>JARHVA010004126.1:315000-465000 GCA_037957365.1 Torreya grandis
ATAACATGCATAAGGAAAGTGCCAATAAAATATATATATTCCATGTTACCATAGTAAATTGGATTTTCTATAAAATTCTAAGGATTTATTTAACCTTTGTTTCAGGTATGAACAACTAAAAAATAATTTAAATAAAATTTCTAGGTAGAAAGATACCTTATGTTAGTGACAGAAAATTGAAATTGATTAAGTACATTTATTCCCTCTTGGTTTGTCAATTAGGTCAAACTAATGCAATATCTATAATGTCAATTTCAATCAAAATTAGTGATTCATTACCATATTTTAAATATTATGACAGTGAATAATTTTTCATTATTTTATAGAACCTAAACCTAAAATAATTAAAAAAATGTTAGACTATAACGATAGGTATAATTTGTGCAGGTTACAGCTGAGCTAGGGCAGTCGTGCCCTAGCCTATTCTAAGCAGTGGGTTGGAGTGCATAGGTGTAGTTTGGGGGAGTGAGGGAGTGGCAAAGGGTTGAGGCATTGGGTAGAGGCATTGTAGGGTCATGCTAGACCAAAGAGGGAATGATCATGGCTCAATAGGGGGCTTTAAAAATTGTGCTTGGCAAAAGTTTTAGTGTAGCTGTGGGCATGAACAAGCAGGAGTAGTAAGGTAAAACAATAGGTCAGGAGTTTTCTTCCCAGAATCTAGGAGAAATGGAATGGAGCTTTCCTGGGAGATCCAAGATTATGAAAATCAATGGTTGCTTGGAGAAATGCAAGGAATGACCTAAACTGGTAATTCCTTTTGATATGATTTCAGAGGATGTGGAATATTATTCCAAGCATTCTTTGTATTGCAATTTTTTGGGTCTGAAAGTTTCCCTTCAATTTCTGGAGGGTTGGGCTAGGCGAGTGTGGGAGCCAGAGGGAGAAATGGAGGTCACGTTATTGGAAAATAACTACTTCATGGTCATGTATGTATGCCTAGCTGACCGCAATAGGGTTTTTGAGGGAGGGCCATACTTTTACAATCAAGTCAGACTTTTTGTTAAACATTGGCATGTTGGGTTTAATCCTTTTGAGGAATTACCAACTCAGGTTTTGATATGGGTTAGGCTCCCCAGACTTCCTATTGAATGCTATCGTGAGGACTTTCTCCTGATGTTAGCTTTAATGATTGGAAGGCTGATGGGGTCTTCAACTCAGACTTTAGGTAAGAAAGTCATGACTTTTGCTTGAATTTGTGTGGAAATTAATTTGAGCAAACCATTGCCTGATGCGCTGGAGATGAGTGTGGGTTCATACTCCTGGGTGTAACAATTGGACTATGAGACCCTTCCCTTCAGGTGTCACCTTTCCCATGAGTATGGATACCTAGTACGCAGATGTCCAAAGGCTAAGCCAATGGAGTAACATCCCCAACTACCACCTAGTAGCATTCCCAACACTGATAAAGGTAAGAAATCAGGGGTTGGGGAGAGTAGGGATGCTAAAGGTTTTGTACAGGGGCCAGAAGAGGACCCTTAAGGAGAGGTAGGATGATGACTCTTTCAATAGGTTTGAAATCTTGGATGAATTGGGCCAGTAAGAAGTAAATCTAGGATTAATGAGTGTGGAATAGTTTGTGGGAGGTTCAATACCAGAGATTAATTCAGCTAATCTTCTAGTGGTTCTTTTGGAAGAGTCAACCTTACCCATGGTTGTTGAGGGGCAAACAAAGGAATTGGGGGGGAGACGATAGATAGGGACCTAGAATAGAATGGAGATGACCTATACCCTTTGGAAAGGGTTGTGGGGACAAAAGTAGCTAAGAAAGGAAAATATTCTCCTCACCTGAGCATTCTCCAGAGGGAGGGAAAGAAGGGGACATCAGAAAAAAGTGCTAAAGTGGGGTGCAATAAGGACACAGATAGAATCAAGATGATTGGGGAGACCTTGGTGGAGTCTAGTGTGGTTAAGACCTTAGACTCACACTTCTTAACTCCTTTGAAATGATCATTATCTTGTGGAATGTAAGGGGATTGAATAATGGTCCCAGACAAAAGGTTGTTAAGGAATTAGTTAGATATCAAGTACCTGATATTCTCTTTCTTCAAGAAATGAATGTCTCCATGGATGATATGAGGAATATTGCACCTAAGTTATGGAGGTATGTTTCATGGCAGTGCATTGGAGCTCATGGATCTTCAGTGGGCGTGGCTTGTTTCTGAAATCCATGCAAGATCCAACCTATGTCCTAGATTTAATTTAAATCCTCTTTATCTATTGTGGCTTCATGTATTGAGTCAGGTGAATCAGTCCTTTTTTCCAATGTTTATGCTCCTACATATTTCCAAGGTAAACTTCTTGTTTGGAAAAACATCCACTTTCTTCATCAATTATTTCCCTATTTGCCTTAGATTGTGGTGGGAGACTTTAATGCTATTCTTGATTTAACAGAGAAGAGAGGAGGTAATGCATGGCTGGTACCTTCTTCTCTCCTACTCTAAGATAATATTGAGGCACTCAATTTAGTGGATATCAAGCCATTTAATGGATGCTTTACCTAGAACAATCGAAGAGTGGGGGACAGGGGCATTGCGGAGCGTATATATAGATTCATGACCTCCTGTTACTAGGTGGGGGGTTCATGGTCTTCCTACCTTGAGATTCTTGATTAGAGGGGCTCAGACCACTGGCCAATAAAATTGGTCATTTCTTCTACCTGTGAGCCTCTAAAGGTGCCTTTCAAGTTTTAGCTTATGTGGTTCAGGGACTCAGACCTGTTTGGACGAGTGGCAGAATGGTGGAGGAGGGGCAGGCCTGTTGTAGGAATAATAATGTATACTTTTGTTAAGCTTCTCCAATTACTCAATTACCAACTCAAAAAGTGGAACTGATAAAGTTTTGGGAACATTTTCTAAAATAAAAATGAGGCACAGATGGAGCTGAATGTCATTACTAGAACCATTCAGGATGAGGGAATGACTAAGGTTTTGCTTAGGGAGGAAGCCAGGGCCTTAAAAGCTTTGGAGGAATGGGAACTAAGGGAGGAAATATTTTGGAAACAAAAGGCTCATATTGAACGGCTTAAATAAGGGGATAAGAACACATCCTTCTTCTTCAATTCGGTTCGGGCTAGATAGCATGGCATGTGGATTACTTCTTTGGTGTTGGACAGTGGGGAGAATGTTTCTTCTATGTAGGGTATCATTAATGAGGTAGTGTAGTATTTTTCTTTGTTATTCAAGGACATAGCGTAGGGGGACTTGGCTGAAGAGGTCTAGATTCTATCTTATATTCCCTCTTTGGTGACCAAGGATATGAATGAGCATTTGATGAGGGATATATATTTGGAGGAGTTAAGGAGGATAGTGTTTATGATGTAGAAAGGAAAGGCGCCTGGTCCAGATGGCTTCTTGATTGAGTTCTTCCAAGAATTTTGGGAAAATTTTAAATTTGACCTCCTGGATATTGTTCAAGAATCCCAGAGGAACAAGAAAATGCTTTGGGCTTTGAACTCCACCTTCCCAGCTCTCATTCCTAAGGGTGCAGGGGCTGATAGGCTGAGTCTTTTTAGACCCATTTCTATCTACAATGTTGCTTATAAAATTATTTCTAAGCTAATCACTAAGAGGTTAAAAAAGTGGCTACCTGCGTTTATCTTGGAGGAACAAGGTGGCTTTGTGGAGAGCCAACAGATTTTGGATGGGGTGGTGACGGATATTGAGACTATACATTCCATGACCTAGTCCAATGAGAAGGTGATGTTTATCAAGATGGATATGTCAAAGGCCTATGATAGAGTTTGGTGGTCCTTCCTCCAAATGGTCTTGGGTACCTTTCATTTTGTAGAGGATTGGATTCATTGGGTTTTGAGTTGTGTGAACTCAACCTCCTTTTCAGTTCTGATTAATGGTGAGCACTATAATCTCTTTGGGGATTCTCCTGGATTGAGGCAAGGTGACCCTCTTTCTCCTTACTTGTTTCTTCTGTTGGCAAAAGGCTTGGGTTGATTCATCAAAAGAAATGTGGGTGATGGTGATATTCAAGGTTGGCAATGGGGAGGGTAAATCCCTATACAATCCCATCTCTAGTTTGTGGACGATGTGGCTTTGATGGGCATGGCTACTATTAGGGAGGTGTCTAACATATGCAAGAGCCTGGATGTTTACCTTGTGGACTCTGGATAGGTAATTAATGAGGTTAAATCATCTATTTTTTTCTTTAACACTCCTCTGGCCATACAGTGAAGAGTCACTCTTATCTTCAGGTTCTAAATTGGGAGTCTCCCAATACTTTATCTCAGGATTCCTATCTCTACTGGCTGGTTGGCTAAGGGGTCATGGCAGGTAATCCTAGACAAATTCCAGGACAAGGTGAATCATTGGACCCACCATTGGTTATCCTTTGTAGGTCAGGTTCAGCTGATTCAATCAGTGGTGCAGGCTCTTCCTATCTACAGGTGTATGATCCAAGTGGTACCGATGAGCTTTGTTAAGGACTTGGACTCCTTAACAAGATAGTTTTTATGGGCTGGGAATTTATCTTCAACCAAGTGGAGCCTAATTAAGTGGGAGATAGTTTGTAGCCCAAAGAGGTTTAGTGGGTTGGGATTATGGTAGTCTATGATATCTGGTATTGCTTTGGCTACCAAACTATACTGGTGTTGGTGCATGGAGCAAGATCGGCTGTGGGCTAGAGTGTTGTCCCACAAGTATTTTTTTGGGATTCCTCAGAGGGATATTCCTTGATATGATTTGGTTGGTAAAGGCTCGATGATTTGGGAAACTCTCAAGAAAGGAGCCACACTGATTAAGAGGGGTCTTTTCTAGATATGCAAGAGTGGGGTGGAAGTCCAGTTTTGGCATGACTCATGGGATGGTTTCCCTCCTATAATTTTCCAATATCCTTAGCTGAATACTCTGGAATAGGGGTTTTGTGAAGCTGGCTGGAAAAGGGTGTGCAACTTTAAATCCCTTTCCTTTCAGGGGTAGGTGGCAGTTGCCATATAGAAGTCCCCAAAAGAGTGGCTGATTCTTGGTTTGGAGGCAGAGTGCACGGACTTGTAGAATTTCTTGTCCTGACGTAGTTGTAATGCACTTATGGATAATGATGTGTTAGCCTGGTCCCCAAACCCCAAGGGGAAGTATACGGTGTCTTATGGCTATCAGGAGTTGATTTCCTAGTAGTATGAGGATAGAGGGGAAGTTTAGTGGTGGAAGAAAGTTTGGAATAGTTTCTCGTGGCCGAAGTGTAACTATTTTACATGGACTTTAGTGTGGAATAGATGTTTGACATGGGACAATATTCAGAAGTGGGGATTTACTGGTCCTTCAAGGTGTGTGCTCTATAATAGAGAGGAGGAAGACTCCTCTCACATTTTCTTTCACTGTCCCTTCACTCTTTAATTTTGGCACTTCTGGTGGGATGCATGGCGGTGCCATTGCACACACATTATCTCTTTGGCATTTTTTGGTCTAGAGTGTGCTTTCCCCCTTCTTTGACTTCCTTCTTGTAAGATGCATGGTACGCTGGCCCTATTTTCCTACTCTAGCAAGTTTAGTTGGAAAGAAATTAGAGGATTTTTAAGGAGGAAAAATTGGTGACTTAGCAGGTCTGGAGTAGAATTAAGGGAACGACCCAGGAATCTATTGAAGTGAAGAGCGAGGTTATGCTACCATTAAAGAAAGGGGATGCTAAGGTGCTGGAATGATTTGGCATAAGAGAGTTATCTCTGATCTCAGCTTGTGTCAGGTGTGGTACATAGGGGTACTTGAAATTTCAATGGTTGGGGAAGTGGATGCCTACACTTACTGGGCTTTTGAAAATTAATACGGATGGGTCATCTAGGGGCAACCCAGGGGCAGCTGGGATTGGTGGGATTGCTAGGGATTTTTTGGGATCTATGGTTTTTATTTTCTCAGCATATCAGGGAGTGTAAATGATTAATAAGATGGAAGGTTTGGCTATCCTATATGATTTGAGGAGAGCTTATGCTTTGGGTTGGAGGAGGGTGATATGAGAAGCTAATTCTTAGGTCTTGATTAACTTGATCCTAGAAAAGAAATTTTTTGATGTGAGCTGGCAGCTGGCCACGATAGTGTAGCAGATTTTACAGGTGAGTTCTTGCATGGAGTCGATATCCTATGCCCACATTCCATGGGAGTGGAATAGGGTGACTGATTGTTTGGTGAAATGGGCATTGAAAGAGGGAGAAAGCCGCAAGGTGGATGAATGGGAGCAGCTGCCTGGTGATTTACGTTAGGAACTGGAACCTATTCTTGTTGGAGATATTGGTGGAGATGAGGTTTGAGGCTGTTGTTTTTGGTTTGCTTGTCTTTTGGGTGGTTTGGACACTTTTTTAATCTGATGTGTTAAGTTTAATAAAGTTTTTACCCCCTTAAAAATTTAAAAAAAAAAAAAAAAAAAAAAAAAACCTAAAATAATCAAATAACCATCCAAAATGAATAAAGAACACTTCATAATTGTCTATTTTTTTAAATTTTGAATGTTCAACTCAAAATATTAGAAAACTACATTACAAACCTAAGCTTTATATAAAAATGAAAAATAGTTTGATAAATTAAGTTAAATACTTATCTATCATATAGAATGTTTAACATCATCTTTGTTATGTTAAAACACACCTAAATTATTTTAAAGCTTTAGACCACAAAATGTTTTCTCACTTTAAATTGTGGTTTTTTTTTTCATTTTAATTTTTATAAACAATAATGCCTTTAATTTTACAAATTATTCATTTACAACATCAAATTATTTTTTTTGGATTTTTAGTAACATTTTTGGCACTAAGACATTTTCAACAATGGTTTATAGGGCAATTGTTTTCAACCATGGGTCTGATTTCAGTTGTGTGTTATTATTATAAATATTATTTAGATAGTTACACTTTAATTTCAAATTTGGGAGGCATAGATTAAAAATAAATAAATAATTTAGATAGATATTTGAGGAAAAAAAAGTTTTCTAAAAAGATAAAATGATATTTATAATCTTTTAAGAAAATCTCACACAAATTTTTGATTGCTTTAATAACTCAAATTAAAGGGATCAATCAATTAAAGTTATTATGTAGCAGACATTAGCTTTGTTATTGAATAAACGATGAAATAAAGTGCAGAAGTTGAAAAAAAAAATCACCTTATGTTTTTTTAATTTTTTTAGTTGAAGTAGCAATTGATAAAACTAATATTATGCATGGAGGTTGCACCCCATTTTTTTTTATATAATATTTTTCATAGTTTTACTTTGTAATTATAAGTGATGATTCTTATTAAAAACATTAGAATAAATATAAGGAATAATGTCATTATGTCATGAATTTTTGGAAATATATTTTTTACTATCTTAGAAAGCTATTAATAATTTACATGCTTATGGGAATGGTTAGTTTGAGATTTGTTATTCTAATTAAATATTTATAATTTTTCTAATTAACATTCAAGCTTGTATGTGTTATGTAGGTCACAATCTCTATGAAATTAGTGGTATCTATATTTAAATTGGTATTTATTTTTCTTATTCAAATCCTTGTAAACTTACACTATATTTAATTAGGACTAAAGATTACTAGTCTTAAAAAATATCAATTTCAATAAAATTTCACATATTTATGGAAAAGTGAAAGTTTATTTCTTTTAGCCAAACTCATTTTATGCCTTACCTTTTCCATTATTTTATGAATGAATTAATAACCTATATTATATCAGATTAGTTTCCTTGAAAGTTATTATATTTTAATTTATTTTTTAGATTAGTTATTTTCTTTGTAGACTTATTATTTCCTCTAGCTTTTTCTTGTTGGATCAAATAAGATCGAAGTAGTTTTTGTGAGACTATTTAGAAGAGTTTAATTTGGTTGTATTATATATAATAATCCCATAAGAGGTATTAAGACACAATGTCACTAAGTTTTTCCCAATCCCATTACTTTTTTGAAACCTAAATGCAAATTGTGCCTTGGGTTTATTAATTTCCTTAAAAAGAAATGGTATTTAAACCTAGGATTTTTTGGTGTGTTGAAACCTTCAAAAAAAAGTCATATTAAATTATTTAAAAAGTCTTGATTAACATCCTCAACTCACCTAGTATAGATATTAGTGTATACAATATTTACCTCATCATTTTTAATTCCTTATAAAACCTAGATCTAATAAAGGGAAATCCAAAGGCCCAATAAATAATTGTTGTCCATGTTCTACAAGTGTTATCCAAAATCTATAAATTCATTTACAACATAATATTAATCTTATTAACATGGCCAAAACTTGGTTTACACTATTAAAATTATGGATTTTAAAGGAGGAATCCATGATTTTCCAAATAATTTAGAGATATATCTTCCAAGATACAAACATGATGGAAAAAACAACACTAAAGAACATATAATTTCATTAAAACCATCTTAAATATTGTTAAATGTGGAGAAAGAATAAGTTACATGTGTGATATTCAAATTACCTTCAAGATGTGTAATATGAATGATTCTTAAACTTAGTAGATAACTCTATCATAAGTTGAACTGAATTTGAAAGCACTTTCATACTAAAATTTAATCAAATCATTATTCCTAGTGTCATATAATAGAATTTTTAAGTGTTAAATTCAATCCCAATGATCTCATTATATGTTTTAATGAAATATTCCATACAATATATAGCCAATTAACAAACACTTATAAAAAATGTTTAAATTTTACATTAGATATGAGTATACATGATCTTGACCTTATCACATCTATTTTTTTAGGATGACAAAAAATATAATTTATATAATTTTGTCTAATATTGAAGAAATACAAATTGATAAAAATATATAGCCTCAAGGACATGGTCTAAATCAATTTGCCCACATGAATAAAAATATTCCATTGTTGAACCCATTTTTAGCATTGAAACAACTACAATTAAAGGCTATTTATCCCAACCAATAAGATAGAAAATTTAACAATCAACTTAATAATATGTATAAAAATAAAAATCATAATTTAATTACCATATTTAAAAAACCAAATGATACTCCAAACCTTAAATAGTTTAGAATTAGATACTATATGATGAACGGTTTAAAAATGGGAAATGGTTTCTATTGATGCTTGGATTTTCACCCTTGAGGAGATGCTCAACTCTCCTCATCCAAGTGGTAAAATGGAATCATCTATCTTGATATGGGTGACAATTTTGTTGAGATGAATCTCTAGATTAGGGGCTACCTCCCATTGATGCATCTTTGAAGATCTTCTAAACTACACACTGTGTATGAAAAGGGAGAAAAAAAACAACTAAGAAAACAAGTGGTGATGCACCAATATTTGATATCCTCTCACTTGACTGAAAACATTACTTGAAGACTAATAAATTTTCTTCACATAAAACTCACAAATTTTGTGAATTATCACATCAATGTTTCACATGTTAGATTCAAGAAGGTATTTGACATTTAGAAGAGTAAACAACAATTCTAGGAAAGAATATATTCTTAAACCACATATGAAATGTCTATACGCTTATGAAAGAATACCAACAAGGACCTATAGTAATACTCTTTCTACACATTTGGTAGGAAATCAAGGATAATAGGTTAGGAAAGATAACTTTCAATAAATAAGAACAACATGATTTGGACCAATACACAACATTCCAACATGTGAGTGGAGAATAACTTGTATTATTTCTTCAAGAGTTTTGCAACTACAAATCTAGCCAGAGTTTCACTATAACTAGTTGAAGCTCAAAAATGAGCCAAGATAATGCATATATATAGCCTTTGAGAGAGATTTCAAGCTAATGGAGTTCAAGGGTCACTTGGAAATGTGTCACCTTGAGAAAATAAATAATTACATTACATTCTGTAAGAAGCTCTCTTTACGATTACACTAGCAAAATCAAGATATTTTGAGTTGCATTTTTCTATAGATGGGTTCATCTGTTGGAATGTCATTTTTATGAAAGATATTCTTTACCGATTCATTAAGTTGTATAGTGGTAAAATAATTTTGAACCATTGACTTGCCTATTATGTTTATTATGCATAAAAGGTCAGGATTCATGCCACTTGTCATTTCCATATTTGTCCTTAGGATCCCATCAAGTATTTTGAATAGAAATGACTATTCCTTGTAGTTTAAAATTAACTTCCTATGGGCCATCATATTTTTATTGAATCCCAATGACAAGTTTTTGTAGTCTGAAATTGACATTTTATGGGCCATTACCTTTTAGGTATTTTCTTTGGACTTCTTGTATTTAGCATTCTTTTAGATAATTTGTTCAAAATAATTCTTTCATACTCTTCTTCCTTTCTCTCAAAAATTTTCAAGAAATAATTTATCATTTCCTTTGGACAAATTATCTAAAGGAATTCCTTTAGATTTTTTTCTAAGTGCCCTCCACAAAAATAAAAGTTCCCTTCAGCTTTTTGAAAACATTTTTTTTGAAAAAATGTAAGTGACCCTTCAAAAATTTTAAATGGTCTACCTTTCTCTAAAATAATCCTTTAGACTTTTTGAAAGGTCCATTTGAGAAATTTGAAATGCCCTTAAGCTTTTATGTGAAGTACCCTTCAGAAAGGCAAGTGTTATTTCAGAAAAAATGAAAGTGACCTTTTAGAAGAATTGAAACATACCCATTGAAAACGTTGAAAGGGTCCCTTTTGGCTTGAAGATATATTTTGGAGAAATTGAAAGTGTCCCTTTATAAAAATGAAACATACCCTTTGGCTTTTTTGAAGTAGACCTTCAAAAATATGGAATGGCCCTTTTGGATTTTTTGAAAATGACCCTTCTAAAAGGAAAAAATACCTTTCAAGAACTTTAAACTGAGCCAAAGTGTCCATTGAAAAAGTTAAAGTGCCCATTTTGAAAGAAACATATACTTTAGAACACTTGTCTAGGCTATTTCTTGTGAGAAAGTACCCTTCAATAAAGTTGAATGGATAATTTTCCTAAAAAGAGCCTTAAACAAAGGGTCTAAAAGAATTTAGCAAAACCTTAGGACAAAAACCTAAAAGAATTCATTGCAAAAGACTTATCCAAAAGACTAAAGAACAAAGCTTTCAAAGGGAAAACACTTGGTTTTTTATATGTAAAAGACTTTAGCTTTGTATAAGAATAGTTCTTTGAATGAAACCTATATACTAGACTTAAACAAAGGTATAGACTTAGATGTTTTTTGAAAAAAAAGGTGTGTCCAATTTTAGCCTGAAGGGCTGAAATTTGGTCAACAAATTGGTGACTTACAGAGGTAGTATGCTTGCTATACTAACTAGACTAGTAACCTTATCCAACTCAGGGCCAATGGAGTCAATCGATTATTTAAGATGACAAACAAGGATTATCCCAGAATAAAACATAAGGAAAGACACCACACAACAACAACAAGACCAAGTAAAGATAAGGAAAAACTCAAACATGCGCATAAGCACTTAGGGAACACAAGGAAAATAGGAAACTATGTATAAAAAAAATAAGAGAACCATCAGTAACAATGATTTAGATAGATACCATTGACTAAGATATATATCTCCTCTCCATCCAACTTTGAGAGTTTGAAAGTATTATGTTTTTTGCACTATGTGATCACATATGGGCCACTCCATAAAGCATGAAACTTTGTGTCTTCCAAGCTTCACCCTTTCATCCTAATAAGACAATGTCTCCTTCCTTGAAATTCCTTGGCATAAACTTTTTGTCAAAATGCTTCTTTGTTTGTTGTTGGTGAGTAGTCATGGTGTGCATAGATTGATATCTTTTCTCCTCAAGCTCCATCAAGTCACATAATCTAACCTCTATGATGTCATTATCCATGCATTTTAACTGATAGGTAAGATCTAAATCTGGTAACTAAAGTGAGATAGGAATTTTAGCTTCACTTCTTTACACAAGTGTGTATGGTGAGTTCCCAATTGATCTCTTTATAGTAATTCTATCAGCCCAAAGGGTTATCTTTAGCTTGGTATGCCAAGTCCTTTGATTCTCCTCCATAGTCCTCTTTATGATCCTGATCAAAATATTATTTGTGGACTTAGTTGGTTCACTTCCCTAAGGATAATATTTGGAGGAGGTGCTAATATAGATTCCATGTATCAAAGCCCATTCACTTGTCCTTGCTCCTAAGAAGGCTAGTGCATTATTTTAAATGATTATTGAAGGAGCTCTAAATATGGTTACTATATCTTCATAAAATTCTAGGATTGAGTTTTCATTTGCCTCCTTAAGAGATATATCTTCTACCCATATTGTAAAATAATTAGTGGTACTCAACACCCACTTGTGACCAATACTAGAAGGAGGATTGATCAGACCTATGAAAAACAAACCCCATTGCATAAAGGGTTGCTCAAATTGGATTGGATGAAGGGAAAAAGTATCTACCTTTTATTTTTTATGAAAAAGAGCACACATTTGTCATTTCCTTACCTAATCATGAGTGTCTCTAAATAGGCTAGGCCAAAATTAAGTAGCCCTCATAATCTTAGCAGTTGTGGTTCTTAGAGTAAAGTGACCACCAGCTAGTCCATCGTGAAACTCATGAAACACTTTTTCAATATGATGTAAATCAATACACCTCAAAATCACACCTAAAAAATTCTTTCTAAAGATCACTCCATCAATAATTACATAAGGAATAGATTGCAGCCTAAGGTACCTTCTTTTGGCCCTATGAAGACCTTGTGGGCACTCACTAATTTGAAAGAAATGGATCATATTTTGTGTCTAACATATCATAGATAAAGTTAAAAATAATGTACGATCATAATTTGGTTTCAAAACAACCTCCCTTTGCTCTTTCAAGTCTAAAGCAAGATCTTCACATAGTCCTTTTCCCTTCACTAGCTTGGTTATTTTGATATCCATATCATATTTCATCACTTTGGTAATCTAACCTACCCATTTTTCATTAAAATATTTGCAAATATAAAAATTTTCACACTATGATGAGGTACAAAAATGTGAATCTTGTTATTGGATATCATATGTCTGAACTTCTATAAAGTCCTTATAATTGAAAGAACTTGTTTCTCCACATGTGTATATCTTGTCTCATAACCTTCTAAACCTTGATTTAAAAAGGCATTAAGTTGTTTCAAATTTTCCTCATTAGCTTGAGTAAGCATGATAGAGATTACCTCTTCATTCTAAAAAGTATATAGGTTGAAGTCCTTGGAGAAGTTAGGACTTGAAAGAGTATGGGCCTGGGCAATGGCTTGTTTGATCTCTTCAAAACTTTCTTTTCTCCTTCCTATCCAAGTGAATATCTCATTCTTCTTTAGCATAGATTTTAAGGGTTTGACCATGTTATAAAAATCAATAATGAACCTCATAATGAAATTTATCTTACCAAATAAGCTTTGTAGACCCTTCTTATGTTTAGGTAAATATAATTCCAATATGACACTTACCCTTTCCAAATCAATAGACAAACCTTTCTTGGAAATAATGTGGCCTAGGAGTTTGACTTCATGAACAAAAAACACACACTTATTTAGGTTTATAGAGATTACAAATTCTCTACACCTCTCAAAAACCTGAATTAGGTGCTTCAAATTATCATTTTCATCCTTGGAGAAAACTATTGCATCATCAAGAAAAACTAATACAATATCATTGATTAGTCCTTAGAAAGCCATATCCATTGAATGTTGGAATGTATCCCTAGAATTTGACAATTAAAAAGGAATATTATTGTAATAATATGTGCCCCATTTGGTGGTGAAGGCTATTTTTTATTGGTCACTTTCTTTCACCAAAATCTGATTGTACCTGGAATAACCATCTAGGAAAGAAAACCTCTCACTGCCTACCACCACTTGTAAAATTTGCTGCATAGAAGGGAGGGGATAATGATATCTCAAAGACAATATGTTTAAGTATTTAAAGTCCACACACAACCTGATCTCCCCATTTTTCTTTCTAACAGGGACTAAGTTGGCTAGCCAAGAAGAATGCTTGGTGGGAAAGATGATTTTAGACTCAATTAGTTTAGTGAGCTCTTTCCTCATAAGAGGCTAAATCTTGGTATTGATTTTCATTTTTATTTTATTGATGGGTTTGGAGTTTTAATATATATCTATGGTATGTTTATTTAATCTTGGATAAAAACCATTCAAATCACTATACTCCCATACAAAAATATCACTAAACTCCTTGCATAGTTTAATGAAATCATATTTCTCTTGACTATTGCATATCTTTCCAAGAGAAAGTAACTTATATTTGAATATTTATACCTTTTCATAGTTATTTTTCTTGATTGACATGCTTACCTTCTCCTTCTTGATCTGTTCATCCTCATTGAATATGTTTTCAAGAATCACTAGGCCTTTAAGAAGCTTATTAGATTTTAACTGGATAATCTACCCTCCATATTGTTGTTAGAGCTTAGAATCATTATTTTTAAAGAAATAAAGCTATTATTTTAGGAAGAGGGATATATTTTCATCACTCTCAAAAACCTACCAATTGGTGACATTATCTGGTATAGAAGGTTTCACAATCACCTTTAGATGAGGTTGATTCTTGTCTTTTCTTATGCCTTTTGAAACATCAAATTAAGCACCAATAGATGCTAACCTATTATCATGATTATTAGCTTCCATTAGAATATAAGTGATTAAATTCCATGAAGTCTTATATAAGGTCCAAAACTCTATGCTTATAGGACTTGAGCAAGGATTTCTTGGTCAAATTCTATCCTCTAACTTGATTGACAATGAGTTCGCTATCACCAAACACTTGTAATTATTTGAAACCTCTTTTTATTTCCCACTAAAGGCCATTAATGAGGGATTAATATTTTGATACATTTAAAGAACAAGAGATATAAAATATGAAATTTGAAAAATACCTTTCCTTTGAAGGTGAAATCAACATCACTCCACCACCAGCCCCAATCTTGCTTCTAGACCCATCAAAGAAAATCTAACACAAACCATTCACATATTCATTTGACTTAATTAAATTGGTCATGAAATAATCCTTATCATGCATATAATATACTCCAAGACAAGATTAATTAATAAAATTTTAAGTATTATGCACATAGTTGTCATCTCCCCACTCATCTAGGAATAGATCAAAAACTCCTTCAAGGGAAGATGATGGGGATTGATCAATGTGAAACTCTTCTTAATTAATGATAGTGTAGTTAAAATTTTATACCTTAGTTGAATATGGTTCCAAGTGATATTTATGAATATTTTTTGACTCAATATTCACTTTAGTGCCATATTTTGTTCTAAACACCATGTAGGACCAGTTAGCTGCCAAGTATCCACCTATCTTGGATGTAAAGTCTCTTGACAAGCAAAGAGAAAAATAGGGAGGTAAATATAATAACACCAAATAATGAGGAATCGAAAAGGTAGGAAAATCATGAAGGATCAAGTTCAAACCTTTCATAACCCCCAAAGTCTTGGCTGGTGATCCATCCAATTACAAAACTCCTTTAGTCATTGGCTCGTATTTGATACCTAGCTTATCTATTATGCATTTGGGCATAACTAATGTTATTTCTCCACTATCTATGATGAAATTATGAAACAATATATAAATAATAATTAAATATAGGTATAAAGGAGGATTATTTTCATATTTATTTTCCTGACCATCTATAGATTGAGTTCCATTGACCAAAATCACATTGTCACTTCTAGATGGACCAGCTTATGTACCCAGTCCATATAATTACTTTTAGAGTATATATTTCTACCCCAATAATGATATATACTACCATAATTATATGTTCATATGAATATTAATCATTTATCCCACAAAATTAATGGAAGGATTACTTACCTTGGGGTTCTCTTTATGAACATTTGCACCTTGTGGTGTAGCTTGTGAAGGCAAGGTTATAACAACTATCCTAAAATTTGGAATCGTCTAATTTTATTGAGATTTAGGAGATGAATGAGGACCTCCTCCCATCTGAGATGAATTATGATTCAAAATAATTCCTTGATTGGTTCCTTGAACTTCTTCAAAAAAAAAATTGATCTAGTGTTGGTAGCCACACTAGCATTCTAATTGTTTGTATTCCCCATGTAATTAATGGCACAAAAATTACACTCCAAATGATTAATGAGAGTGGAATTAGAATAAACCTATATAGTATCCATCATAAATTATTTTACCATCTCAAAATGTGAAAATTGATATGTTTAATCACCTTTTTTAGTCATGCCTTGATTTTGCATCTCATTGGCATAAGCAACTTGTTCTTGACCTTGCTCAAAAGAAGGGTAGTTAGGTTGTTCTTGGAAAAATTTTATTTGAATGGGAAAAATGGATTTGGAGGATGAGGGATCATTATTATTATAACTTTGGTAAGGCTTGAGATGGATTATTTGGCCTTGTCCTTGATTATTGCCCTAAAAAAAGGTTTTTTTGTTTGTCCAGACTAGTTGTAGGACTGATAAGGCCTATAACTTTGGGATTGTTGCTTTTTGAGAGAAACCAATTAATTAGTAACACTTTAAACAATATTTTAACTTCAATCATTTCATTGGTAGGGACAATGTCATATTTTTCTTGACTAGGCAAAGGAGTTAAAGTGGGTAATGCACTTTGACTAAGAGAATGTAAATCAGGGAATAATGGCATTGTAGGTCTAGGAGCTATCTTTCCAGCTTAGACAAGACAATTCTAAAAATTTGTGGCTATTTCATAGGTAAAATTAAGTGTATTTCCACCCATAGACTAAATCATCATGACAATGTCACTATTCAATGCTTTTAAGTAGTACAAAAAATGCATAATTTGTAATTGGCTTCATAAGAATTAGGATTCTCTCCCAAGTTTTTTGAAATATAGTATTGAAATCATACATGAATTCATGTGGTTCCCTCTTGATTATGGTCAGTTATTCAACAAGAGATAGTGATCACTTGTTTCCCCAAACTTATCAGTCGATAGGGTCCCCAACTCATCTTATGAGCCAATAGAATTTACAAGTAGGGTCCCATACCAGTCCAAAACTTTTTCTTTGAAAGACAAGGTTAAAAACCTAATTTATACATTTTATTGAGTGATGTTATGGATATTACAAAAGTTTTCTATATTCTTGATATGTTCAATGGTAGTAATTAGACCATCTCCACTAAAACATGGGACACTTTTGAGAGCAACTCTTGGGATTTGATCATATTAGGTAAGCTACAAGCGAGATGCCCCCTGGAAAGTCACAAAAGGTTGTCTTATAGATATATTTGTAATATTAATATAGATGTTAGGAATACTATGAAACACAAATTTTGAAGATTTAAACACAAACTCTCATTTGTAGGGATGAGTATTGACAAACCTAGACCTTTTGGTAGAATATGGAGCCAATTCCATAAACTCAAAGGGCACACCTTTAGCAGTAGACCTAGTGGTCACCTTTGGCATGGAAAGAAGGATTGATCATCAAATAAAGACTTTGAATTATTCAATGGAGTCACCAAGTACTAAATGTAGATGTTTCTTTTTTTACAACAATGTCAAGACCAGAACTAATCTTGATTAATCTTTTAGGACTTAGATGTCCCACTGGGCATGCCAAAAATTATTGATGCTTGGATTTGCACCCTTGAGGAGATGCTCAGATCTCCTCATCTAACTGGTAGAATAGAATCATATCTCTTGCTATGGGTGATAATTTTGTTGAGATGAATCTCTAGATTAGGGGTTAGCTCCCTTTGATGCACCTTTAAAGCTCTTCTAAACTACACACTATGTATAAAAAGGGAGAAAGAAAACAAATAAGAAAAAAAGCAGTGATGCACCAATATTTGATATCCTCTCATTTTATTGAAAACACTACATAAAGACTAACAAATTTTCTTCACACAAAACTCATAACTTTTGTGCATTATCACATCAGTGTTTCACATGTTAGATTCAATAAGTTATTTGACATTTAAGAGAGTAATAGACAATTATAGGAAAGAATATAGTCTTCAACCACTTTTAAAATGTCTATACACTTACGAAAGAATACTAACAAGGACCTATAACAATACTCTTTTTGAACATTTGGTAGGAAATCAAGGATAACAAGTTAGGAAATATAACTATTCAATAGACAAGAACAACATGATCTGGACTAATATACAACAATGTAGCATGTGAGTTTAAAATAACTTGTATTATTTTTTAAAGAGTTTTGTAAGTATAAATCCAGCCATAGTTTCACTACTACCAGTAGAGGCTCCAAAATGAGCCAAGAGAATTCATATATATAGCCCTTGAGAGAGAGGTTAAGCTAAGGGAGTTCAAGGGTCGCTTGGACATGTGTCACCTTGAGAAAATAAATAGTTACATTACATTTTTTAAGAATTTACCTATAAGGTTACACCAATGGAATCAAGAATTACATTTTGATATAGATGGGTTCATTTGTTGGAATGTCATTTTGATGTAAGCTATTCTGTACTAGCTAATCAAGTTGTATAATAGTCTAATAATATTGAACCATCAACCTGCCTATTATGATTGTTATTCATTAGATCTCAAGATTCATGCCTCTTTTCATTTCCATATTTGTCTTTAGGTTCCCACCAATTCTTTTCAATAGTAATAACTATTCTTCATAGTTTAAAATTGACTTTCTATAGGCTGTCATCTTTTGTTTGAATCCCAATGAATGATTTATGTAATATGAACTTATCATTTTATGGGACATCACCTTTTGGGTATTTTATTTAGACATCTTATCTTTGGAATTATTTTAGACAATTTGTATAAAAGAATTATTTCAAGCTCTTCTTCCTTTCCTCTCAAATTTTTGCAAGGAATAATTTCTCGTTTCCTTCAGACAAATTATGCAAAGGAATTCTTTTAGATTTTCTACTAAGTTCCCTCCAAAAACATAAAAGTTCCCTTCATCTTGTTGAAAACATACCTTCAAAAAAATGCAAGTGACCCTTCAAAAATTTTAAATGGTCCACCGTTTCTTTGAAACAATCCTTTAGACTTTTCGAAAGGTC
This sequence comes from Torreya grandis, assembly GCA_037957365.1. NCBI lineage: Eukaryota > Viridiplantae > Streptophyta > Pinopsida > Cupressales > Taxaceae > Torreya > Torreya grandis. Next base: position 333,922 of record JARHVA010004126.1, read on the forward strand.
CCTTCGAGAAATTTGAAATGCCCTTTGGATTTTATGTGAAGTACCCTTCAGAAAGGCAAGTTTTCTTTTAGAAAAAATTAAAGTGACCTTTTAAAATAATTAAAACATACCCTTAAAAAATTTTATAAGGTCCCTTTTAGCTTGAAGATATATTTCAAAAAAATTGAAAGTGTCCCTTTTGAAAAATGAAACATACCCTTCAACCTTTTTGAAGTGGACCTTCATAACTCTAGAATGGCCCTTTCAAATTTTTTGAAAATGACCCTTCTAAAAGGAAAAAATACCTTTTATAAACTTTAAATCGAACCAAATTATCCTTTATAAAAGTTAAAGTGCCTATTTTGAAAGGAAACATACCCTTCGGAAGACTTGTCTAGGCCATTTCTTGTGAGAAAGTACCCTTCGATAAAGTTTAATGGATAATTTTCTTGAAAGAAAACCCTCTAACAAAAAGTTTGTAAGAATTTGGAAAAGGCTTAGAACAAAACCCCAAAACAATTAATTTTAAAGGACTTAGCCAAAAGACTAAAGAACAAAGCTTTCAAAGGAAAAACACTTGGTTTTTTGTATGTAAAAGACTTTAGTTTGTATAGGACCACTTCTTCTGAATGAAACCTGCATACTGGACTCGAACAAAGGTATAGACTTAGACATTTTTTGCAAAAAAAAAGGGGTGTCCAATTTTGGCCTGAAGGGACAAAATTTGGTCAATATTTTCATTATTTTATGAATATGAATGGGAAATTAAAATTATTAAAATATGGGAATATGGTTCATTCATTAAAAAAACATGGAAAAAATAGACCCTACAACAAAAATTAGTCAAATAATAGGTTTATTGATATAAAAAGATAATATTTAACTTAAATCAATGTAGAGTGCACACTACAACTCATAATGGTGAACAAGAATAGTCAAATAATAGGATTCATCATATAAAAAGATAATATTTTGCTTGAACCAATGAGTGTAGATAGCACACTAAAATAGAGCATGGTAAACCTCATTGCCTTATATTTTACATGTAATTAAAAATTTTCAAAATAAAATGAATGGATATAAGGAGATTCTAAAAGAGGATGATACATAAAATTTTATTAATCTTATTATAACCATGATCTTATACACATATGGGTTCCCCTTATAAAAATAAAATGAATCGGGATAAGATCAAAATGCATTTCTTAATTTCCAATAGTTGTATAATAGTAATTATACATTTTCAAGTAGAACAAAATAACATTTCCCCACTTCCACACCTTAATAAAATAAGGAAAAACCACATGATTCAAAGTAAAATAATGAACCTCATTCACTAATGGAAATGAGAATCATGTTTATAGTGAATCTACAACTTATACCTTAAAATAGGGGTATAATATTATGGAAGATATGAACAAAATTAAAGAAAACATCAAACTACATGAGTTGGGATAAATCATCAAAATAAATATATTTGATCTTAAGATATGGCCAAAGTAAAAAAAACACCACATTCAAATATGGTTATTTATAAAAAAAAGAGTGGAATTTATCCTCTCCTTTTTACAATGAAGAAATTTTTTGGCGAGTGCATTGGTGGTCGATTTCTTTATGAGCGTTAATTTCAGCGGGTTTGGTGGCATAAAAATATAGAGCTGATTTATTCACAGAACTATATTAAAACCTCATTTAGCTCATAAAAGGCATGTCTCTATGTTGGATTATAGGCTGAGTATTTTACAAAATAATAATAAATGTCATTCCGTTATCGTAAAAATTGCCATCCTTTGCAATCTCTTTAATGAATCATAGAATTAATATATTTTTTCTTATAGACTTAATTAAGGTAACAGAAGATGAAAATCTATTCAAAATGAGTCCTTTACTTGGCAAAGGTTTAAGCTCAGCCATATCTAAAAGAGCTATTACCATGTTAATCTATCGTGATGCACATGGACATCAAAATCCATTTAGGTAAGCTTAGTGAGAATTAACCAGAAACTTAGAATGGCCTATAGATGGACGTATTTATTATACAAGTTTTTAGAAAAATAATTGCATGATAATTTCGTGTTCGTTTTGATTCCACTTTTATAATAATAAAATGAGAAGAATTTAAAGGTGCATTATTGTAGGAGACACATGTTAATGTTTCATTCAATTTAGAGTTTTTATGCCTAAATAACGTTTAAGGAATATTCCAAAATTAATATGTCAATTTTTCGGTAATTTTTTTTAATTGTGATCATAATTTATATTTCAAGCTCTTTGATTGGATATAAGGAGATTCTAAAAGAGGATGATACATAAATTTTTATTGATCTTATTATAAACATGATCTTATACACATATGGGTTCCCCTTATAAAAATAAAATGAATCAAGATAAGATCAAAATGCATTTCTTAATTTCCAATAGTTATATAATAGTAATTATACATTTTCAAGTAGAACAAAATAACATTTCCCCACTTCCACACCTTAATAAAATAAGGAAAAACCACATGATTCAAAGTAAAATAATGAACCTCATTCACTAATGGAAATGAGAATCATGTTTATAGTGAATCTACAACTTATACCTTCAAATAGGGGTATAATATTATGGAAGATATGAACAAAATTAAAGAAAACATCAAACTACATAAGTTGGGATAAATCATTAAAATAAATATATTTGATCTTAAGATATGGCCAAAGTAAAAATAACACCGCATTCAAATATGGTTATTTATAAAAAAAAGAGCGGAATTTATCCTCTCCTTTTTACAATGAATATTTTTGGTAAAAAAATCCCATAATTATTAGTGTATTTAGGATCTTCATATAATGTAATGACTTTTGGATTGTTTATAATTTATGGGTAAATTTGAAGTTAATTTGGTAAGAGAGTTGAAAAATATGTATATTCAATTAACACATGAGCATATAATTCAAAAACTCTTATATATCTAATTTACTGACATACTTGAGGCATATGGCATGATTTTAAGCATAAAATATTCAATATCTTTGAATGGATACATGGAAACTAGTTTTTAACATATATGGTGACTATGGAAATGAGTATACAATTATTTTTTATTAAAAATAGGAACTAAGATATAAATTACCATAACTGAGATACAAATAAGGAAATGAAAACATTTTCCATAGATATTGGTGTCTACATAATAATCATAAAATGTTATGCATTTAAGTCAAAATAAGAAATTAGAAATTAAAATCATACCTATGGAATTTTTATTTTGATAAAGGTTGAAATAATAGTCCCACACTTATTTTTTGGTCATTAATTTAGAAGGAAAGACATATATCTTTTCTTATCTCTTTATTTTTCCTTGTACTAAAAATTTAAATAAGTATGAAAGATTAGTTTCTCATTTAAAAGTCACTTTGGATCATGGAGTTAATATTATTTAATTTATGGTGATTTAAAATTAGTGATTATTCAAGTCAAAATTTAAAATAATTTCAAAAATTTATAGTTGAAAGGAGTTAAGCATATTTTTTTGGATTTGATTTATAATTTTGATGCATTCGACATTACTTTAATTGCATGGGATGAAAATATGAATTCTAGTTCACTTGTATCTTTTTCTATAAATTTATTTCCATTTAGTGAATCACAATTGCATAAAGATTCTTTTGAAATGGTATGTTGCCCTTATATTCTTGAAAATTTTGATAATTTACAAGTATTTTATGATGAAAAATATATCATACAATTTACTAATATCATAGGGGTGTTTTAAGCTCAAGTTTTAGATGAAAATGAAAGACTTGTTTTGGAATAATATGAACCACATGATGAATATATTGATAGTGAATAAATAACAAGGATGAAAAATAAAATAATATCATTATCCAATTAATTATATAAGTATATATAAGACTTATAGTGATTAACATTATTCAAAAATATGTGGACAATGATGGTAAAACCAGGTAATTTATTATTGTTACATGGTAGTTTTCCTAACGAGTTAATTCATGTCAAAAAAATATATTTAAAACTCAATGCAACCCATTTTATGATTTAGAAATGAGTGTTTTACCAAAACAATTACAAAGGAATTTAATATATATGTCTAACAAGAGAAGAATTAAAATTAATATTGAGTAATTTTGATGAGAATCTTGGTAGTGGGCATGCTTTCAAAAATTCCACAATGCATAAAATATTAATATTTCATTCTTATTATCTCTCCATTTTTTAAGATACTCATGTTTTTTAAACATGTTTTTTAATGTGTTTTTTGTCACTTGTTAATGTTCTAGGCTCATCTCATGACTCACCTCTCTTGAAAGGAGATTCCATAGAATGTCCCAAAAGTTTATATCTATCTAGTCCAGGGATAATGATCTCCACTTAGTGGTTTGTTATGACCTAGTCAAGGAAAAACCCATGACCAAAAAATACCCACCTAATACCCATGAACCAAGTAGGGACTTAATCCATAACTAACACTAAATGACGCAATTCCCCTATCTAAATCTAGTTAGGACAAATATCTTGATTAACACTAGACCTCCCTAATAACCCTACTATGGACCCAATAAGGATTAAAAGCCTTAATAACATTGGAATTCCCAAAAATAACTATGGGTGACCTAATCAAGATTTTAATCCCAAAAAACACTAAACTTATATAATGACCACATAGCTAGATCTATTCAAAACTAAAGTTCTTATTAATAAAGGATATTGACATGGACCCTTATCCAAGACCTATATAGGCTATTAAATCCTAGTTAGTTATGGGTAAAAAAATATTTAAAAACATAGACAAATCTGAATATTAAAATATAGATAAGAACCAAAAAATAAATTTCAACTTGATTAGGCCAAATTAGGAATTTTGACAAGTTTTTTCCCTGAGATGCAGGATTTTATGAGTATAAAATAGAGGCCTAGAAGTGATTTCAGGAAGGAGGGTAAAATACCAAACATTATAAATAGATCCTATTAAAAACAATGGATTGGGTTATATATTTTGAAATGGAATTATAACCAAAATGACACCCCAAGGAAAAATGAGAGACCTGCACAAGCTAGAGAATGCTTATTCTAGAGTCTTGACATGTGGAATAAGTGTCCCAAAAATGTGTTTCTACTCATAGATTAAAACATGAAACGTATCCAAATGAGTGAGTTATATAGTAAGAGATATTTATTATAGGTCTAATAGACATGAAAATTAAATTGGTTCCACTAAAGTAACTATAGGGCACTGAGAGAAAAAGTAGATTAGAATGCCAAGTGAGTGGAAGTGCAACAAAACTATGCTTTGGGACCAAGTGTTCTATATGAAACTTTACCATTCATACTTGGTCATCATATTTGGATAGTTTTTAAGATAATAAAGGTGACACATATTAATATAACCTCTTGGATTAGGCTAAAAGAGATGGGAGAGTTAAGAGATCTAGGTTTCAAATGCAAATTGGGAGGTCATAACTCCACTTTTACGCTAATTGTAAAATACAAAGTTGACTCATATAGATGTATTGTTTCCAATTTTAATGATTTTAGGTATTTAATGTTGAAATAAATTTTTATTTAACACAAAATAAAATTAAGGTGCTGAGACTAACGAGTCATGAGTGCAAGCTACAGTAAAACAAAAGGACAAAAAGAGAGGTTCCTTAATTTTTGGAATAATTAGGGTATGTTGTGAAAGAAAAAAATGGTGAATGCACTATAAAATAATCCTAAGTATTTTAAAATGATATAAATATGTCTACGAACACATAATTTCTTGTCAAGACTACATATGGAATGTGAATAGATTCAAGATAGAAGAAGATGCAAATGGGTAAAAGGACCAAATCAAACATTAGCATTAACTGGGTGTGTGAAAATGAGATTAGTTATTACTTATTATAACCTAAAAATACTAACTATGATGGATCAAATCATTAAGCTAGTGAATCCTACCTTAAGAATGCTTTCTTAAAAAATATTGCACTACCAAATAGGTATCTATATCCTTGATAGAGTTACCTCGATCCCACTCAATGCCTTGGTCCACTACCAGCTAGACCATAAATCCCATGGCATAATTTATTTAATCACCCAAAAGTTATTTTTTTAGGTACTGATTTTTATTTTATTTTCTTGTCTTGATTTATCTTTTCTCTTTATTGTTCTACACCTCCATTCTAGGTTGGGGACCATTGTAACAAGCAAAATGTATAACTATAGATTTTTCACCCTAGATCTTCACCATATTATATTCATCAAAGAAAACCTTAAAAAAATTTAGATGTGCATTTTTTTCATGGTTTCACAAGAATTTATTTGCTCACCAGATAGTTTTACCTAAAATTAACACAACTCAAACAAATTAAAAACTCATACGATAGCCAAACCTTTGAAACCAATTTGGAAATATGATATAAATTTGAAAACTACTCAAATTACATGCACAATATAATTCCATTCAATATACCTATGTACATGTCTTCATTTATTCAATTCTATTGACCAATAAGGAAACCTACAGGGCAAAATAAGTGAACCAGGCCAAAAAGAGATGAGAAATGAGGATAAAACAATAATGAAAAGTAGGAAAAGAGAACCAAAATAACCATAAATTAGTAGTGAAAATAAAATCAATGAAATAAATGGAAATATAAATTATTTATAGAAACTTAATAGGCTAATTCAATCCTAAAAGTAGTGTTCTAAGAACTGGACATTGAGATTCAATGGAATGTCCTCACTAGTTAGACACTTTTTTGAGAATGTATTCTTTCCTAGGATTTTATATATTTCGTATGGACCCAACCAAAGGGTATAATTTTTTTTTGTGATGTCCCTTTTCCTCGTGATTCTTGTCCTAGAGAATGACTAAATCAGAGACCTAAAAGTCTTCCACTTTTTCTCACTTGTTAAACTAACATTTGATGACCTCTTACTGTTTTGTAAAATATAACAAGGATACATCATGGTTTAACTCTAGTTGTATTAATTTAAGGAGGCAAACTTATATCTTATTATCTATTTCTAGGTATTCTCTCATGAATTATAATATGGAAATATTATTAGGTTTGATTAGAAAGATAGGGTCTTGATCATCAATAAGATGATATAGTGATGTTCCTAAGGTTGAAAAATTTGTAATCTTGTTAGACCATAATGCAAACTTTAGAATAATTTGCTAGTCCTTAAGGTTATTTTCCAATGTCTTCTTAATTACATATAGTAAATTATTATTAGTTGATTCTGATACCGCATTACCATGTGAATAATAATTAAAAGAGGAATTTAGGATTACCTAGTTGTCATAGGCCCATTTAGTAAATTGAAGAGATGAGAAATCAAGACCATTGATCATTATCACATACCACTATGGTAAGAATCCTAAACTTGGTGATGATGCGCTCTTATATAAATTTAATTACCACATTGGATATATTATTCTAGCATGATTTAACTTCCACCTAAAAGGTATAATAATCAGTTGCTACATGGATGAACTTGTGTCCTATATAAAAACTAACATTGATAACTCCTATGAATTCCAATCCCTATTTTTTGAATGGTCAAACCCTAATAACCAGATGCAATAACATGATAAGGGTGTGTCTCTATGTGTGGCAGCATGGCAATTTTAGGCATGAACATGAGAATATTTTAAAACATCTAGATAATAATAACCTATACTAAGTATCTAATGGGTTGTAAAACTCTTTTATCTATGACCAGTTACAAATTTTCCATGTAAATCATTAGGTAATCCAATTGATTATTTCTTGTTTAGGCATCTAATATATATGCTTTTATTATTTATTTTTTATAGCACACCCAATTTGTTCATGAAGTTATTATTTTTCAGGTGAAAGGCTCTTATTTGAATTGAATTCAATTGATTTGGACACTCATTATTGATCAAATAGTAGGCTCTATCTCGATACCAATCATCATTAGTAATATCTTGCATATTTACTACTACCAAACTGTCTATGAGTGTTATTCAATCATGGCCCTACTGAGACCTTGACCTCTTACAATTTTCATTAGCTATAGCTCTAAATCAAAATCTTGGAGAGTGGTCATCCATTTATCCTTTCTCTCACCCAACTCATTTTCCATTAACATATATTTTTTTCTTGGGTCGGGAACTACAAAAAATACTTTGTGGTGGAGAATGTCGTGTTTGATTTTTTTTATATCTATAATCAAGGAAAATTATTGTATATAATCAAATACCTAAATTCAACATAACAAAGAGGATAACTCATGAATGAGATATGCCTCTCATATATAGCTTATTTATTTTATGTTAGGACAATTGCACTTAAGTGTTTTAAGGTAAATGAGTAGATGTATAAGGGTTGCATATAGTCATGAATGATCAACATAGGTGTATTTATAATTAATTTATTGATCTTAGCAAAATTTTCTTGTGCTTCAGTCATCCATTCAATCTTATAATCCTTATTTAACATATTATTTAGTGGTCAGACTATCTTTTTAAAGCTTGAAATGAAATTATTGACAAATATGATCTTGTTGAAGAATGGCTTGATCTCTTTTTAGCTACCAAATAATGAAATTTTTAGGATTACCTCTACTCTTTTTAGGTATACAAATATGCCTTTTTTTGAAATGATGTGTCACAATAACTTACCCTTTGTCACCCTAAATATACACTTATTTAGGTTTAGGGAGATTATATGGTATCTCCATCTCTATAGGAATGCCCTCAAGTATTTCACATGATATTTTTTATTATTGGAACACACTATTAAGTCATCTATGTATGGGACTATGTACATACCAATAATAAATTTAAATACAATATCCATGTCATGTTAAAATGTGGTATCCACATTGATTAGGAAAAATGGCATCCTCTTGTATTCAAATGTACCCACTTTGTTTTAAAGGTTTTCTTAATCTAGTCCTCATTGTTAAACACTACCTTATTATACCATGAATACTCATCTAGGAATGACATAATTTGAGAGCCACTCACTATTTATAAACCTTCTAGTGAAAGTAGTAGGTAATTATCTTTCTTTGAGGCCTTGTTTAAGTTTTAGAAGTCAATTCACATGCTTCTCTTTCTAGTTTTATTTCAAATCGATGCCAAATTAGCCACCCAAATGGAGTGCATCATAAGGAATATTATCCTATCTTGGAATAATTTATGTAATTACTTGAATATCAATGGTTCTAGTAGTGGATTAACTAGTATTTACCTTTGATGAAATGGTGTAACTCTTAGATTAGGAGGGATGGTATGTCTAAGATTAGAAGTGATGAACACAATACATTCCTCATAGCTCCATGCAATAACATCTTTAAAGTATTTTAAGGCTCGAAAAAAGTTTTTTTTTTTCCTTTTTAATATATTTCATGCCTTGAAGCACATTCTTTGATTCACTTTCATTACCTAGATTTTAATGGTAATGCATCATACCTTTGGTAAAGTTTTATTTATATTTCTCACCTTACTAATCCATATAAAATAACCATTCTAGTTATACCATGAAGTTAGGTATACTATTTATATTTAGATTGATTACCCCTTCAAATTATTCTTGGTCAACTTCATATATAATTTAAGTCTAAAATGTATTTGTGTTTGTGATGAAAATAATCATATGTCGATCATCATTGAATAACTAGAAGTTTATAATATTATTGTGAATGGAAGGAGTAGAGACCACTTCCATAGAGAACCTTCTCAACTTGGATTTAGCTATAGGTTCCTAAGTTATTATAGCTATTTCCAATACTTCAACCATATAATTTATTCTATGAGATAAGTTTTGAATATTAAATGCATCAAAATCCTATATTAAATTTCATATTGAGTTGTGGTATATAAATAAATGCTTGTCATTACAAGTGTATTAGCATATTATTTTTTTCTCCACAAGTTCAAATTCATCCAGTACCTTGAAGTTATTAACCTTCTTCTTTAGTGCAAATAAGAGACCATGAACTAGCTCCTCATACGCATCCACATAATTCCTAAAACTAATTGTAGGAAAAATTTAGGTATATATGACTTTCCTCTAAGGTTGATATGCTCTACACCAGTACCATACCCATTTTTTGATTTGGATCTATCAAATTTTAGAATCCACAAATGGTTTTCATCTATATGTGTAGGATTAAGATGATTCAATGTTATTGAAATATTGATTTCCTTATTAAGTTTCTCAACACCTTGTGGACACACATCTTACATATTAGCTGATGAATACCTCTTGGCTAATCCCTCAATAGTATAAGTGACTATATGATTATCCATAATAGTTATTTTCTCATCAAATGAGGTCAAAACCCCCTAAAATTAATTTATATGGCTTTCTTATGGCTTGCTTATTTCTAACTCAATTATTATGAATGTTGACAATAATTGATAATAGCCATTTTTTCAATTAGACCAACTTGTTTTGCATACTCATACACTATGGTACCACTAGAAAACAAATTTATTTTAGGTTTATAGAGGAAATTATCTTTATCTAGTTAATGTAGCTCCTAAGTTTTTGTAATTTCTTGTAAGGACATCATTTTGATATAAAACATATTATAAGCCTATGCTTCTTTCTCAAGTGTGTAGACCCCAAGATATAACTCTTAAAGCAAGATTTCATTCATTTTGTTATCATGAGAGTCATATTGGGATCACATTCAATTTTAATTTGATTAGGTGTGTTCCATCATGTTCGCCACATATGAGAGAAGTTTATTTCCATATAATTATTCAATGTTCTAGACTAATATTTGCTAAGAAGCATGTCATACACATCATGTGTATCAAATAATTGGAGGTCAATAAAATCTTGTAGCCTTAGATCATATTCTAATTACATATGAATGTGATTTAGCTCACTGACAATCTTGACCTTTGATTTTTCCAACTAAAAAACCTTCTTATTTAAATTTACATGTGTCAAACCCAATTTTTGATAAATTACATAAGTCATGAATTTTATAGAAGCACCTAAATACACCAGAGAATTATGTAATTTTTTTACCAAATTAATGTATTATTAGGAGGAAAGGAAGAGTTTCATTTTTTTCCTTATAAATTATAAAGTGAGCATCAATTGTTTTATTAGTTTATTTTCATTTAGGGGTGGATAATTATTTTTGCAACATGTACTTTTGGTTTGATATTTAAATAAATTCAAACATTGTGATACTATCCTTTATTTTATTCAGGTCATCTATGATATTGTATCCAAGTTTTCTTAACTCTACTAGTTTGTCACTTTGTGGAGGCATAGAGTTATTCTCGGGTTAGTAAGACATTTCAAGTCATATAGGTGGAAATGGATTATTAATTGAGTTATCATCAGGAAGAACTTAAGTGTTATTTGTAAGAGTATATGTAGTTAATAAAGTTTGAGATTTGCTTTGTCAATTGGTAGTCATTTTATCATTGAAAATTTTTAAATGCATGGACCTTGTCTAGGTTATCCTCTGGGTCATTACAACTTTAAAATGGAAACTTATAAGTATCTAATACTAGAATCATACTAAGGTTTCCTTTTCCTTGGTTAGAGTTATTATCAGGTGTGGGAACTGATTCTAGATTGTTCATCTCTTTTTAGTAGATGTTTGAGGTGAAGATGAATTCCACATAGTCAATCTTAACATGGTCAATTATATTATGTATCCTCATGTTCCATTATATATTGGTTATCTATAAGTTAAAATTTATGGTTATTCATTGATTATTTGAATTCATGTTGATGTTTTGTGTTATTTGTCTACATAAATTGACCGTATCATTTGTCAACCTCTAAACCATTTACTAGAAATTAACTACTTTTAGTTTCACACTAGAATATTATGGATTTACTAATTATTGTTGTGGGTTAACAACATGTGCATTAGCATTTAGAAATGTATAGATAGTAGGGTTTGCTTTATTATTAATGTTTTTAACATGTGTTTAGATATTTAAAATTGATGGGATAGTTTGTTGCTTTCTATTGGAAGAAACATAGTTACTACTATTAGTCATGGTAATAATGTTGTTGTATGGAATATGTATAAGTTGTTGATTATTTGCCTAAGGAAAAACATGATTATAATGCATATGAGGTATGCCACTAGGTATGTAGTTCATGGATGTTAGATTGTAGACCAGATTTAGGCTTGTATACAGGGCACCCATGATCATATTCATCAATAGAGTATTAGGTTAAATTGCATGACTAATCACCAAGATATGATTATAAGCACATGGTTAGCCTAATAAAGGAAAATGACCAAACCTTGTGGAACCATTTATTGCTCAATGTTTATAGTCATATTATATGTGAAGCACAAGTATAATAGGGTTATCAAGGATCTTCTAAAGAACATGAAGGTCATTTATTCTAAATCCTTTAGGTACATTAGTATGGAAATCACTTATGTTTAAGTGAAATGGTATTTCAACCTTTAATAAAGATTATGTAAGTATGCATTAAAGACAATCATAAGATCATTTATCTCCCTAAAGGCAAGAGTGAAGTGATATGATAGGTTAGTTGGATCAATGAGAAGTTAGAAGTGGTTAATAAACATGATTTCCAAATCATTCTTGAAAGTGATATATGAATTTAGAAGCCCAAGATACCATGCTCAATCAACTTCTCCTAAAGATTAAGTAAATAGGTGGCAATCCATGTCCTCATGTCAAATTTTTGTTCAGATCAAGGCATCTTTAAATTTATAAATGTGTTCCTCAATTTTTTGAATCCTGTTAGGTGTATATTTTGGATAAAATTTATCTGGTTTCTATAGTAAATCATGGGTAGGTCTTAGAACATTCACAAGGCATCCACCTCTACAAATCCAAGTTGGATTAGACACCATTTATGGGTTTTGAGGGGAAGTAAAAGGATTCATAAATGACATAATAATAAGTGATCTACTTTATGATTAGATTTGTCAACTTTTAGTTTTCCTTTATTATCCCTTGATTTTAAGTGTTTAGTGAGTTCTAACAACTCAAAATTAGTGCCTAGGAACTTTGATCTCATGGGTATATGTCTAATTTCAAATTTATATTTTAGACTACCCAAGTTGGGAAACTCTCTTAAGTGTTCAATTTTTAAAAATTTTGATAAAATTTCAATTTTGAATTTTATAGAAATTTTTTTCCCTCCTTCTAGTGCCAGTTGTGTTAACATGTGTTTTGGAATGTGTTAATGTTCTAGGATCATATTGTGACATTCCTCTCTTTAAAGGAGATTATATAGAATCTCCATAATGTTTATATCTACCTAGTTTAGGCACACTAATGTTTACTTAGTGGCTCATTGTGACTATTTCATTTAAGGGGCCTTTCTTGGTAAAACCTATCATGAATTTCAAATGTGCATTTCAATAAGTCTTGGGTACTTGACTAATGTAAAATGTGGTGCATTTTTTTGTTTCAAATGATTATTGTGTCATGTTGGAAATGAAAAGGTTTGGATTCATTCATTTAGTGTTCCATTTGATTTTAGGAAACAAAATAGACAAACTACCATTTAGAATTTTCCAAATAGTAAAATCAGCATGGGTAGGGTTTCATGCAGTGTGTTTATGGTTTGTTTTCATTTAGTCACTCATTCCATTACTTAAATATTTAGAAACACAAAATTGTAATGGATAAAAAATCAATGATTAAAATATCCATTTAGATAAAAATTAATTTCAAACCCTAGGTTAACAAATCATGAAAAAATGATAAAAGATAATGGAGAGAGAAATAAATAAAAGCCTACAATAATGTATCAAATTTGATATATCAATCATAAAAAATAAAAGAATAATGTAGTGAACCAACCATCATATGCCCAATTAGATCCAAAGCTAATGCAAGATTCTAAGGGAGAAAAATAAGGAAATAACAATTACCAACACCATATTCATGTGCAAATGGAAGAAAAATAATCCCAAGTATTATATTTATCAATATTCATCATTTTTACAATTAAAATTGTATTCCAATATAATCATTATCCTAAAATTTAATGATCATAATGCTAAGAGAGGATTTAAGGGAGATATTAACACTAAGAAAGCATAAAATTTGTATAAAAATAAAAGGAGCTGACTCTAAATATCTTATAGGAGGAAAAAATACAACCCTTGGAGAGGAAAAATGTATCCAATATATAACAAAGTTTGCCTCTATAGGGAATATTTTCCTTGAAAAACCTTCCAAAAACCTTCATTAATGATCTATATACCTCCTTCAACATCTTTTATCTCTAAATTGACCACTTTCATTTTTCATTTCCAACAAAAAATAACAAAAATGAGATAAGATTTGTAATTAAAATAAATAAATAGTAAATTTTAGAATAAAAAGTGAATAGGTTTTCCCATAGGAAAAATCAGGTAAATTTGAGGTTATCATCATGTCTGGGGTAGAACCAATTTTTTGACAAAATAGATGGATTTAATTTTTGACATCTAGATCAAAATTTAAGCTCAAAAAACTAAAAACTACCAAAAATGGCCCCTAATAGACACATCCAAGATTTTTTAGGAATGGGGCTTATTTTTAATGTTACTGTTCACTTTTTTGCTCTCTAGTTATAATCAAGCTTTGAAAGCCTGAGTAGAACTAAGGGTCTATTTTTATACTTTATAGACATAGTTGGAGGTTTTTGAAATGGTTTCTATGTGTATTTGGTATTAAAAACTTTAGTTTAAAATTTTGAGGGGGTCTAGACTTATTTGAGGTCTAGACCCCCAATTACAATAGTAAGATTCGACCAAAGGTGTTTATTTTATGTTTAAGACCCAAATCATAATTAACACTATCGATGAGTACGTTAAGGATGGGGTATCAAAAACCTTATTGGGATGAATTTATGGAAATTATGGGACAAAATAATAATTATCATTGGATGGACTAAAGCCCCATCACCATAGACCATATTAGGGGTTTAATCAATAGTTAGGTCTATATGGAGCCTTCAAGGCTCCCTAAGATCTAATTAGAGAGATAAAATTAAACACTAAAGAGTAACCTAAGACCTAATTATAATAAATAGTCAAGGATTTAATCCTTGACTACCACTAAATGACATAATGCTTCCATCCAGACTAAGTCAGGACATAGATCTTGATTAACACTAACTCCTCCCCAATGATGTTAACATATACCCAATCAGGCTTAAAATTTTGAATAACATAGACTCACACACCTAAGTCCATAGGTGACATAATTAGGATTCTAATCTTGTAAAACATTAAAAATTTCCTAATCACCCCTAATTAAACCTATTTGGAAGTAAAGTTCTTATTAACAACAAAACTCAACATGAACCCTTCACCAAAACCTATCCAGGCTATGAAACCCAATTAAGTTTGGGGATAAAAAGATTTAAAAAATTATCCAAATTTTAATATGAAATCATATAAATAAATAATAAACATATTTTAACTTTATTAGGCCAAATCAAGAATTTTGGCAAGTTCTCACTCAGAGAGGTAGAGTTTTACGAGTATAAAACAAAGGCTTAGAAGTCATTTTAAGAGGGACTGTAAAATACCAAACTTTATAGACATATATATATGAAATTTATAAATTATATTACATAGGTATAAATGGAATGGAAACCAAAATGACACCCTGAGGAAAATTTGAGAGACCTAAACAAGTTAGAGAATCCTTGTTTTGGGGACCCAACAAGTGGGATAAGTGTCCCAAAAATGCATTTCCACTCAAATATTAAAACATGAAACTTATCCAAATTATAAAGTTAGATATAATTGGATATATATCATATTTAAAAGAGACATTTAAACCAAATTGGCCCTCATAAATTAGTTTCATGGAATTGAGAGAGTAGGCAAACAAGAATGCCAATCGAGTGGAACTGTAGCAAAACTCCACTTCAGGACCAAGTGTTCCATATAAAAATTTACCATTCAAAATTGGTCATAAAAATGGGATAGTTTTTTTTATCCCAAAGGTAAAATATATTTACATGACCTCTTGGAGTAGTCTAAGAGACTTAGGAGAGTTAAGAGTTTCAGGGTTAAAATATAAATTAGGAGGTCATAACTCCACTTTTATGCTAAGTGTGAAATACAAATTTAACTCACATAGATGTGGTATTTCCAATGGTGATATTTTTGGGTCATGGATTATCACACAAATTGAGACAGACCACCAAGGAAAATTAAGGTGTTGAGACCAAAAATCTATGAGCATAAGCAAAAGTAGAGCAAAAGGTCAAAAATAGGGCTCTCCTAACTCTTAAAATTATTAGGGCATGTTGTATAATAATAAAAAATATCCATGTGAGAACTTTCCATGATTTATAAACCTTCATGAGAAAATATAAGAATGAAACCATGAGACTATAATTTTTTTACTAGACCATTTTCCTAATTAGGTCTATTTATAGGGAGTTATCAATCCAAATTATACCATAAGAAAAAAAAATGTGTTGACAACCATTAATTATTATTCATTGTTGGCTTGAAGAGGTTACCATAAAGCATAATATACTTAATAAGAGATTATTATTATTTTTGAAGAGAAAATTATTCCAATATTTGTAAACTATTTTACCTTATTTTTATTTTACAAATAATTTTTTTTAATAGGTATTAAAATTTATAGATCTATTCATATTTTTGTATACAACATTCATTCATAAATATGAATGTAAAGTAGAATTGGTTGAAATTGAAATTAACAAGTGAGATATGATAAACTAGTAAGTACAAAAAACCAAAATAATTATATTTTTAAATTTATGGTTGACTATAATTAATGTTTGATAGTGGAAATCAAGATAAGATAAGATTGTGACAACTCAGATCTAGAGGTATGATGTATGAATACTTATAGACATGTCCATGTTCCTTATATAGTAACATATGTCAGTAATGTATTTTAACTATGGACTTGTTCAACTTAATAGTGATGAATCTATGAATATTATACCACATGTGCTTATGTCTATTGAGAGGTTTGAGAAACCTCACTTTTTTAGTGCCACATATATATCAAGTCCCTTTGAAATGAAATTTTGATTTGATTATATATTAAAACCTTTTTACCATTTCCTTTAACCGACTTGTGAAATGAGCAAGATGACCCAAATGAATATTTTAAAATTCATAAAATAGTAATTAAATGGTACATGAAATAAGAAATAATAGGTGGAAAGGTTAGTAATGGTAAACATGTCTTCCTAGTGTAGACCTGGCCCAAAAAAGTAGGGCCATATGTCTTGAGGCTGGAATATTCTAAGAGATAAGATAAGATATTTGAGAATTTAATTAGAGACTATTTTGTATCAATAATTAAGATAAATGGTTCAATCCTACATATATATTAATGGCCTTGAGAAATGGTAAACAAAATTTATGTATTTGAACATAAGTCATGTGGTTCAATATGTGTTAATAGAAAGAATTCTCTATTACTTATGACTATATTTAGGTATCCAAACCACCCTCTATTATAGTAATGAAATTTCTAGATTAAAGGAGAAATATAATCTTGATTGTGTATAATTCACTTTAGCTTTAATAGAAATATTTAATTGTGTAGGTCACTCAATATAAAACCCTAAAATAACACATGAAGTAGTCATTATTTGTATTTGAATTTTTAAAAATCTAATACTTAAATCTTTTGAAAATTGAAAGGAGAACAAGGAAGGAGTACACATGTATGGAGATGAAACCATGTTTCCCTATAACCTATAAAATATGGAGATGCATTCCCCTTTGTTGAAGAACTTGGAGAGATATTTACCAGTGTTGAACCATTTAATGAATTAAGAATTATATAGTCCCAATTTATAATAACTAATCAATAACTTTAGTTATAAATATGTATTCTCCAACTCTCATCAATAGGGAAAATTACACAATGTACTAATCTAAAAGAAGGTGGAACCATAATGGATTCATTATAAGTGATGTCAAGGCCATTGAGTTTCACTATACTAAAAAATAATAGGTTTTCTAAAATTTATGCTAGGTTCATTGAGTATCACTATACTTGAACATACATTATCCATAATAGAACAAATCACACTATTATGGATGAATGTATATTTTATTTCCATGATTGAAAGAGAATGATCAGGTCTCCATCATGACCTTAATGCTAATATATTTGAAATTAAATAATAACCATTTTTCATTGAATATATAGACTATATTTTACTGTATATTTTCAAGAATGAGTATCATACCTCTTGACATTAAAAAAAATTAGATATGTGAATGAACCAACATAATGCCTCCTGAATTTATACAAAATGATATAAAATTCCATGCAACTATATTATCAATTATAACTTTATGTGAAACCTATAACTTTTGTTCCTAAAACTATTTTGCATATTGCATATGCATTCAAATACGTATGAATTTGTACTCAAAAATATATAATGTGGGTGCATATGCATGTCACATGCCTCTAAAATCCATATCATTTTGGTAATATCTATTATGTTTTCTATTTCATAGTTTACTTTGAATAATTGAAACATGCCCTCTATCATAAAATATTATTTTTGAATCACTTTGAATTTTGAAACATGTACTCTATTATGAACTCCATTTTTTTTCCTCATGGAGGGTCAAATATCTAAGAAAATCTATCTATAATTCCATCCTTTTGAGTTGAGTTAAATAGACTAAAATTCATTCATTTCAATATAATATTTAATAATATCATGTGATAAATATATAATCATGTGGATATTATGTTATCATATTACTTTAATTTCCATTAAATCATGTGTGTATCATATTGAATACAAGGCATAAAATTTTCATGTCTAGATAGATATATTAGTGAGGCATGCAACAAAGTAACACTATTTGAATAATAATACATAGTAAAAGTGCATTCTATTCATCATGACATCAATAATAAAATTCAACAACCACAACTAGCATAACACACAATGTTGTACACATAATGTCAATGATATGTTCAATGGACATGAACATTTCACAAAAAATAAGGCAAAGGGATGCATGAAAAGGACAACATGAGTTTAAAAAACAAGAGGAATAAAATTTAAAACACAAAATTCCGAGTGTCCACACATAATAATAAAGTAATGTCTAGCCTATCATGAAAGAAAGTAACAACATGAAGGGAGCAAAGAGTAATTGAAAACTAGCTGACACTATCCATATATATTATTGTCACATCATATCAAAGTGCCATATTCATGTATCTATAAATGTAAGATATGACAATTCAACAATACACTTGTAATATATGTATTTCATCATGGAAATTTAGGTCATATAGATACATATAACTTGTGATAATGTAACTTGTAGATTAATATGCCCCCAATATAGGCATGGTCAATAGGTAGAAGTAACTCTATCATATAATAATCCATTAATAGTATGTGTGACATGCATCAAACTCAAATACCTCATTAAATTCATGAGTGTATGAAATATAATTTTCTATCTACAAAAAAAATTCATACATAACACATGTAAAGAAGTAAACTAGAAACTCATGTCATGCTCATGTCCTAGTTTCTTATTTTTGAGTTTTGAATGTTTTTGAATTTTTTAAATATTTTTATATTTTTTAATAATTTTTTGTATTTTTGAAATTGTTTGTTTTCAAAAAGTAACTTTCCAATAATAGCATCAATGGGAGGACTGTATTGTGTGCCTATATCACATAATAAGAACATGAATGAATTAAAAGTGTTATGATGAAAATATATTAAATTAATATATCTATTGTGGATATAAACACAATCTCATACACTCACCTTGCTCTGATCCTTGTCTTGTTATGTCCTTACACCTTTGTCTTGAAACTCTGTCTCTTTATGACCTTTTAACAACTTGTCTCCACTAGACTATTTAGTATTTGTTTTGTGTCTCTAAATATCTCTTGATGTAATATTATCATTCTAAAATAATCTCATAACCTCAACTCACTACTCACCCTTCTCTTTCTCTTATGATCCTTACCTCAATTCACTCATTCCTTGATGAAAACACATTGGTATCCTATCTCCATGCATGATTCAAGTTTCCTTGTTATCTTGGGATTTAAATTATTAACTTTAAAATATTATAAGTTCTCTTTTAAATTTATATAATTTCCAAAATACTTCTCACTATAACTCTTTACAAAAAACACTGATCCTTTCCTTTGACAAGCTTTCTACTAGCCTTTTTTGGGACCTTTTTTCTTAGTACGAATAGGTACAAACTTGTATGGGGAATCTAATGATATATTTGACTACCTACTATCTATTACCTTCTCTAAAAAAAGTTTCTTGTCTCAAATCAACTATTAGACCAATTTTCTAGGAACTTTTAGGCTCTATTTAGGGTTATTAGGTCTCTAACCCCTATTTTACACACAGTCTCTCATATTCTATAAACATAGGTACATACAAACATGGAACTCCAAAAATATATCAATATATGTTAAAACTAGGATAATAACCAATTTTTGTGTTTTTTTATGTTGAAAAGTCCTCTAAATTGAATTCTTGTGTAGAAACACTTGCATAAGGTTATACCTAACTATATAGGCCCAAGAGGGATAATCTTGAGATTATAAAATTCTAATGAGATTTCAAACTATTTTGAAGGTTTTATAAGGTATTTATAACTAATATTCTCATTTTAAAATAATTTTAATCCATTCATGATGATTTTGGTCACTGCTTTCCCCTCACACTGTGTCTAAATGTTTGAAAACTATAGGACTATCTACACCCAAAAGGGGAAAAAATAATGTTTTAGGTTTATTGAAGGTTTTAAAATATTTGTAAAGTCTTAATAAATAATGTAATAATAATACATACCTTGTTTAATTATTTAATACCTCTTTAAAAACTTTGCTTTACCATTTCTCATTGTTCATAGTTTGATTGTGTGATGTTTCATAGGCAACTACATGTCTATGTTAGGTTCCTCATCCACATATGTGAAATCAGATTAAGAGAACATTAAAAAATTAAAAATACAATAAAAAAAATTACCAATGTACCAATAATGTCAAAAACATGTCTTTATTGAATCTCTCTTCTCATAATTTATTTTACACATTCAACATCATTACACACATAGGAAACACAGGCTTTACAATCAATTTTTGTCTTTCAAATGAAGAAGTATCCATTCATATTCTTGAGGATCATCTCCTTTACACTTATAATCCATCCCCCAATAACTAACTCAAGAAAAATAATTTTATAAATATTTTATATCCTATAACTAATCTAAATAATTTTGAACTCCCTCATGAACATTGGGAGACTCCTATCTACCTTAACCTCTAACATGACCATTACAATGACCAATCATGTGATCCATGTATGTATGGAAAAAAAATTGACCACTTTATATATCCTAAAAAAATAAATTTACAATGTTGAAACTTCCTTAGACATGATTGAAGTGTCCAAAACTTGACATGAAAATTTCAAAAATTTAAATCAAGGAAGTTGACAAGAAAATGCCAAGGTCAAAGTTTTAGAAAATCAAAGAATAATTTGACACCTTGAGAAGATTATCAAATGTGATTTATGACTCCTAAAGCCCCTAACACATCCTAAACAAGATACATGACTCCTAAACACTTGATCAATCCAAAATTTGAACAAACAAACATGATAATTCATTCTTTATAGGATGCTCCTACATCATGTTACATGTATATAAATCTAAATCTAAAAATAAATAAAAAGTTGTAATGTAGCTATCATTTTCATTTCTCATAGAACCATGTTTAGCATGTGTAAATTTAAATAGCGTAGGATTTGATCGATACTTTACATAGTTAGATAATATTTCACTACTTGTGTTTGATGTGAAACAGACCCTTGTGCCTAGAAGGACTAATAATGAAGTATAAATTGTTGTTAAACCAACCTAAAGAGGTACTTATATAATCCCAAGAGTATTATGTGTGTTTCCATTGAATACTTTAACTATTTTTAATTATATTTTAAATCCATCTCTATTTACCAAAGAGTGAGAAAAGTTTTTATAATAAATGCATTTTAACTTGACCCATTTTTAATTATGACACTATTTATGGGTTTCTTATGGATATGATTTTATATAAAGAGTGAATTTCTATTTGAATCATCATAAAAATGTCATTGTTTTCAAATGAAACCATAGGAAGTGATGTTTATGTACCTATAAATATACCAATAATATCATAACTTTGATGTCTATATGTTTTAGGAGGGTGCACATTCTAACTATGGATTACATATTAATTACTTATGTTCTCTATTATTACATGGTTTGGAAATGGATTATTGAATATTTTTAACTTTTTATTTTCATTATATTGTGGCATAGCCTCCTTTATGGGTGTGTTTAACTCAAGAATGTTTTCTTTAATAAGATATTATATTAACACTTATTTTTGAAAATTTAGAGAGAGAGAGAGAGAGAGAGAGAGAGAGAGAGAGAGAGAGAGAGAGAGAGAGAGAGAGAGAGAGAGAGATGAGGAGATGATGGTAACATTTAAAATTACTTCCTTGGTATATTTCTCAATTAAATATTATTTGTTGGTTTTTATATTGCATTGATTGCTAATTTTGATTCATTCTTGGTTTAATTATATTTAACATTTTATCGTAGTTTTATTTGAACCTTAGTATTATAAGTATTTGTAGCATTAGGTAAATAATTTTTTTGTTTAAAACTATAATCTTGACTTCTTGTTATTTCATTGTATGGCATAACTCATTAAAAAATATTATTTTTTCAAACATGATGGACTCATGGAGTGATGTTATTATACTTTATGTGAATATGTCTTATAAATTATTTTCTAATGTATAATTGGTGATATTAACTATCATATTTTTTAATCAAAAAGCATATTCATTGAAAATATCATTGGAACCTTACTTTTGTTTATAAATTTACACATAAGATCATTTTTCACTACTGTTAATAGAGAAGTTTGTTAGATATTGATCTAGCAAAAGGTTGAATGTTTTAACTGATTAGAGTGGAATATCATATAACCATCATTAAACATAGAATTTTAGGTTTTTTATAAATACATTGGTTAATAATTTGTCATTGTGTCCATATTATTATAATTCTAAATGAAATTATCTAGGATTTTAATTAAAATCATTGTTACCTTCATAGTGCAGAAGCATAGGAATGACAAATCATGTTGATAATGATATTGTGATATATTAGGTGCAAAATTATTATGAATCAAGGTTTTTGAATCCATTTAATGACTAGATATAGAGACACCTTGCTCTAATTGTAATACCTTAATGGGGTAGGGATATAATATTTATTTCAAGAGAGTGTACATTAAATGAGGTCAGTGATAGACTATGCATAGTATTCAAAGGTGTATATGATGTCTATGTATAAATAGGCACACTGATATATTGGAAACCTTGTGATGCCCCATACATAGGGGTCATATCACATATGTAATTAGAGGTATTTATATATGAATATAATCTATATAATAAAAACACTTGAAGTAGATGTATTAGATTGGAACGGATCATGTTATTCTCTTGACGTAGAAGCTTGGTCTAGTTTATTTTTTCATGTCTTGAAATATATATATATACACACACACACACACACACACACATATATATATACATACACACACACAAAGTGTGTGTGTGTATGTATATATATATATATACTTTGTGTGTGTGTATATATATGTATATATATACATACACACACACAAAGTATATATATATATATATATATATATCAAGACATGAAAAAATAAACTAGACCAAGCTTCTACGTCAAGAGAATAACATGATCCGTTCCAAGCTAATACATCTACTTCAGGTGTTTTTATTTGTGTGTGTGTGTGTGTGTGTGTGTGTGTGTGTGTGTGTGTGTGTGTGTGTGTGTGTGTGTGTGTGTGTGTGTGTGTGTGTGTGTGTGTGTGTGTGTGTGTGTGTACATACATATATATACATACATACACACACACACACACACACACACACACACACAGACACATAAATTTTATGTGGATTGGAATCAAGATATTCAATTAATTATTTGTTATTAATTTCATATGATTAATTTGTACTAATTTTATTAGTTTCAATATGCATGTTATGTCCATGAATATGGTGTGTACTATTCCATGATTAAAAATATACAATTGTTATTATTCCTAAATCATACTTTATCAAATTTTACCTTGATGATGCTTGTATCATTGGGATATTATGGCATGATATAATATTGTAAAAACATGAGTTGAGAAAGGCCTTATATTGTGCATTATTCATTTTATCCCTTTTATTGTATTTGATTTTAATTCATTCCAATAAATGTTGAATCCAAATAACTCCTTGGAAAGTAACATGAAATGTAATAATGATCCTTATGAGCCAAAACAAAATATTGAATAAAAATTCATTCATTATAACCATTATTAAATTTTTAAATTTGAATTCGCAGATGGTGTTGAGGTCTAACTAGTCAGGGTATGTTTGATTTGTGGGCTCTAAAATATATTGATTCTAGTAAAAAATAGTTAAAAAGTCCTAATGAGGCTCTAACTATAGAGGATTCTACCATCTCGTAGCCAAACTATTCCATGTTTGAGGTATATTGAGAGTATCTCTTTGAGACTAACTATTTACCAGTGCATTCCGAAACAAAATAATTGAAGTACTTTTTATGGCTAAAAAGAAAAAAATTATGTTTTTGATATACCATGAGGTACATGGAGATTAAATTCCATACATAATTTTGTCTAATAGATTGAGTATTGTAGAAATACCCATCACACCATGGCTCAGGTAAAATTGATGATTGATTTGCTTAGAAAAAACAACTCTTATGATTTTTACAACTATGAGAACACAATTCAAGAAAATTAAGGAAATAAAAATAAATTTATATTGACAAAACAATTCAAAGAAAATATATATTTACAGATATAAAATATTAATGTGAAACTATGGAGTAAAAATAAAATGCACAAAAATGTATGGATTCACTAGTTAGCCTAATTTTTATTCAATAAATAATTATTTTTTAATCATTATAAAACTTGATAAATCTATGTACATTGTAATATATAGATTCAAGAATAAATCTCAATGTAAAATCATTATTAAAATTAACAAGTGACATGATAAAAATAGTATGTGAAACCAAATATAATATACGTAGCTTTCCTAATTTCTTTTTGTTTTAATTTATGTCTAAGAAGGGAAATAAAGATAAAATAGGACTATGATAGTTTAAATCTAGAGGCAGGGTCCCAATATAGCAGTGCAGGCCCATCATGTCTTTTGACTATGGAATTATCCACTTCTATTGTGATAAACATGTAACTATTTTTTATATATGATTACGTTAAATAAGAGGGTTGAGATACTTCAATTATGTTAATGTTATGAAAAATTCACTTTTAGCTAATATTTTTATTTTCTTATATAAGTGAAACATTTTGACAGTTTCCTTTAGGCAACTTTAAAAACATGTGAGATGACACAAAAAGATAACAAAAAATATTAACTAGATGATAAGTGTCCTAAGGATTAGCTCACATTAGGTTTAAAACTCAATGACAATGGATCTATTTTCCTAGCATGAAACTATCATATAAAATCAAGGATACTTATTCTGAGGTTGGAATAGTGTAATAGATTATATAAGAAAACTTGAGAAATAACTTATAGATTATTGTGTAGTAGTGATGATAATCAAATGGGTCAAGATTTTATATAGATAAATGGATGAGATAAATTGAAAAAAAATCTATGTGTTGGAGCATATGTCAAGTGGTTCAAGATGTATCTAGGTTAAAAATTTCAAGTAGTACTAACCAAATTTAAATATCTACATTTCCCCCCCTTTATTCTATTAATGTAGTTGCTAGAGTGAAGGATAAATATAAATTTGAGTGTGTAAAATATAATTTTTCATTAATAATAAGATTTCATTATGCATGACACTCAATAACAAACCCTACAACAACACATAAAGTAGTCATAGCTCGAATTTGAAAAATGGAATGAGATCAATGGAGTACAGATGTATAGAGATAAAACCATGTTTCCTTATAACTTATAAAATATAGATATGGATTCCTCCTTATTGAATCACTTGGAAATATGGTTCCTCATGTTGAATCATTGGTTAACTAAATGATCAAGTCCCAGTTTTGAATATCTAATCAATCCCTTGATTTTAAAATATGCATATTCCAACTCTCATTAATAGAGAGAAGTACCCATTATACTAATCCAAAGTAAGGTTGAACCATAATGGTCCACTAGATGTGATCCCAAGGTTATTTATTATCATAAAAATCACATATAAATTACCCATAACAAAATTTGTAACTACAAAAGGGGTTCATAGATGTAACACCAAGGTCATTGAGTGTCACTATAATCAAATGTACATTACTTATAACATAAAAAGTCACACCATTTCATATGAATATATATTTCATTTACATCTTCGAATTATTTAAATTTAAATAATAGTTATTTTCCATTGAATCTATAGACTCCATTGTAGTGTATATGCACATGAAATAGTATCATGCCTTTTCACTTTGAAAAATGTATATTTATGAATGAACTAACATCATGCCCCATGAATTTAAGTCAAATTATATAGAATTGCATTCATCTATATTCTCAATTGTATATATATATATATATATATATATATATATATATATATATATATATGAAACATGTAATCATTGTTATTTTAAATCATTTTCATATGATCATGTATATGCATTCAAGTGTGTATGTATCAATGTGACATTATATGTTATGTATCTAATTTCTAAATTTTATTTAAAAGTATTGTACATGCACTCTATCAAAATTATATTTTTAAATTCATGTCATGTTTATTAGTATGTTTTACCTATATTTTATTTAACAAATAAATATTTTTAAATAGGTATAAAACTTGGTATATCTATTTATATTTCAATATTTATTATATTTAAGAATGAACCTTAATTTAAATCAAAACTGAGTGAAATTAAACTTGACAAGTGAAATATGATAAAAATAGTAAGTAAAACCAGATACAAGATACTTAACTTTTCTAATTTCTAGTCGATTATAAATAATGTTTGACAGTATAATTTAAGATAAGACAGGAACATGACAATTAAAAAATAGATGTATGGTATCTAAATATTTTTGGACGCCTTTGACCTCCCTAGATAATAGCACAAGTTGATCATGTCTTTTGACTACAAACTTATCCACCTTAACTATGAAAAATTTGTGACTATTTTCCCCCTTGCACCTGCATCTACTAAAAGGGTTGAGATACCACACTTATTTTTAGTACCACATCGAAATCAATTCCCTTTGAAATGATATTTTTATTTCCTTATATAATGATTTTTTGACAATTTCCTTTAGCTTACTTTTGAAATGTGTGACATGAACTAAATTAATATTAAAAAAATGGAAAATAGATATTAAATAAAGTGAGAACAAGGTCACACTAGGTAGACAATTCCATGGAAATGGACCTGTCTACCTGGTTTGGACTTGTCCTATAAAAGCAAGGATGTCATTCCCGAGGTTGGAATAGTCTAAGAGATGATATAAGATAGTTTGAGATTTTACTTACACATTATTGTTTAGCAATGAAGGTGAACTAAGGGATCAAGTCCACATATTTATAAAGGGAAAATAAGAATTATTTATTTGAGAATAAGTCAAGTGGTTTAATATGTAGCAATATTTTAAAAAAATAACTTATGACCAAATTTAGGTATTTATAGAAACCCATTATAATTTGTTATTTAATAAAGGATCATCCTTAAAATTAACTAATTTTCATGAATCTACATATGATAAAAACCTAATTTTGAAGATTTAATAAAATTTCCAACCTCGAGGGAATAGATTATTGGGTTCCATGAATAATAATTGATATTTGTGATCAATAAGATGGCCAATAAAAATTTGAGAGCATGGAAATCTTTAAAAAATATACACTATGGGTAGATTTTAAAGATACAAGGATAAATTTAAACATCTCATTTTATTTTAGTTTATAAAAAATAAATAATATTTACCACCATGTTAATGTTACACACTTATTATTTTATACAAGAACACATGGAGGAAGATGATATGGTTCAATACAGTATGTTGAATATCTAAAAATGGAAGAAATATTAGATGAAGTTTTGAATAAATTTAGAAAACACCAAAATCTTGGAAATCATTGGTTTGAAAAATGAAAAACATTACAACATTCAAATTTTCATATTTGGTCTTAATTTGGAACAATCCCATGAAAATAAAGGGAAACATGCCAAATTGGATCCCCTTTAGTTGGGTCCATATAATATTTTTGAGATATTAGGAATGAATCCTTTGTGATTTAAATATATTAAAGGAAATGTACTACTTCCTATGATTCAAAAATACTTGAAACATTACTTAAAGGATTCCAAAACACCTCTAAATTAACTAGGAATCATTAGTTTTAAAATGCTTAGTTTTACTTCAATATTTTTTTAATTTTTTTTAGAGTAGAATAAATTCATTATAGATGATGTTCCTTTTTTTTCCTTTCATTTATTTTACTTAGATATTTTCTAAAAAATAAGTTCATCATGAAAATTGATTTGATTTGTGTGTTTCCCCAAATTTATATTTCATCACACTTAAGATATTCATTTTCCACTCATGAAGTATTTAAACTTTGGATCAATGTATGTGTCATGAGTGAAATAATATTCTACTTGGAATGAGTGATATTTTCATATTTTTTTAATTTATTTTGATTTTATCATTTTAATTTATAAAAAATTAACATTGGGAAGTATCGATTGCACATTATACATAATTAATACTAGTTTAAGAGATAATAAACATTGATAAAACTAGCAATATACTAAAATATTTGTCATTACAAGAAAAAATATTCCCTTTACCCAACCAATGGTTGTCCCAACACATTTTAAAATAAAATAAAGATAAATAGACTTTATTAAAATAATGGGGAAAAGTGAAGGGCAAGAGGGGAGGGTGAAGGAGGTGATTAAATTAATCTCTTATAGGGGTATGGGCACTGAATGGTATAAATAAATCTAAAGTAGAACCAAAGGTATCTTTGGACCAAATTTGAATTTTAATCAAATTGAGTCAACCAATACATATTGAAACTTTTAAAATTTCTCCATATGTACTATAGGGTTACATGTGTGTCTAAACATCTCACCTATCCTTGCTCTAATCTTGGTGTAAGCCTATCTTCCTTGTACTTGCCTAGTCAACCCAAGTCAACTCTAGTCAACTCTAGTCAAACATGATCAAAGGCTCAAATTATTCTATAAATTTCCTAATATTGTCATTGAAGTTTTTTAAGCTATTATTATGTCATAAATTTGTCCTTTTCCATGCTTCATATGTAAAAAATACCTTTTGGTCACATTTTTGTCTCATTAAATGACTTGTATGGATTTGTTAAAGAAGAATATCTATCACCAAGCAAGTTTATAACGTTTATGGGGGTATAATATGTTATGAAGTAGTTATAGGTAGTTAATAAGTAGTTTTATGCACAAAAATAGGGAGTTTACCTTAAAAATAGGCCCTTAATAACACTTGTACAGAATTGGGAAGTCCATCTTCAGCTAAAAATGTGGGACTAGTGTCTATTTAGCTCCCTAAGGTCTCTCCATTATCTGGTGTGTACATAAAAGGCTAGATAAATAAAATATTTCTTCTATTCGTTCTTCCTTGCCTTCACAAGCTAAGAAGGGTCAACTTTAAATGCTTAGTATAGTTCATATAGATGAAGTTAGAGGGAGTGATCATGTGAGTTGAGAGGTCTTAGTCTAATTAAAATCCATGGAAATAATTTTGAGTTTCATGGATCTTCCTCTATGAATCATTGTTAAGAAACTAAGAAACTTTTTATGCTCTTGTATCTATGAGGGCTCCTTGTTTGAGCTTGTTTCAAAATATTTTGCTTTGATTTGATAGGTTAGTTATTTTAAAGTGTTTCTCAAGGTTGTCTAAGACCTCTCCATATTTTTTTCATTATCTTTTTTATTTTAGAGGCCTTTTCCTTTGAATATTCTTACTCCTTCCATGTCTCTACCTGCACAACATAGCTCATGACACTCACCTGTAGGACTTAAAGATGTAATGCTGATGTTTGGAGAGATGTACTTGTATTCCAATTGATTAACATTACCTAAGATGTATTAAAATTCCTAAGAGATCCTCTCCTATGATTTTTTTGGTTTCATATCACCCTCACCACCTTACACTAAAACATAGACAACTATAGGTGTCATTTACATAGTTTTAGAGGTGTTGTATGGAGGAAGAGTTGGCAGGTATTGATCTTCATGAAGAGTGCAAGATTATATGTTAATATCATAAGCATGTTTAAAAATCTTGGTAACACACTAGGTGTTGAGGAAACTTTCTAAATAGAAGAATCTGAGTTTTGGAACTCTTCCCTAAAGTGAAAAAATAGAGAGATTTTAACCTTTTATGAGTTGATTTGGAAATCCAAGAGTGTGAATGGGGAAGGTTAATTATGATATTTTGAAATTCATACCATGGGGCTAGCTACTTGCAAGATAAAGGGAATGGAAAATTAAAGTAACCTATTGTTTGAGGTTCTCAGGTCATGCTTTTACACACTAAAATTGTTTAGTGTCATCTATAGGTTTCCAAGCCTAAGAGACTCTTAAGACCAAAAAGTAAAAATACAACGGTATAAGACCTAAAATAGATAACTCTTGTGGGTGAAGAGTATAACATGGTCATAAATAAGATAAGGACAATATGAAAAGTAAACAAAATGGTAAACAAAATTTATGTATTTGAACATAAGTTTGGGGTTGAAAATTTGTGTATAGAATCCTTGTGAGTTAGTTAAGCCTATAAAATAGTTTTTTTATTATTAAAATATGGGAAGTACTCCCCATTTTGTCTCATATAGGGGGTACTTTTTCCTCATGCATAAACCCTACACTTTGACTAAAGAGATGGAAAGTTAATACTAGAAGCTAAATAAACCTTGAAAGAGGGTTTCTATAGTTGTAATACACTTATAAAAACATGATAGACACCTCACAATAGAGAGAAAGAAAGCAGGGTGCTCTAAACTACAAGGGTTACAGTCAACCTAATGAGCAGAACTAAGGCCTAGTAGCCAATTTGAGAGCCTTTCACATTTCTATCCTTAGGTAGGATATATAACAAGTTAGAACATGTCTATGATATAGTTTTAGATATTTTTGAGCCTTTTAGATGTATATAATCCATGAATAAGATCATTTTAGCCTTAGGTTGTAGTCAAACTTATGGAACAAGGTTTAAGCTTAAGGCAAATGGTAGGTCAATTTCATTTATAACATGATATGATAATTTAAGTGGTTTGAGGCATATTTTTAGGATGTGTATAAAGGTTTATAAGCCATTATTTTGTAGATAAGTTCTTTAGGAGGGCATTTATTAGCTTAAAAGAACTTAGACCTTACAGAATGCATAAAAATGACCTGAAGGCTAAATTTAAATTCTTATATCTCCCATGAGGGTTTACATGGTGGGTTAAGTTGATTAGGGATGTTAGGTAAGGTCCCAAAGAAGCCTTTAGTGGCATTGGTTTAGAATTATAATGTGTAGCCTTTTTGAATGAAGGTTAAGACATGAAATGACTCTAAACCCTCTCTAAGGACCTTATTAGGAAGATATTACAAATAGAGAATACAAATGACACAAGTTGGATATGAAACTAATTAGAGATGATAGATAAATCTTCAATTCTCCTCCTAATGTAATTGAGTTGTACTACACCTATCTAGAAGGTGTATAATAGGTTTTTTTTAACAAATTTGTGTGTTTTGTAGGTATGGAGAAGTCTTAAATGATACAATAACCTTTATTGGAGATATTGGGACATGTTATAAGTCTTCATGATCATTTATTGATATATCTAGTCTACTAAGTATTTATGTTTTAGATTAAGGTAAAAGCAGGTTTTGAAGGGACCCCGAAACCATTTAATAGAAATAAAAAAGATAAAGCAATTACATCCACCAGGAAGAGAATTCCTAAAACCTACTAAAAATAACATCAAAATCAGGTTTTATAGGGACCTGAAACCATAAACCTAAACCAATAAAAGTACCCAGGTTTTACAGAGACTTGGAAACTCAAAATAAGTTTAAGACTAAGAACCAAGTATCAAGATCAAAAACAAGAACCAGATGAAACATCTAGCAATAAGAACCTGGATAAGAACAAAATTAACAAAGAAGACCCTAGTCTTCTATTGCAATTCTAGGATCATCTTAATAGCCTCCTTTCCAATCATAACAGTATCCTGCATGGAGATAGTAGCCGAAGTAGCAACATCTTGTAGGGATTTATTCCTCAAGCTCTACTTGGTCCTCTTACTTGGACCCTCTAAGGATATTATTTCTTCATTTTCTCTTTTTCCAAGGTTAGCTGTAGCAGCACAGATGCTTGATGTTACTTGCTCCATCTTAGTTCTACTTTCCTTGATGAGCATTCTAAGATTATTCTCATAATCTTTAAGTTCATTTGGGATATTTCTCATTTACATCTACAAATGGTTTATTTTGGTCCGATCAACTTCCTGATTATGTTGCATTATTTCCACTTTCTTCTTCAGCCCCATTAATTCATTATAGATCCATGAATCAACTTGGAGAATAGAATCAGCTTTGAATTTGGCAGAATGCAGGAAGGAAAGATTAGTATCCCTCTATTGAGAGTCACAAATGTCTTTTGTATTATAATATGGATGGGAATCAACCTTTCCAATTTGTTCCTACCTTTCCATCGGTTCCTCCTCTTTAGTCTGAATAGGGTCTTCATGCTGAACAGGGTCCTTTTCTTGTTCCTCAATCTCCATAGCAAGAGTAGAAACCAAAACCATATGTTCCCCTCTCTCATATAAATTGGATCATAAATTAAAATATTATTGTCTTTAAAACCTCCCCCCAACACAATTTGATTATCCTCATTATCAGAATTGCTCTGTTCTGAGTTACCCTTAGTTGTATCCCCTTCATTCCCTTTATCAAATTTTCCTTTAATTTCTGGATATCCTTCCAAATTAGAACTAAACTCCCTAGCATCCATTATTTCCTCTTCCTCTAGGACATCCTTCTTAGAACTTTCATTATTTTCTAACTCAAATTCCTAAGTATTTATGTTATCTTCTTCATCTCAGCTAGTCTAGTGAGTAGAAAGTGAACACTTAGTAAAATGAAGAAAACTCCAATTGTAAAGCCTTTTGAGGCTTTATTAATGAATCTAATGACATGGACACTCTTGAAAAGTGTCTTTACTCCTTGTTCATGGATTATATTAAAGGACTAGAATCATTTTGTTTTTAAAATGTGGGAGGTGCATGAGAAGGAGTCATTTGTAACTGTTAGGGATGATTACTCATGGATACAAGAATATGAATGATTTGAAACCACTCCAATGCATGAAAATTATTTCTAGTAACCCCTCTCCCTCATATCAATAATCAAACCTAGCCCTATTCAATGTTGAGGAAGTTTAGTGAAGGCAAATCATGAGGGTAGTTTCATATGCAATCAAAAGAGTATCTACACCACATTTGGAGGAGTTAGACAAGTTTGAGAGACATTTATCCTTATTTTCCTTATAATACCTATCTCATTATTTTTTCCATTCTATTTTAAATTATTATCTTTGCTTTAAAAGTGTCTTTTGACTCTTGATCTTCACCTTCTCTCTCTTCTCTCATATTTGCTATATATACTAGCCTTTTTGGCTATTATATGGATCTCTCCACCTAAGTATGGTGAATACCTACTCAATTTTTTCCATAAAATAATAAATAATATGCTTTTCACCTCATTCTTGATTTCATTAAGTTCATGTTAAGGTTTTTGGTCTTATACAAGTGTATTTTTCTTACCTATACATGTTATACTTCTTCGTGCCTTGTGTAGTTTGAAAGCTCTCTTTTGTAGGTCAGTAAGAAGTGTCTAATGTATATTATAGGTATAGTGAGTTGTCTATTTATTAGTTTTTATAGGAGACCTAGTGTCTATGTCCTCCTAACCAAGACTATCTTCAAGATCCCATGCTTGAAACATTGATGTAGAAGAAGGGATTTTAGTTTGATGGATACAAAATATGTGTAGTTTCCCTTTTGGTTCCAAGTGTGTTGTAAGTGGTGTGAGTAGACCTTATATTTGGTGCATCGCCTCCTTATCTAGGTTTATTTTGGATTCTTAAGCCTTTTCCTCATAAATTAAAGTTTGGTTATGGTGTGTGGAAGTGGTACATCAAGGGAACTATCCCTAATCTAGAGACTCACCTTAAATTTGGGTCACCCATAGCCCTAAGGTGTTTCCATTATGCCACTTGAATGATGATAAACTTTTCATCTCCTCAAGGGGTGTAAGTTAAAGTGAAAATATTTTTTGGCATGCCTAGTGGGATTGAACAGTTCATTCGTTGAGGAGTTTTGGTGTTCTTTTCAAGATATTAACCTTGGGAGGAAATTATACTAAGCAACGATGGTGACTCCAAGCATTAACCTAATGGTCAAGTAGTCTAGGTACTCTATATGAGGTTGATTTTTATTGTATGGTATTCTCATGAATGATTCATGGATTATTTTGATGTTGACTTTGTCTTAGCACAAATTGGTGAGACATATCCATCTTTTCCCATTCCCTATCAATATGAACAAGTACTTGGTTAGTCTTTTCAGTCCCAATATGACCATATTTGTTCCTAATATGATTTGGATCAGTCTTATAATCAGCCTTCCCAAGCTTATGTTTCACCTTGTTCACCTAGTTCTTCTCCAAGTTAGTCCATTGCAAGTTTCAATAAGATTCTCATTGGCTATACAGACTATATTATAGACCTTGATACTAGAAATGGTTTTGGTCAAGTCATCTCTAATTATTGTGTCAAGAATGTGAGGGATGATTTAGAGATAGTCAAGAGAGAATGGATGCCCATTGAGAAATATAATTGGAAAGGTATTATGAGTGAAATGCTTGATGTTTATGGTCTGATTTTCCACATAAAAGAGAGGTTGAAAGCTCATGAAATAACTCAGTCTTGGTACCTCAAATATACCTCACATCAACCTTAAAGTGTGTCAACTATACCTATTCAAAATACTAATCCAATCATGCTTAAAAATTCCCCAAGTCATTCATGCATTCCCTAAAGTTTATTTTCTTGGAAGTCTATCCAAGAGAGTGGCTAAAGGAAGACGGACACCACTGTTAGAGAATATTTTGAGAGAAGAAGGTTGATATTAGAGACTCATATTGATAAGGAGATTGAGTTGGAAAACCAAAATTTGACATAATCCATCATGGAAATATAAAATGAAGTTTCTAAGTGTGAAATTCCTCCATTTTCATCTCAACCTCATGAATAACTCTCTAAGCCTAGTTTCCCAAGATAGAAAGAAGTAGTGGTAGCTTATGGAAAGAAGAAAAGGGAATGTCTAAGTGGAGAAGTTAGAAGTGGAGAGAAGGTTGAACCTAATAAACTCCCTCCCATCCATCCTCAATAATACTTTTTCTCTTCATCTCAACTTAATTTTACTTCCTTTCCCAATGAATATCCTATTTCCCCCTAAAAGAAGATATTTAAGGAAACCTTGCCAAAAGAGTTGAGGAGTTAGAACTAAAAATGTATAATATCTCATATACTCAAGGGAATATTGAATACAATGAATTCATTGAACTTAATGTGTATTATTTTATTGATGGGAAATCATATTCTAATGATGAGTATTGCATTGCTCCTTGAAAGCCTTCTTGGGCTCAAATTCCTAGTTTTGAGATACCTAGTATTGGTACCACTAAGAAGGAGAAGGAGATGAAAATTTTAGATTGGATTGATAATGAAGAGGATGTGAATTCTTTTGATAATAATTCTGATTGTGATTATGGGGAAGAGGAAATTACTTTTAGTGAAGATGAATTCTTAGAAGAGGTTCTTTTGGAATCCAAAGAAGAAGAGGAAGGAAATTTTCCTCTTGTGCTCTTTCATGACGCTGATCAAAGAGAGGATGATAAATTATGGTAGAGATTTGAAGACATTTGAAATGAAGTTGAAGGTTTCATGGGGCCCACAACTCCTTTGGAGATGACTACAAAAAGTGGTAAGCAAGATGAGATGCTTCAAGAAGAAGACGTGGCATACTTATATGAAAATGTTTATAGAATATGAATATAGTGAGAAGGAAAGACTTCTACAAAAATATCCCAAGATGTTGAGGAGAAAGTATGTGTTGAGAGGTATCACCATCAAGCTATTCTAAATCATCATGGATTAATCTATGATGAATATGAGTTTTTTTTAAAATGGTTTGAATATTCATTCTAAAACCACATGTGAAGATGATCATACAAACATCAAAAATGAGTTTTAATAAGAAACACTCATATAATGACATGATAAAAGAATTCTTGAAGGGTTTGAATAGGTTATAATAAAATATAAGAGCAATGAAACCTTTCTAGAGGAAAAAGGCATTCAAGAAGTTGTTCCATTCATGGAAGTAAATTTTCCATGATGAGACAAAGGAACAATAATATGAGGTATCTTTCCAAGGTCAATAAGAGTTCATCTACCTTAAATAATTATTTGGGATGACTCCATCAAAGGACATGCCAAGCCAAGGAACAAGAAATAAGCATGAGTCATATAGTACTACATCCAAAAGGAAGCATGCTTGGCACCCTCATTCATCTCATGAAGAAGGAGATTAAGATACTTTCCTTTTGATCCAAGAAGGGAGGTATGTTTGGTTATATGTACATAATTCATTTTATTTTTGATGTGTCTTGTGTTCCCTAAGTGCTTAATACCACAAGTTTGGCTTTGATTTGTGTGTTTTCTTGGTTTAGGTGTGTATTATCTTTCTTTTGTGTGTTTTGAGGTCAATCAACTATCTTGTTGGTCAAGTTAAGGTCTGATCTTGCTACTTTTAGAGTGAATTGGACTCCCTTTGCCTAATAGATAGGATAAGGCTACTGATACTTAACATAGACAAACATGTTACCCGTAGGAATTATTAAAAATGTTGACAAAATTTGACTTTTAGTCAAATTGGGTCAACCCATACATATTGAAACTTTTAAAAGTTTTCCATATGTCTTATAGGGTTCCATTTGCGTTTAAACATCTCGCCTATCCTTTATATAATCTTGGTGTAAGCCTATCTTCCTTGTAGTTACATAGTCAACCCAAGTCAACTCTATTCAAATGTGGTCAAAGGATCAAATTATTATATAAATTTCCTAATATGGTCATTGATGTGTTTTAAGGTGTTCCTAGGTCATAAATTTATCCTTTTCCATGCTTCATATGCAAAAAATGCCTTTTAGTCACATTTTTGGCTCTTTATAAGACTTGTACAGATTTTTCAAAGAAGCATATTTGTCACCAAGCAAGTTTATAACGTGGATAGGGTTAGAATATGTTAATAAGTAGTTAGTGTTAGTTAAAAAGTAGTTTCATGGACAAAAATATGGAGCTTCCCTTAAAAATAGGCCCTTAATGGCATTTGTATAGACAAACAGGGTCCTAGTGTTTATTGAGACCCCTAAGGTCTTTCCAACACTTGGTGTCCATATAAAAGGCTAGATAAATCAAATTTTTCTTTTGATCCTTCTTTCTTGCCTTCACAAGCCAAGAAGGGTCAACTTCAAATGCTTGGTATAGTTCATACAGATGGAGTTGGAGGGAGTGATCTAGGGAGTTGAGAGGGGTGTTAGTTTGATTCAAATACATGGTAATAAGTTTGAATTACATATCTCCTCCTCTAATAATCATTATTAAGAAACTAGGTAGTTTTTTATCCTCTTACATATATGAGGGGTCCTTGTTTGAGTTTGTTTTAGAATATTTTGATTTGATTTAATAGGTTGGTTATTTTTATGTGTTTCTCAAGGTTGTATAAGAAATATCCATAGTTTTTTCATTGTATTTTTAAATTTAGAGGCCTTTTCCCTTACATATTATTACTCCTTCCATGTCTCTACTAACATAACACAGCTTAGGACACTCACCTACAGACCTTGATGATGTCATGATAATGTTTGGAGATATGTACTTGTACTCCAATTGCTTAACATTGGATAAGATTCATTACCATGCCTAAAAGAGCCTCTCCTAGGCTTGTTTTCATTTCATATAACCCTTACTGCCTTACACTCAAATGTATACACCTACAGGTGTCATTTGTAGAGTTTTAGAGGTGTTGTATGGCGGGAGAGTTGATAGGTTTTTTTCTTAATGAAGAGTGTAAGGTTATATGTTAACATGGTAAGCATGTTTAATACTCTTGGTAACACACTAGGTGTTGAGGAAACTTTCCAAATAAAAGAATCTATGTTTTGAAAATCTTCCTTAAAGTGAGAAAATAGATAGTTCTTACCTTTTTGTTATTTGATTTGGAAATACAAGAGTGGGTCTGGTAAAAGTTAATTATGATATATTTATAGTCCTACCATAGGGATATCCACTTTCAAGATAAGGGGAATGGAAAATTAAAAGAACCTAATGTTTGAGGTTCTCAAGTCATGCTTTTACATGCTGAAATTGTTTAGTGTTATCCACATGTTTCCAAGCCTAAGAGATTCCTAAGACCAAAAATCAAAACTACAAAGGTTTCAAACCTATACTAGATAAATATTATGGGTGAAGAGAATACCATGGTGCTAAGGAAAATAAGGAAAATATGAAATGTAATTTTGAGACTCCATACTAGCATATAGGCAACCTACAAGTCTCCTTTTCTGTACAATAGAGAAACTACAATTAGGGACCTCACATTGGCAAAGAGCTTGACATTTATAATACAAGTTAACATGATGGGATAACATATGAATTCACTTTTAAATTCCATGATGAAATACATACACCCTTAGTAATGCATTCCAAGATTATATAGCTTATTAAGGCCCTAACAACATTTACAACCCTATATATGGAGATACAGGCAGTGACTTAAGAATAAGGTTTTCTTGGTACTAAAGGATTCTATGTTTGGGGAATTTTGGCATAGACAAGATAAAAAATTGAACCTATGTTACTATTTATAGTTTTTTAAACACTATTTTAGTCTTTTTTCATGATGAACAACCTAAATGGGTCCATTTTAAGGGAAAACAAAGTAATAATCAACTATGACTAAGTAGTTAGAGATCAAAGATGAATATGAGTGATCTATGAGAGGTAAAAATGGGGAGTATAGACTTTATAATGTTCATAATTATTATTAAAACATATATATGTTGTTTTAATCTCAAATAAAGAAAATGGGAGCCCTAAAATCATTAAAACATAGTCTACTTGCAAAATCCCTTGAATAGTCTATCTTGAAGAGGTCTACCTTGGAAATTGGGGATGTTGAGAGGTCTAGACTCATCATGAATGGTTGAAAATTTGTAAATATAATACTAATGAGTTGGGTAAGCATATCCAATAGTTGGGTTTTATAGTAAAATAGTGGAAATACCCCCTTCTTTGTCTCAGATAGAGGTATTTTTCCCTCATGTATAACCCTACACTTTGATTATGGAGATATAAAGTTAAGACCAAAAGCCAATGAAACATTTAAAGAGGGTTTGTTTAGTTTTAATACACCTAGAATAAAATTATAGAAGCCTCACATGAGATATAAATAAAGCAAGGTACTCTATACTATAAGGGTTACAATCAATCTAATGGGTGAAATTATGGCCTAGTAGCTAATTTGAGAGCCTTTCACATTTATAGCCTTAGATAGGATATCTAAAAATTTATAACATGTATATGATATATTTTTAGATATGTTTAATCCTTTTTGATGGAGATAATCCATGAATAAAGTCATTAGAGCCTTAGGTTGTAGGAAGACTTGTGGAACAAGGTTTAATCCTAAGGCAAATGGTAGGTTAATTGCATGTATAACATGATATGATCATTCCAATGGTTTTATTCATATTATTGGGATAATTATAGAGGTTTTTGAGCTATTATTTTGTAAATAAGTTGATCAAGAGGCCATTTCTTGGCTTTAAGAAACTCAAAACCTACAAAATGCATAGAAATGACCTAAGTGGCCAAATTGAAATGCTCATATCTCCTATGAGGGTTTGCAAGGTGGCGTAAGGTGATTAGGGATGTTAGGGAAAGTACCTAAGAAGACTTTAGTGTCATTTTTTTTATAATTCCAATGTTTATCCTTTATGAATGAAGGCTAAGACCTGAAATGACTCTGAACCCTCACAACACCCTCTAAAGGACCTGACTGGGAAGGTATTGCAAATAGAGCATCCAAATGACAAAAGTTGGCCATTAAAATGATTATATGTGATAGATAACTCTTTATGGTTCCTCTCCATGAAATTGAGTTGTACTACACCTATATGGATGGTGTACAATAGGATTTTCTTTGATAGATGTGTGTGGTTTTTAGGTATGAAGAAGTTTTAGATGATGAAATCTAATTTAAGGGGGAGATTGGGACTTTTTAAAAATATTCATGATCATTTGTTGAGATATCTATTTTACTAAGTGTGTCTTCTATCTTCTTCATCTTAGCTAGTCTAGTGAGCAGACAATGAACACTTAGTGAAATGATGAAAAATCCAATTGTGAAGTCTTTTGAGGCTTGATTCATGAACCTAATGACATGGAAACTTTTTAAAAGTGTCATTACTCCTTATGCATGGATTTTCTTGATGTTTTGAAATCATTTTATGTGCCAATTGTGAGAGGTGCATGAGAGGGAGTCATTTGTAATTGTTAGAG
The DNA here is from genome assembly GCA_037957365.1 of Torreya grandis. NCBI lineage: Eukaryota > Viridiplantae > Streptophyta > Pinopsida > Cupressales > Taxaceae > Torreya > Torreya grandis. Next base: position 374,697 of record JARHVA010004126.1, read on the forward strand.
ATGACTTCTCATGGCCAAAAGAATATTAATGATTTGAATCCACTCCAATGCATGTGAGTACTTTTCAGTAACCCCTCTCCCTTAGATAAATCATTAGACCTAACCCTATTTAATGGTGAGTTAGTTTAGTGAAGGCAAATCTTGAGGGTAATTATGCAAGAAAAAGAGTATATATGCCACATTTGGAGGAATTAAACAAGTTTGAGAGACATTTGTCCTTATTTTCCTTAAAGGACCTATATCATTATTTATTCCATGCTATTTTAACTCATTATCCTTACTTGAAAAGTGTCTTAGTGACTCTTGAGCTTCACCTTCTCTGTGTTCTCTCACATTTGCTATATATACTAGCCTATTTGGCTATTGTATGGATCTTTCCACCTGAGTATGGTGAAGCCCTAATTAATTTTTGCCTTGAAATAATAAAAAATCTGATTTTTAACTCTTTTATGATTTCATTAATTACATGTTATGTTTTTTGGTCTTATCCAAGTGTATTTTTCTTACCTTGACATGTTATCCTTCCTAGTGCCTTATGTAGTTTAAAATCTCTCTTTTGTAGGTTAGCAAGAAGTGTCTAATGTGTATTGAAAGTATAAAGAGTAGTCTATTTATTAGTGTTTATAGGAAACCTCATGTTTAAGTCCTCCTAACCTAGACTCTCTTCAAGATCCCATGCTTGAAACTTTAATGTAGAAGAAGTGATTTCATTTTTATGGATTAAGTGTATGTGTAGTTTCCCTTTTGGTTCCAAGTGCATTGCAAGTGCTATGAGTAGACAATTTATTTGGTGCATCACCTCCATAGATAGGTTTATTTTAGGTTTTATATCCCTTTTCCTCATAAGTTAAAGTGTGTTTTTGGTGTGTGGAAGTGGTAAATCAAGATAAATAGCCCTAATCAAGAAACTCACCTCAAATTTGGGTCACCCACAACCCTGAGGTGTTTTCATTGTGCCACTTGAATGAAGAGAGACTTTTCATCTCCTCAAGGGGTTAAATTTCAAGTTAAAAAATTATCTCCATCACATATGTGAACACTTTAATAGAAGTGGATAAATTATCAAGTTACCATGACACTTAAGCTTTGACAAAAAAAGTGGATTAGAAATAAATTTAAAAAATACCTTCAATTATGTTTGATTTTTGGTAAAACTTTCATAATAAGGGAAAATTATAATGAAAAATAAGATGCATGATTAAGAAATATAATAATGATCAGTACATTACATGTAAATTAAAAAATAAATAATTTTATTTTTTTATTGTTTTTTCTTTTTAATGTGAATCCTGATGTTTTTCACCATAATATCAAAAATACTTTGTTCTAAAATGTACGAGTATTTACCCAATGATTTTCAATTTTTTTTGAAAAAACAACACCAAACTATTTATAAGATTGAGACTATGATATATTTTTTATTTATAATAGTTTAAGTTGTTTTTAAAAACATTTAAATAATGAATGCATTTATTTTCCATTTTTGCATTCATGACATAATAACATCTATGGCACCATGGTAATGTTTGTGACACTATATAACATTTATGGAACCAAAGTAATATTTTTGGTGCCATGGTAACATTTTTGAAATCACATTAAAATTAAAGCCATTTTGGTATTTTTTGATAAAATCTTTGGTTTCGTGGAAACATTTCTGCACTACAATTAAATTTGATGTAGTGTTATTTGGGCCACATCTTTTGATTCATGAGTAAGATTTTAGTTATATTTGAGCCATTGGAAATATTAGTTAGAGATACATGAGATATTATTAAAATGAAATATATTTGATGGTAAATTAAAAATATATTCATACAAATATTTGTGGAGATAAAAGTGTTTGAAAAATAAATAAATAAATAAAATTATAATTTTTTTTATAAAATCTAATGCAATATATAGATTGCATAAATATTGAATTGAAAGAGAACATAAACTAGATTTTTTATATGGTTGATACTAAATACTCTAGTGAATAAAATATTCAAAAAGGCATGTAAGTTGAAAAAAATAAGCCATGCGTTGTTTACGTATATATATATTTTTTTTTAAATTATAGTAGAAATCTATAAATGTATCACTAAGCATGGAGGTTATACTCCATTTATTTTCAATTAAGAGTGTTCATAGTTAAATTTTATAGTTTAAAGTGTTTATTATGAAAATTATTATTTCTAGAAGTAATAAAATGAAAAATATCATTATTTCATGAATGTTGGGTAACACACTATTGGATATTTTGGATTTTCTTGAGTTTATGAATGCTTTTTCCAAGCAGATTTAGTTGAAGATTTAATATTATCATTTTATATGTTTTTTTCTTTCAAGTATTAATTTATTTGGATGATTGGATGTGTTTTGAAATCCAAAAATAAATAAATTTTATTTGTAACTATATTTAAATTGATAATCCCTATTTTTTGGTGAAATCCTTGCAGTTGCATTACATTTGATTAGGATTGGGGGTTATTAGTCTTGTAATATTTTAGATTTTGAAGATTTTTGTGAAATATGAAATATTTATAGATACAATAAAGATAATTTGTTTCAATAAACTCATTTTATACCTTACCCTTTCATTATTTTCTATTTTTTTATGAAATAATCCAAAACCTTAATTATATCAAATTATTTCTTTGAAATCTAATATATTAGATTTGCTTTCAAATATTTTTTTTTTTTTATAAACTATTTTTTTCTCTAAATTTTTTTTAATTGTATTAAATATAAGTTATTGCTATAAAATTTTTAATAATAAGTTTATTTTATTTGTTATAGATAATACTCTAAAAGAGGTAGTAATCCTAAATTTTAGTGAGTTGGTCCCAATAAAAATACTCTTTTGAAACCTACATGAAACTCGTGTCATAGTATTTTTAATATATGTAAGCCTTTACATGAGATGGTTTTTATACCCATCATTATTAATTTTTCACATAAAAACCTCCATTAAAATTCTCATTTTCAAATTAATTTAGGTTTCATTTATTTAACTTACCATGGGTTGGGATTAGATTGAAGTGAAGACATGCATTAATTGTAAGATGGTTATAATGGAGAACCTTCATATTTGGCATAAATCAATCAAAAACATTTATTTGTCTATCTATAAATTTACTTCAATTAAGTATCTTCAATCATAATTAACCTAGTGGGATATTATTTTTCATCATCATTTGTAACCATACTAAATAACTTTGACTTAAATTTTGCATATTTCATAAATAATAGTCATCATTTTCTTCATTTTTAATTCTAAAATGACCAAAAAAATATGACCTACACAAATAATTTAATAATATTATAAGACATTAAAATTAATATAGTTTATTCTATAACAATGATAATTATTCTAATTATACTACACAATTGCATTTATAAAAACAAAAACAAAATGACCATTTCAAAACTATTAGAAAAGTGATCTTAATTTAAAAAAATAGATATTACACAAAAAAATCCTTAAAAAGGAGTTTTCAATTAAACTGATCTTTCTTCCCAAGAATACACATGTATTAGTATTTTTATCAAATATAATCACATGTTCCTTATGATACAGAATCATCCCAAGAGAAAATACAATCTTACATCACCAAAGAACTATAGTGTGAAAGTGTTTGGGTATAAAGATAAATGAATGGAAGTGAATTAAAGGCCAAGTTTCATAGTTGCATATCATATTTTTTTGAAGTTTTACACAAGGTTTTGCATGTTGAATAGTTTTCCATGACCTAATATGTACAAATTCATGACCAGAGTAGATCATAAGCTAGCATTTGGTATGAGAACAAAGGTGAGACATGGGTGAAAAAGTTAGTATCATAAGATTAAAATTTAAAAATTAACCTTGATTCATGAGTAGAGGATGACATGAATAATTAAATTTTGGAATAAATAAAATGATAGAGTGTTCAATCCCAACATAGAACCACGTAAGCCTCTAAGTAATTATCATAGACCCTAGACCAATCATGTTAGGAAAAAGGAAGTGTAGAGGATGGAAATTGATGAAAATGGATTTTGACATAACTTTCCTAATAGGTAGTTGAGATTGAGTGTCATTAATATTCATATAAGATATATAATATGTATCTTAGGCAGATGCAAAAAGTTTGGTATAGCTTTGACACATATACGTTGCACATTCTTGAATTAGAATGTTAATTATGCATATGAGTCTAGAAGGAAAGTGCCTTGGAGATTGATAGATATAAAATGGGATGTTATGCTAAGTACAGAGGACAAATTATAAGACTTGGGATATTTTTTTATATTTTGGAGTGAGATATGATAAATTAGAAAGGCCACTAAATTTAAAAATTTATGTGGACATCTAAGATACTCTATTTTTAAATATGAATCTTTCATGTTTTAAATTGAATCAAGTGCATCTTATATCTCATTTATTGAAAAAAAATATATGTAATATTTTTTTCATACTAATATACATTTAAAATTATGTTTCCACTTTATGTTCAGAATGAGTGAGAGTATGTTCTCTCAAGATGGATGGTCTAAGTCATCATTTTATTTAGAACCCTAACTAGGACCACATCAGTTGGTATCAAAATAATTCCTTTCACATTGGTGAGCATGAAATAAGGTCACCTATGTAGTATTTCAACTAAATAACTTGAATTATCTACATAAGAGAGATAATTCCAAGAATATTTTCTTGGAGAGACATTTTATGTGGATAGAAGACTCACCAAAGTCTTATAAATTTAATCTTCTTGGAAAACACACTTAGATGTTGTAGAAGAATATTTATGGCATGTTTTAATACCAATGGACCACTAGAGAGATTTTCAATAGTAATTAATCAATACACAAATAATAATTTTATGTTATTTTTTATGTATTCAATAAGTGGAGGCAATATTTGTTGCCAAAATATTTTTTGTTGTACATATACCATCAAGTGTTATATTTCATAAATATTAAATTGAAGCTAAACCATAGAAACATGAAGTGTTATATTTCAAATATAGCCACATGTTTTTTTTAAATCACATAACCATGAATTTGAATAATGTTTTTTATGCACTAAGTAGGATAATTCGCATATCAAATGAGATGCTAGTGTAAGTCATGTTTTGACATTGTGAAGGAGATATATAATGAATATGATTAATTTATTGAAGAATGTATAGTGTGAAAATATCCCACAATTATGGACATAAAATCATGGTTGGACTACCACATAAAATAAGGAATTTTGTTTAGGAGAGCATAATTATGCATACCCATAGGGTCAATGGCATGAACTTAATGAAGGATAAGACTTTTTGGTTGTGATAAGATAATGAATAATTTTATGGAAGAATAATATTATATAGTAATGGGAATATATGTGTCTGAGTATGTGTTAGTGTGAAAAGTTTTCCAATTGGAAAATGGGAATATTCAAAATATATCATTGTATCAACCACTACCAATTCTAGAGAATTCATAGAATAAAGTTATTATGGATTTTATGATAGGATTTCCAAGAACACAAAGGGGTAATGATTTTATCTTTGTACTAGTGGATATATTCTTGAAAATGATAGACTTTATTACATGTAATAAGACAAGGGATGTGATTAACATATTTAACTTGTTCTTCAAATACATGGTGAGGTTGGATGGTTTTACATGAAACATAGTATTTTACTTAGAGAAAAAAAAATTAGGCCATTTATAGCATACAATGTGGAAAATGTTAGGGATGACATTTAATTTTAGATCAATATACCATATGCATATGAATGGATAAACTAAGGTGGTGAAAATGAACCTTGGTAATATTAACAAATGCTTAGTTGGAGATAATCCCAAATAATGAGGTATGATGTTAGTGAAATAAAAGTATACATATAATAATTAAATTAATAGGATCACTTGGAAAAAATATTTATAGTTAGTGAATGGAATCAATCAAAGAGGAGTTTTGGAATTGAGATACATTAATTATGCACATGAGAGGATTTCTAAAACTAAAAAATATATAGTGTATATTCGTGAGTTACACTAAAAGGTGAAAAGAATACTGGAACATATAAGTATCTAATACAAGAAGTGTGAAAATGAGAAGCATAACAATAAGGAATCTGAGTTAGGAGACCTTGATTAGGTGCATTTTTTAAAGAAAACTTTTCAAATTAAACATAAATTAAGTTAAATATGAATAAATGTGTCATAAATAACGTTGAAAATTTATAAAAATACATATGATATAGATTTTTTGGGAGGAATGGACATATCATAAATATTCAATGTGGAAAAAATTCATGTGTGACATAAGGGACAATATGATGATGATGTAGAGAAAATAGAAACTTAAAGTATTTTATTATAGAGCATAGAATCCAAAGAGGTAGAAGGATATAGAATATATATACAGTGTAAGAGTGGTTAATAAGATGTGAGGGAAGAAGTACAATAAATATTTCATCAAGTGTAAGAATTGAGTGGTCAAGGACTCGACATGGATGGATATAATAGATATTAGTTACTATGGTCATATTCATAAATATTTTACATTGTGAGCCAAATATAGTGAAAAAAATAGTTAATTGGAGTGTATGATGAGGATGATCCTAGGAGCAAATGAAATCTTACATCTCTAAGGTTCGTTAAATCTAGTTTTGTGAAAGAAATCACATGGCACACTGCATAATTATTTATGTAAAAATATCAATTTGTTGAATTGAAGGCATGGCCCAATTACATAATTACATTAATTTTTTTCTATTTTTTGCACAAAAGGTTAGTAAGTTGTGAATTTTAAAATTACTTATCAAGAATGAAATCATGGTTAGCATAAAAAATCATTCAATGTTAGGGTAGAGGTTTGATAGGGAATAAAGGGTAGTATTTCAAGATTTGATCACATAAAAATATTGTTACATGAGGAAGGATGGCATGAATAATTAATTCATGAAGTATTTTGACATAGATTAAATGATGTATTTCCTATTCCAAACATGCATCTACTATAGATCCCTGTAATCTAATAAGCAGGTATCATAGACCCTAGAGTAGTCACATGAGGAATAAACAAGAGCAGAGGTGATTTTTAGTGAAAGTAACTTCTGACATAACTATCCTAACATAGATTTTAGACTTCGTTTTAAAATTAATCATAGGGATATATATTAATCCTAGGTATAACTACAATATTTAGTATATATCTATCATAGATACAAAATACATTCTTAAATTAGAATTCCATATATACATAGGGGTTTATAAATAAAATGCATAGAATATCAACAAATATAAAAAAGGGATGTTATTATAATTAAATAGACTTTATTTGATTTTAGAGTGAGAGAAGATAAATCAGTAAGGCCATAGCCTTAGGAGTGTTACAAGAATATCTGAGAGACTCAATTATTGTAATAGCAAGATTTCATGTTGCATCTCTAAAAAAACATAGCCTATAGCTCATGCCTATATTTATATAAGTTTTTTTCATAGTAATATAAGTCTTTTATTTTTTTTCATATATGTGTTGAGATTTAGTGAGAGTATGTCCATTCAAGTTGTTAGGTCTAATGCATCATTTCATCTAGACCCATAAGCATGACTACATCACATTTCTATGTATGTAATTATCACCTAAACATTAATACTCTGAATTTTTAATGATGGTAAGTGATTTTTGTTTTATAGCCATCACTTCATGAAAATACCATATGAAAATAATACTTTTATTATTGTATTCATGTGACTAATCAATATTTCTTAAAAAACATTTAGCATATTCTTATAATTTTAAAAATATAGGTCAAGACACACATTTTTAATTTTATAGTACATAATATGCCAAAAAAATGATAGAATGCATTAAATATCACTTCATAATAAATTCTTGTTGAATAATTTATGTCTACATATTTTGATTTAGGTACAAGAAAATATTACTTGAAATAGTTGAACAAATTAGAGGAATTGCAAAGTGGAAGCCCATAAAATTCAAGTTGATTATACCAAATTGCATGATTTATACAATAACATGCACCATAATTTTACCCACAACTATCCAACCACACTAAAGGTGTGAATATTAAATTTTATATTAAACTCTTAAATATCCTTGGAAACATCTTACAACAATTAGTAGAATAAAATTTACCATGTCATGTGTCATAAATGATAAAAGATTAATCTATTTTTTAATCACATGATTTTAATTTGTACTCTAATTCCCATAATCATCATGTTTCACATGTATGTAACACATATTACCTATGATAGTTACTTTTTTTTTAATGATTGTAATGAATTTGGATTTTTTTAGATGTTTGAACCTTTTAAGACTTAACTGTAAACAAATCCTATGTTTGTTAAAGTGTTGAGTAAACTAAATTAGGTAAATAATATGCAATAAATACCACCATTGATTTGTTATAGAATTGACTATATTTGACTTTTCTAAAAATAATAATAAATAGCACAAGTAATAACTTAGTTGGAAAATAATTGAGACAGTTGATCTAGGTGCTATAAAATGAGGTGGAAGCTAGTATGAGTAATTAGATTTCAATGTCATAACCCATCCTAGATAATAGTGACATAATTATATTTTAGCACAATTATTGGAAAAGTGGTGGTAGTGTCTTGATATTGGCAATAATGTCCTTTATGTAGGATTGTCCCAAGCTTCTAGGTGTACCTATGTCTAGATCTCTAAGGACTATTCATATGTGCATGAGTCTTGAAAACCTATATTTTTCCTATACTGATTGATTTCTTTTGTAAACCCTAATCCTCTATGTAATTAGGGTATGAGATAAAAAATTTATTTGTTAGTAGGGTAGGTTGGATATCCTCAACACTACACTATGAAGAAAGTTTCCTACATACCAATACTCTGAGGAGAGATTAAGCCCAATGTAGTTCTCCCCACCTAAGTGCTAGTGCAAGTGTAAGTGATGATAGTATGATAGTGGCCTTGATTTCCTTAAATGTTCTTGAGACTAAAATTTTGGATAATTTGAGCATAGGACTATTGTATATGGTATTATGAAAAATTAGGTTAGAATAGGTATTGATAACCTTAATTTTTCTCAACTTAATCTAAATTTTAATGTTTATGTTATATTTGTTAGGGTGTGGAGCTAAAAGCTTCACCAAGGAGCAAACTCAAACAGGTTCGGGTCTACACAGACGCTGGTGTCGGTCAGGAGTGACTGACGTCGGTCAGTTGCAGTTACAGAAGCACCGACGTCGGCAGTAGGGTTGGCCGGCGACGGTCATAGGCGAACAGGCAGGAACCGACGTCGGTTACCTGTGTGTCTAGAAAGCAATTTCTGAGGACAGAAGCGAGTGTTTGCATGATGAGTTTGAGTTCTAGACTCAAGCTCGCGTCTCTATTATTAGCAATATTATTTTTAGAGCCCTTGTTGAAGAGGCTTAACTGTTTGTTGTAAGAGCATGCTCAAGTTTCCTATTTCTATATGTAGGAAAGATCTTCTTAGCTTAGTATGAGAGTTGAAATGTAAGAGTAGAACATTGTGAATGTTTGAAAGACAGTATTGAGTTGCATCAATCCAGGTTGTTGGATTTGAGTGTACTTGAGAGAGAGCTCTTGAGGAATAGAGATCTAGTGAGAGATCTTGTGTGCATCTGAGAGAGGTGTGGAAGAACAAAGTTTCTTCAATTGTATTCCTATTGTAAAGAGTTTTAATACAAGTTTTCAGGGTGTTTTCTTGTATATCTTGTTCTGTGCTATTTATCATTTCAGTTACTTATCTATCTGATTTAGTTCCGCGTTTATTGCTTTCACAAGTGTAATCCATTATTGGTTGATCCCCAACAAGTGGTATCAGAGCTCAAGTTCACTAACAGGTGGTTTAGATCTGTGTAGTGTGTTTGGATTACAGGTTGCTCACAGGGGTTTCTACAGGGATTTCTGTTTGAGTGGGAGAAGCAATGGCAGAAGAAAGTAAGTTGAGAATGAAAAAGTTTAATGGCAAGAACTATCAACACTGGAGAATGCAGATAGAGGACTATCTATATCAGAAGGATCTTTACTTACCGTTAGGTGGGATAGAAAAGAAGCCCAAGGACATGGAGGATGAAGAATGGGAAGTTCTTGACAGAAAGGCTCTTGGGTCTATAAGACTGAGTCTGGCCTCCACTGTGATATCTAATTTGTCATAGGCAAAAACTATGGTAGAGTTAATGACTACGTTAGCAAATTTGTATGAAAAACCCTTAGCTTCAAATAAGGTATATTTAATGAAGCAGTTATTTAATTTGCATATGCAAGAAGGTGGATCTGTTTCTAATCACCTGAATGATTTCCATGGTATTGTTAACCTATTATGTTCAGTCAATATTGTATTTGAAAATGAAATAAAATCTCTTTTAATATTATGTTCTTTGCCTGAAAGCTGGCATGGCTTGGTAATGACAGTTTCTAATACTGCATTTGCTTCGAATATTTTAAAAGTAAAGGATGTGGTTAGTGTTATTTTGAATGAGGAAATTCGTAGGAAAAGCACAGAAGAGACATCTGGGAACGCTTTAAATCTCGAAAGTAGGGGAAGGCAAAAAGAAAAGAGCAAGAGGAGATCAAGATCCAAATCTAAGGGAAGAGGCAGATCCAAATCCAGAAATGGCAAAAGGCCACAATGCTGGAACTGTGGAAAGTTGGGGCACATAAGCAAAGATTGCTGGTCAAAGCCTAAGGAGGAGAATCAGCACGAAGGAAAGGAAGAGACAAAGGTTGCAGGTATTGCACAAGATGCTCTTATTTTCTCTTTGCATAATAATGTAGAATCTTGGGTATTAGATTCTGGTGCATCTTTCCATGCTACCCCTAACAGAGAATATTTCAGTGACTATATCCATGGAGATTTTGGAATAGTGTACTTAGGGGATGATGAGCCTTGTAAGATTATTGGCAAAGGTAAAGTGCAGCTAAAGATGCAGAATGGCAACACATGGGTGTTGAGAGATGTGATGAATGTTCCTACTTTGAAGAGAAATTTGATTTCTGTAGGTAAGCTAGGTGATGAGGGTTGTACAGTAACTCTCACAGCAGATTCTTGGAAGGTGACCAAGGGTGCACTTGTTATGGCAAGAGGTAAGAGAGAAGGTACTCTTTATTTGTGTAATTGTGTTACTAACAAATCTCCTTCAGTTTTATCTACTTCAGATGTGGATGCTAAATTGTGGCACTCAAGGCTTGGCCACATGAGTGAGAAGGGGATGTCAATTCTTAAGTCTAAAGGTATGCTTTCAGATTTGAAAAGTATGCATCTAGAATTTTGTGAGCATTGTGTATTTGGAAAATAGAAAAGGGTTAGTTTTCTCAAGACTGGGTCTACTAAGAAAAGGCAAAAGTTGCAGCTTGTTCACACAGATGTGTGGGGACCGGCTCAGGTATCCTCTATTAGAGGATCACGGTACTATGTTACATTCATAGATGATGCCACAAGAAAGGTATGGATCTACTATATTAAAAATAAATCTGATGTTTTTGAGACTTTTAAGATTTGGAAAGCCATGGTTGAGAATGAAACAGGCAGAAGATTAAAGTGCTTGAGATTTGATAATGGCGGTGAGTTCTGCAGTCTTAAGTTTAACTGGTATTGTTACACTCATAGAATCCGTAGGCAAAGGACGGTTCCAAGGACACCTCAGTAGAATGGTATTACTGAAAGGATGAACAGAACTATCATGGAGCGTGCAAGATGTATGAGATTGCATGCAGGGTTGCCCTTAGAGTTTTGGGCAGAAGCAGTTGACACCGCAGTGTACCTGATTAACAGAGGACCCTCTACAGCTCTGGATGGTGGAATTCCAGAAGAGGCATGGACAGGTAAAAGGGTAGATCTCTCATATCTCAAAGTTTTTGGTTGTGAAGCCTTTGTGCACATAGATAAGGAAAATAGAAAGAAGCTTGATGCTAAGTCTATGAGGTGCACTTTTATTGGCTATGGCTCAGATGATTTTGGTTTCAGATTTTGGAATCTAGGAACTAACAAGGTAATTAGGAGCCGTGATGTTGTTTTCAATGAAAGAGTGATGTACAGTGATCAAATAAGGAAGCTAGATCAATCTGGGCAGAGCAATGGTGAATTGGATGAAGTTATGGTCCAAAATGAGCTCGCGGGAAAAATAAATAATCACTTACAGGAAAACACAGAGACCGACGTCGGCAGGTTAGGAACTGGCGTCGGCAGTATAGAAACTGATGTCGGTCATACAGAGACTGACGTCGGTAGACCAGGCACCGGCGTCAGCTAGGAAGAATCGACGTCGGCCAGTAATAGGTCTACAGGTGGCCGAGGTTGGTCACTGTCAAAAAATTTGGGTGGACAGCGTGTTGAGAATGAGTCCAAGACACCCATCAAGAGGTCTGAAAGGGTAAGTAAGCCTCTAATTAGATATTCTCCTTCCTTATATTATTTATTGCTAACCGATGGTGGAGAACTAGAAAGTTTTGAAGAAGCATTATAGGTGGAGTCCAGGAGTAAGTGGGAGTGTGGCATGGTTGAGGAGATGGAGTCCTTAAGAGAGAACTAAACATGGGATTTGGTTGAGTTACCAGCTGGTAAGAGAATACTAAAGAACAGATGGACCTACAGGTTGAAGGAAGGTGAGGATGGATAGATGAGATATAAGGCCAGATTGGTAGTGGAAGGATTTGCACAAAAGCTAGGTATTGACTTTGGTGAGATTTTTTCTCCTGTTGTTAAGATGACTTCTATAAGGGTTGTATTGTCTTTGGTTGCTTTTGAGGATTTGCATCTTGAGTAGCTAGATGTTAAGACATCATTTCTTCATGGAGATTTGGATGAGGAAATTTACATGGAACAGCCAGAAGGTTTTGAGGTCAAGGGTAAGGAGAAGTTAGTGTGTAGGTTGAAGAAAAGCTTGTATGGCCTCAAGCAAGCTCCTAGGCAATGGTATTTGAAATTTGACAGGTTTATGACTGAGCATGGCTACAGTAGATGTCAATCTGACCATTGTGTATATTTTAAGAGATTTGATAACGGTAGATATATTATTCTATTGTTGTATGTAGATGATATGCTGGTTGCAAGATCTCACATGTAGGATATCTCTGAGCTTAAGGTGAAATTAGCTCAAACGTTTGCTATGAAGGATTTGGGAGCATCAAAGAAAATCCTTGGTATGAGCATTAAGAGGGATAGGAAAAATCATAGGTTGATATTGTCTCAATAAGATTATGTGGATAAGGTGTTGAAACGGTTCAATATGCAGGATGCTAAACCGGTAAGCACACCTTTGGCTGGACATTTTAAGTTGAGTAAAGAACAATGTCCTAATTCACATGATGAGGTAGAGTACATGAGTAGGGTTCCATATTCTTCCGCAGTAGGAAGTTTGATGTATGCAATGGTGTGTACTAGACCAGATATTGCCCAAGCAGTGGGAGTAGTAAGCAAGTATATGGCCAATCTAGGAAAGGAACATTGGAAAGCAGTTCAATGGATCCTTAGATATCTGAGAGGAACCAGCAGCAGACACTTGTGCTATGGAGGTTCAGATACTTCTCTACATGGTTATGTAGATTCAGATATGGCAGGTGATTTGGATGGCAAGAGGAGCACTACAGGTTATGTTTTTACTGTAGGTGGAATGACAGTTAGTTGGATATCTAAGTTGCAGAAGGTTTTAGCCTTGTCAACTACAGAAGCAGAGTACATTGCAGCCACAAAAGCTAGCAAGGAGATGATATGGATGACATGGTTCATGGAAGATCTTGGAAGGGAGCATGGAAGTTGCAGATTGTATAGTGACAGTCAGAGTGCAATCCATTTGGCTAAGAACTCAGCTTTTCACTCAAGAACCAAGCACATACAGCTAAGGTACCACTTCATACGACAGGTATTGGAAGATGGTGAGTTGAAGCTGGAGAAAATTCATACAGACAAGAATCCTGCTGATATGCTAACAAAGCCAGTTACTAAGGAGAAGTTGAATCTTCATTCAACTTCTATTGGTCTTCATGATTGAGTTAAAGATGGAGGAGCTAGAAGATGTTGCTGTACAGGTACTGGTGCAGCTGGTTTATCTCCAAGTGGTAGATTGTTAGGGTGTGGAGCTAAAAGCTTCACCAAGGAGCAAACTCAAACAGGTTCGGGTCTACACAGACACCGGCATCGGTCAGGAGCGATCGACGTCGGTCAGTTGCAGTTATAGAGGTGCCGACGTTGGCAGTAGGGTCGGCCGGCAACGGTCACAGGCAAATAGGCAAGAACCGACATCGGTTACTTGTGTGTCCAGAAAGTGATTTCCGAGGACAGAAGCGAGTGTTTGCATGATGAGTTTGAGTTGTAGACTCAAGCTCGCGTCTCTATTATTAGCAATATTATTTTTAGAGCCCTTGTTGAAGAGGCTTAACTGTTTGTTGTAAGAGCATGCTCAAGTTTCCTATTTATATATGTAGGAAAGATCTTCTTAGCTTAGTATGAGAGTTGAACTGTAAGAGTAGAACATTGTGAATGTTTGAAGGACAGTACTGAGTTGCATCAATCCAGGTTGTTGGATTTGAGTGTACTTGAGAGAGAGCTCTTGAGGAATAGAGATCTAGTGAGAGATCTTGTGTGCATCTGAGAGAGGTGTGGAAGAATGAAGTTTCTTCAATTGTATTCCTATTGTAAAGAGTTTTAATACAAGTTTTTAGGGTGTTTTCTTGTATATCTTGTTCTGTGCTATTTATCATTTCAGTTACTTATCTATCTGATTTAGTTCCGCGTTTATTGCTTTCACAAGTGTAATCCATTGTTGGTTGATCCCCAACAATATTTAATTCCCATATAGTGTTTAGATGGCTAAAATTCATGTATATATTGTTATAATGCTTGTGTGGGTGATAAAAGATGTCTAGGCTAACTCTAGGAGGCTTTAGTTTTGAAAAGATATCTATTTGGGAAAATATAGTGTAGATGACATTAGCACCATTTGGGGACACTAGTGACATGTTGTTTTAGTGTCCTTATTATGGCACTAGTGTCTAGATGGTAGAACACTATGTACAAAGGGATAGGATTAGGAAATTAAGTCTTGGGACTACTTTGGGGATGATTAAGGATGCCTGTGACCCACATGAAGGTTGCATAAGTGTGATAATAAGCTCTATGATAGGTTTAGGGATAAGCTATAGATAGGTAGTGTCAAGTATCACTCTTATCACTAAAATACCCCTTTTGGGTGATTATATTAGACTAAAATTAGAATTATCAAAAAATTCAACCATAGACACAATACAAGCAATAATTAATAAATTTTTAGATTTATGGAATTTTAAATATTTCAAGATTAAACAATGGTTATCTTATTTATGAAAATATTTTCATCCATAAATTTTACATGAAATCATAAACTATATTTTTTCTTATATGAGGATAATATTCTTTGGTTCTTTCTCTAAAATTTTATTATAAATTTCATACTCAGATATACATACATGAAAAATAAATTACATTATAATTTGGGGAAATAAAAATAACTACACATGCATAAATAATTAATTCAACCTATTATAGATAAGAAAACATATTTATGAGTTCAAATTATAAAATAATTTGTACATACTTGAAACATTCATGGTAAGTGGGTTGATTAAACAAAAATATTTGGTCACACAACCTTATGAATCATATAGTGGGCATAAAATAGTTTCCATTAAATGGAAATACTACTTGTATATTTCTTATAAAAGTTATTCTCTACCTGTCTTCTAGCTAACTCTTGAATTCTTGAGGATTGATACACTTGTTGAAAAATTTTAAACTAACTATAGAATCATGATTGTTTTTGTAGATTTCAAATCCTTTTCACTGACGATCTCTATCTATTATAGGGATCTAATAATTTTAACTATATATCTAATATTATATAGCTAATATGTAATCATTTGTCTAATTTGGCACAAAAAACCTCAGCTTAAGAAATAACCTTCTCAAAAAATAGGTACTTTATTTTTAAATACCTAATAGAATGTTATATATTATCCTTCATTATGGAGATTCCATTATGTGGATCAAAACCATATTAGATTGATAAAAAATACCATTATGTGGATAAAATAATAATTTGAGCCAATCACTCATTTATTTCCTAACACTTTTGATTCCCTATTATGGCATTATCTCTATGATTGTGGTTTGTAGCTGGTTTGGTTAGTTGTATTACTTCTTACTCACTTAAAATATCACTATCTACTATTAGGCAAAAGATATGGACACTTTTTGTTTATTTGTTTTATTTTTTGTTTTGTTACCACACTTGGTTCACATCCACCATTAAACCTTCAAAGACCATATAATCTTATTCAGGGCTTCCTATTTATATTATATTTACACTAATTAATTATGAACATACAGTTTATGTCCCCTTTTACATTATATATGTGCTCTTCTCCATGATATTTCACAACCTTGGTTAATATTTATGACACATGGACCATTTTATGTTCCATGAGGTTATCTCTTTAATTTAGCCATCCCATGTGACATCTTATCACACTATCTCAACTTTGTGACATGTGGAGCCTTCTCCCAATATTTTCAATTTCACATAGTGACCCTTCCTTCATTCCTTCACCACATTATTCAATCCTCCATTTTATTTGATGAGTGGATATATAAACTCCATAAAATTTTGAAATGGTCTAATAACTTTATTTTTTTAGGTTTTTGAACCATTAGACCATGTGATATCTTGAAACTAAACATAAACTCACACCTTCTAATTTTATAGTCACCCCCTTTCCACCATAATACTATAGACACTAAAATATGTAACTGATACTTGGAAATGAAATCTCTTAATTACCTTCACACCACATGACTTTTGCATACATACATAACTGTCTTTCACCATTCTCTCACATACACCTCCATTCATGGACCTAACTTTCTAAAGTTGCTCTGAATCACATATAAGAAATCAAATAGTGTGTGCTAAACTATTTATTTAACTTATTTATAAATCTTCATAAAATTATATTAGTGCTCATGTGTCCTAGATATTAAATTCAAAATCATAACATAACATCTAATGGTAGAATTTGAGTCTAATGGTTTTGCCTTACATGAAGTATAATTAAATTTCAAATTCATTTCATATTTATGGGTATACCCATCAATATCCCATATATATATATATATATATATATATATATATATATATATATATATATATATATATATATATACGTGTAAAATGACAAATTTGACTTGGATCTTGAGTAATTTAGACATGGATATGACCTGTTTCCTATGAGTAATTGCTAAATTAGAAAAAATGGAATAATCCTCTTAAGTGTGCAAGTGTTTGAGTATGTTTGAATATAAATTCATTAACAATAGTTATATATAATTAAGGGTTAACAACCATAATAATTCCAAAATGGATAAAAGATATTGATGGACCTAAATATTTTCTCAAGCATAGTCAAACCTTAGGTTGACCTTAGTGTTTCTTCCTCATTTTTATTATTTTATATTTCTATATGTAAATATTTTTTTAGTTTTAATATATTTTTTTCCCTAATACACATATTAATAATGGATATAATGGATTCACATATTTTTTATTTCTTTACTCAAGTTATGATTATATTTATTACATTTTTCCCTTTGATATGAGAAATATGTAACCAAAATGTAATTCCATGGATAAAATCTTTGCAAACTAATAATGTGGAAGTAAATCATGAATAATATGAATCCTTTCCCAATTAATATAACTATAATATCAAATTTGAGTTACTTCCAATCATTTCCAGGCTGCAAAAGGTATGAATGATTCCTTTTGTTCATCCTTCCATTCATCCTCTTTATGGATCTTGTTTGATTGTAAATTCCAAATTTATTATGAAATCAATACCATGGATGTTTATCAAATAAACTAATATCTCTAATTTCCTAATACATTAGATGATATTGACGAAAGAAAATTAACTCAATTTATGAATATGAACCCACAAATGCATGATGCATTATTATATATAACAAGAGATGTACATAACACATTTGATAATGGTAACTTATCTGAGGAATAATATGATCCCTTTATTCATATTAATCAAAAATTTTGAGATTCTAATTTAACCATTGGTGTTTAAACATCTATCATTTATACTATGTCTACATATACATTCTTAGTTACACATATCTTGACCACCCAAGATGTGGGGGATAAAACTATCAAAACCTACCATTTTGACCCTTTTTGATAGACTTTATTAGATGTGTTAGCATTGTGTGATTACTAGTTATGCGAATTTAAGATTTATCTAATGCTTACATGTGGTTATTGAATTGATATTATAATGTTGTAGTACATTTTGATCTTGTTTATTGATGATATCATCATTATACTTTTATATTGAGATGTGTATAATAGTTTAGTTTATTTATATATATTTTCATGTAGAGAAGATGCTATTGATGTCATGTTTTATAGTTACAAGGATTTTAGGTACATGATCTAGGCTAGTGGTGTACTTTGGTAGTTAGGGAAATAAAGGTGGGGTAGTGAGTCGTTGGGTAACACTAGCACTAGATATGAGATGTAATGATAATAATCCATTTGGTTGCCTTGAGTAAGTACAAATTTCTTGATAGTTTCTCTTTATCTTAGATTGATTATTTGAGCCTATTTAAATATTATTACTTTTATTTCTTTTGATTGTCTAGTGTAATGTCAATCAGTTTAGTGTTGTGCTTGCCTAATTTATTTTAGCTATTAATTTCTATTATTTTGTCCATTAAGGGGCTCAAATGATTTAAAGTCATGTTTGTACTTATTAGCATATTGGTTACCTGGGTCACATTATGATTAAAAATTACTTAATCTTCAATATTATTGAATTATATATATCATTAAATTAGCTATATCATTGAAGGGCATTGGATACGTTAATTATTTTTCATTATGTTGGTTTGGGACTTCTATGTGATATTTATTTGGTCCCTATATGGGAAAAAAAATACCCCACATGCATAATGGATAGGGGGTAATGGATCCTTATTAACTTTCACTATAATCATAAACAAAATAAAATATAGAATTATTAGGGCTCATGATGGTGTTAGAGATTGAATCTTCACCCAAAAATAATAATCGAGTAGTTTGCATATAAAAGAATGTAGTTTTATTGCATTGGTTGATGGATAAAACCCTAGGAGGAAAATGGTAGCCATGGGGAGTTATGTAGGCTCAAAAATGACCCCACATGCCTTAATGGTAGGGATAAACTTGAGAAGAAGGTAGGAGGTATAGAGGAGGTTAAGTTATGGGAAGAGAGGAATTTTTGGAAAGATTTGAATGTTTGGTAAAATAAATTAGGTCATAATTTTAATCTTGTTTTTAAAAGGGGAAGATTTTTGCAAGTAATGTTTTAGAATTTATAAATGAATAGCTTGCATGGCATGGCTAAAAAGAATCAAATTTTAACTTATATAGTTATTTAATATATGTAGTAAACACTTAAAACTTCAAGAGGAAGTCATGGAACTTCTTCATGAACCTATAAGGCCTCCAAAATTGACTAAAAACTTCCATAACTTATATATTATAGTTTTTAATCAATTTAATGCTAATGGGTTTCATATTTGGCCATTGGTTTGAGCTTATACTTGTTCATAGGGTTATAAATTGGCATTTCTAGAAAATCCATTAAATATAGTTATCATACCGTAGCTGGGTTACAATATTTTAATTATGGTTGTGTTTATTTTTAAATCGATCATTAGTGTTTTAATGTTATTGCATATCCCAACCTAGGTAGTGATAGGTTTGACCTTGTTGGTCCATATTTTTTTCATATGTAGTTACATAACTATGAACATGATTATTTATTATTATTTTTGTTTATTTTTCTTGGTTTTTATGCATATTGAAATGATGGTGTAAATGGGTCAATCTACCATCATTCACTCTCTTTCATTTTTTCTTGCTCGAATTAAAACATGGTTGAGCTTGTTCATTTTACACATGGTTTAAAAATTCTCTGACCTAGGTGTTTTATCAATTATTTTGGTGTTTGATAGTTTGGCTCAACCTTGTGTTGTATTTTATTTTGTGTAGTGTTTCTTATCATTGTTTATTTATGGTGTATAATTTATGCCATTTGGTTTTTTTGTGTAATTTATAAACTTTTTTTTATGTCTATGGCTTAAATATCATTTTTCTCACACCCTCACCCTAAAGCAAGAATTGTTTATTTCACCACCCAATTGATGGTTGGAGTGGTGAGGGCCACCAATTGGGGGGCTCATAGGATGGGTTGTGGTGGTTTGTCTCATGTTTTGATCATATTTTGGTGTTTTCTCATTCTCTATTGAGTTACATGGTTTACATGGTTCTCATTCTTACTTGGATGCAATAAAATGATGCTTTAAATATAGCATGTTTATTTTAATCATTCTCTCTATTTATTAATTCATGTATCACTTCTTAAAATGTAAAAGGATTCATACCTGGTATACCTTGCTAGATGGTGTAATAATGATTTATACTGATGGTAGTTATGAGTTCTTGGTTACTATACCTTAGTCATTTTCATCTCATTATCACATTTAAAAAGCATTACAACCTATATTTTTGTGTTATCATGACTAATATGATTGATAAGTAGAAGTAATATTACATTAGATGTTAAGATGGAAATATTATGTTATTAAGAAATGCTCAGTTGGGATTAAATTCTTCATAAGTTTATGTATCTTAATTGTATTGTCTTAATATTTCTTAGGTAACTTATCCCTTATAAAGTTTATAATAAATTCTAGATAATATTTTTGAATGCATGGAAAAATTAAATGGTAATTTTATACTATTATCTTATATTATAGATGGAAAATATCTGTGTGGTAATAGATTGTGTTTAAGGATAAAAAAACATGTTTAATTAAGTATTGATGTATATAAACTATCATGCATTACATTGGTTATATTTTTGATCTTATTGAGTAATATGAAAGAGATTTCATTACATAGGGTTCATTACATACTTTGGAAATATGCCTAGTAAGCTAAAACTAAGTATGAATGAAATTGAGATGACTTAATATCTTAGTGTATGAAGTAATGAAAATTTATAGCATTTTGGAAATTTATTTCTGAGTTTCATTACCCCATTGATATCATTATAATGATGACCAAGTTATCACTAATGGAAGTTGAATAATTGAACAATGTTATAGGAGGTAAATGTATGATCTATTTGATAATTAATTTATTCTCTGAGTTTAGTATGAAATGAGTTTATGGATTGAATATGGTTTGACCCTAGTGTGGGTAAGAAAGCCTAGCTTAAAAAATAGACTTCTATTTTTATAGTCCTATTTTTTTTATATAGATGGATATAGCAAGTGATTTGATAGTGTTAACAACACTGCCATTAGATATGGACAAGTGACATTATGGGGTAAATATTTCATAAAGCCATTTCATAAGCTTCTTGGGTATGGATTATTTATAATAAATGATTTTTATTTTTAAAAGGAATGTTTTTATTAACATCAGTGCTATTTGTAAATTTAATTTATACCATGATAAGTATAAAGGAATATGAAATTGTGATTCTACACATATTTGAATCAAGTGTTTAACACTTATGGAGATTAAAAGAATTTTTTCATATTGAATTGCTTTATATAAGTTGTGTTGAAAGACATAATATTTCAGCCATGTATGTTTGACATAAGATAAACTAGGCAAGTTAGTGTTCAAAGAATGTAATGGTTTAATGATTGTAGAATTTGAAAATTATGAAGTTAATAATTTGTACAAATGCCTATAATAATATAATGGAGTTAACATGAAAAGATATTATGGAAACAAATCAAAGGAAAATCTATAAATTAAATGTAGCTAATGAAACATTAGATTCTTTTGATAACTAATTTATTTGGTTAAGTGTAACTAGTATTGGTATATGGTAATCAAAGGACATGTGGGTAGCTACACAAAGGCTAGGACCCCTAGTTGTTGACCTATTGGATGATTTTTGGCTTCCACACTAGTGAATTTATTATTACATAATTAATGATAAATAAATAATAGAGGCTCACTTATGTGATGTCATCTATCTTTGTTAAGAATATTTATGCGTTCCAAATACAAATAGTGACTTATCTTTAGGTAATATAACTATATCTCAAATTGTGTTAAGTGTAAAATCAAAGGACAAGGTGCAATGATCCTTAAAAATTATGAGATCATGGTATAATGATTTGAAAGGGATAATACCATTGAAGATTCTTTGTTTATGAGAATATTAATGAATAAAGGAATCTCTAAGGCATATTAGTTTCTCATGGATTATATGTGTGTACATTATCTTTGTTGAACTAGTTATGGTAAAAATATTTGATTGATTAGATAGTATGATTATTCTTATGTATTATGAGCCTTGAATTTTATGTATGTAATATTGCATGGTTTTGATTTCATGGATATTGAGAATAGTTTACGAAGAATTTGAAACCTTCATTATCCATTATCTTATGTCATAGAAACATACATATTACATAAATGGCATAGGTACTTAATATAAACCTCTAATTATCCTGAATGGGTAAAAAGGTGTTCTTTACCCAAACTGACACCCAAAATTTTATAGTTTTGAGTCTCTTAGGTAGGTTAAGGACTCATAACTGATCCTATTGGGAAGGAGTCTACTCTAATATAGTTCAAATCTTGTTGTTATGGACCATATAAATATATACCTTGGACTACATGTAGATTCATAAGGCAATAATATTCCCCATAAAATCTTATAGTGGTAATTACCCTATTCAAGGGTTTCATATACATAAATTGGGTTATGGGGTTGTGGGTGTGTTATGTTAAACCAAATTACATATACTAGAAAATATTCATAATTCCACTTTTCACTCTAAATGAAGTGATGTTAAAAAAAAATTGGGGTCATTTTTCCTAGTATTAGAGCCTATGCTTGAATTGGAAAGTCTGTTATAGATCTTAATAACTTGGAAGAATTTATTATTCTTATAATAATATGCATAAAATATGTTATGTTACTTACCAATAAAATGGTTAGGGATATATCTAGTGGTAATGTCCAAGGTGAGGATAAACTAGTATGAAGAGGAAGAGGTAGAGAAAGAGGCAGAGGCTGTAGAGCACAAAATCAAAATAAAAATAGCTATCAACATCCCCTAGATAGTTTAAAACCACCATGAGGCACCAAACCCAAATGGAATTGGTGAAGACCTTTTTGATAAGTATGAAATATTATTAAATGGAATCCTAACAATGTTTAATGTCATCCAAGGTAAGTCAAATAATTAGGAACTAAAGATGAAAAACCTCAAGGGAAACCCTCTTGAAGAATCCCCCCATCTTGAATTAAAACATTTTGAAGATAAAATAATCCAAGAATTACCATTTAGAGTGGTAGAGCCTATCATAAAAGAACGAAGGAAGAATCCACCACATATATGCACATGGGAGGAATTTAGAGATGAAGTTGATGCATGGATTATGAAACTAAAAAAATAATTTAATCTACATAACATGTCCTCCAATGTAAAGGCAAGAGTGGTAGTTTACTATTTGAATGGGCCTTCTACCCTATGGTGGGATTACCTATATGACCTGGAAGGTAATTAGCCTATTATCCTTAACTAATCAACTTTTAAAAGACAATTTTGAAAGAGATATCTAAATGCAAATTATAAAGAGTAGAAAATAGTAAATCTCTATTTGTTGAAACAAAAACATATGTCTATTATAGAGTATGAAAATAAATTATTAAACCTACTACATCACGTTAAGTACATGTATGATGAAGAAAAAAAAGTGACAAAATTTAAACTAGGGTTGAGGTAATTATTGATGCATGACTGTAATATGACTAACCCTAAGACACTAGATGTTACCATAAAATCTGCTCATAGGGTAGAAGAAAAGGAAAAGTCTTGGTATAAAGTCTAAAAAGAATTAACATTGAGTAGGAAACCAAATAAATCTATTTCCTACACTATAAAAAAATAAGAAATTAAATTAAAATCATAAATTTCAAGGGAAAAATAAAGGTTACAATCAATGCTAGGGGCATAACAAGAATTCTAAGCCTCTAAACACTACTAAAATAGGGTATTTTAAGAAATACCAAGACCAAAACAACCAATGTGGGCCAAATATATGGGATGATATTGTTCCTATAGCCCCATAAAATATAATAATGTGTTTGGAGTGCAAAGATAATCACTAGCACAAGGACTACCCAAAACAAAAATATAGATAGCCAGTAGGACATACGGTATATGTAGTAGTGGAAAATCATAATGATAATTTCCAAGATGCCTTGATAGAGATAAGAGGTACTATATTTGGCCATCATGTGACTATTTTAACTAATTTAGGTGCAACATATTAATTTATTTCACCTATTATAGTAAATTTTTACAATAAAAAACCTATTCTTTTAAGATAATGTTTGGAAGTTAAGTTTGGTACTAGTAAAAAGGTACCTATCTAGGAGTGTTTGGATCAATTTAAAGTTGATATTTGTGTTTTCACAACCAAGGTGAACTTGTTTTTGACCCCATTATTTCCTTAATATGTTATATTGGCCAAGGATTGGTTGCAATAGAAAAATATAGCCCTTGGTTATTTTGGGAAAAAAATGCAATGTACTGATGAGCATAGGAAGCTCATGGAAATTCAAGGCATTCAAGGGTCCAAACCCAAAAATTTAATTTCATATCTATACCCAAATATGGTTTTAAGGAAAGGTTATAAACTCTATAAAGTCTAATTTTAAGAAGTAACCCCATAAAAGGAGAAAACTAGTAAAGATTTTCTTATCATAAGAGATTTTAATAATGTTTTTATTGAAAACCTACTTGGCTTACCCCCTAAACACGAGTTTGACTTATCAATTGACCTTATTCAAAGGAATAAACCTACATAAAAATATCCTTATAGGATTAACATGGAATATTTGTAAGATTTTAAATTTTAAATACAAGAGCTTTTGGATAACGAAATTATACAACCTAGTATGTCACCTTGGGGTGCCCTAGTAGATTTCATAGGGAAGAGGGATGGAACCTTAACGTTATTCACTAATTATATAATTATCAACAAGGTGATGATAAAAAATTAGTATCTATTTCCATAGATTGATTATTTATTCAATTAAATGAAAGGTGCAACAATATTTTAAAATTTTGATCTAAGATTTGGCTATCACTAGCTAAGGATTAAAGAGGAAGACATTCACAATATAGCATTCTAAACTAGATATGGTAATTATGAGTTCACTATTTTACCTTTTGGCCTAAAAAATACAACCATTACATTTATGAATTTAATTATCAACATTTTAAAGGACATCTTGGACAAATTTATTTTAGTATCTCTTGATGACATCCTTGTCTATTCCAAGAATGTAGCTGAGCATGATCAACACATAAGATTAGTTTTGTAAAAGATGAGACAACACAAGATTTATGGAAATCTATCTAATTTTGATTTCTATAAAATTTAAATTACATATTTAGTACATAAAATTTATAAGGAAGGTATTGTAATAGATCCAGCTAAGATACAAGCCATCTATGAGTGTCATGTTCTTTCCAATGCACATGAAGTGCACAATTTTATGGGTTTGGCAGGGTATTAATGATGGTTTTTCAAAAAAATATCCTACATATACAACCCCATTACATCCTTATAGCAAAAAGGTAAGAAATTTGTGTGTAAATCTTAGTGTGAATAATCCTTTAATAATGTTAAGGTGATATTAACTAAAACACCTATTTTGATCATACGTGACCCTAAATGGAAACTTTGAAGTGTGGGTTGATGCCACTAAAGAGGGATTCACTAGAATATTAACCTAATATGGGAAGGTAATATCCTATGATTATCTCAAGAAAAAATAAGATAAAAAGAACAACCCTACACATAACTTAGAACTTGCTACCATATTACACACACTTAAATAATGGAAACATATTTTGCTAGGCAAACCTTTCGAGGTGAAATATGATCACCATTGTTTAAAATACCTATTTTTGAAAGATGATTTGAATGCTCACTAGTGTATGTGGATGGAATTTATTAGTAAATTTGACATAGACATATGTTATGTAGAGGGAAAGGAAAATTAAGTATATGATGCACTTAGCAAGCATGTCTACTTTGTTGCCTTATCAGTACCATAAGGAAATTTTAGAAATATTGTATTAAAATAGTAGCATGAGGATAAATATTGTATAAATATAAGTGGATAATTGGTTGTTGAACTTATAGCAAAATCATATAATGATTTTTATGCTAAATCAAATGACATTATAATTCATAAGGGTAGAATTTTGTACCTAAAATTGGTAGTTTGCATAATGTTGTGCTAAATGAAGTTCATAAAACAACCCATTTTGCTCATCCTAATGTCATGAAGATGATGCATGAGCTAAAGAGACACTATTTTTAGCCTAGAATTAAATTAGACATTACCATTATTTAGAAAAATGTCAATGTATAAAGGGTGAACACTACCACTTGGGATGCATGTTATACATGCATGACATACCTAAGGATAAATAGGTAGTAATTTCATTGGATTTTATTACTAGGCTACCCAAATCACACAAAAACCATGACACCATTTTAGTGGAAATTGAAAAATCAACCAACATTGGCCAATTCATAGCTAAAAACCTAATAGATGATGATTTTTAATTTGTAGAACAATTTATTAAAGAAGTGGTATGACTACATGGTGTACCAAAAGTAATTATTTTAGATCAGGACAAGTTATTCACTTCAATGTTTTGGTGAAACTTGACCATGAAATTTGGTTACTGACTAAATTTTAGCTCTTCATATCACTCAAAAATGGGTGGTCAGACTAAGTGGCTTAATCAAATAGTTAAGGATATGTTGCATATGTATGTTTTAGATAAGTATTCTAAGTGGGAGACCTACCTCCATTTGATTGATTTTTACTACATTAAATCATACCATTCAAGACTAAAACTATCCTTTCTTGAGGTTGTGTTTAGGAAATAATGTTGAACCCCACTTGGTTGGGATGGTTTGTATAATAGTGTTGAGTATTATCATTGATGTGATAGGTACATCTTGTGAAGGTGGATGATAAAAGTGACTAATCCTAGCTAGTAGTGTGTGATTTGACAAGGGGCATTGAGAGAGTGTTGACATGAGAAAGAGATGTCATGAGAGAAAGAAAAAGAGATAATTTTAAGGTAACTAATGTCTTATGCTTACATGAAGCTATACGGCATTGATAACAAAGTGCATAAGAAGCCTAGTCATGACATGAAGAAGTATGTGCATAAAAATGAATGAATACATGCATGTCAAGGTTATATGTAACCGTTTGAGCATGTATTTTAGGAATTAAAACATTCATAAGAGTTTTAGGGTGAGCTTATATGGGTAGGACCTTCAGACTAAGCTTACACCTAGACCTCTCTTAGACTATGATTGGCCTAATGAGGTATGATGGTCATATTTCAAGGAAATTTGGCATATGTGAGTATGGACATAGGTAAGATAAGTTGTTTTAGGAATTTACACAAAGTCTGAGGTCATGTTTTAAAGTAAATTGTATGAATCAATGTTTTAGGCCTTCTCAACTACACAAAATGAGGTCTCAATAATCGAGAAGCACTTTCAGACATTCGTTGGCACATGTAACCTCTACATAGGAACCTAATATGTTAAGAAGATATTGGGAGGTTCCTAGCTAATATATCTAGGCATTAGTTTTATATTCAAAGGGCAATCCTTTATGAACAATCATCAACATCAAAACCTATGTTAAACCTCCCTAAAACCCTAATAAGGACCCAATGTGAAAGATATTTTATCCAATCAGATCATAATGGATTAAAATTAATAAAAATATATATTTTATAATTTATTAAATACTATCATGTACCTCCAAGTGGTGGTGGTTAGTCAGATGAGAGAGAAAATGCATAGATACAAGCTTGTTTGTCAAGAAATTATTACAGATCTCAAAAGTTGTATTTGTCAAGAAAATAAAATAGATGGGAGAGTAATATAGATATTTATTTTTCATTTCCATGATTATTTATATTTATTTTATATCCTTAAAATATTATAATTTGGTCATCCAAGTTAGCCAGTCACAAACATACCTAATGGTGTAAATAGTGCAAAACCCAGATAGAGATGAGAAGATAGATTTAAGGGTCTGATCATGTCAAATTGATGTAAAAAAGTGAATTAATAATTTATTTATGAATTTTAATTCATATTTATTCTTGTAATAAGTTTTTTATTTTATTTAATATGGTGAATTTGTTTTTTACAAAGTGACCTATCTCGTTCAGATAAGACTATGAGATATAAGGGCAATAAATTAGTCTCTAAGACCAATATTTTCCATTAAACCATATGAAATATATATATAATAATATTATTGACATTTAATATGATAATTTACATGTATAAATATTCATTACAAATGTCTACAAAGGTGTTGGAGGTCTTATTCACCATGACTAGGTTTTAATGTAAATTGGTAGTTCTGAGTGAGTGAGTTGCAAAGATGTTATTGAATCTTTATCTCCTAAGTGAAAGTGTTCAAATAATTTTGTGATGACACTAAGGTCATGGATGAATTTTTTACATATTTCATTTTTTATATTTTATTATCTTAAGGGTGTTGAATCTTCATTTTTTCAAGACGAACTTTTGAGGCACACAGGCCTGATAGAGCAGTTTGTCCTAAAGGAGATTTCGTGGTATGAACAAAAGATAAAAGTATCACAAATAATGAATGGGGTAATTTTATAAGTTATTTAATGGTTTTAAATTTTTTAATAAATAAATGTGGGTACAAGAGGATCAATTTTTGATGCTAAGAGGATAAACCTAATGCAATTAGGTCTCTATGAGGCCTAAAAGAGAAATGATTCCTAATTGAGTTGTTGCAAACTAAAAAGGGTCAAAATTAAGTTTTAATCATGTTCATAAGGTGGTATAAGACCTATTTTATTTCTGACCTAATATGTTGGTGTGTTACCAACCAAATGGTGTGTGACCATGAGAATGGTATATATACAATGTGGTTTAGGCCATTTTGAGGGAATGAAATACAAGTAAATAAAATATTTCTTGGTAAATTAGAATAAGGTCTTGAAATGAGACCATAATATTATATCAAAGGTATGTCTATCAAAATTTCATGAAGTGGATGAGTTGGTGCTTCCTTGTAAGTAGGTACTTCCTAAAGCCTAGTCAAGTCTATGATTGAATTCATTGGGACTAGTGCTCCAAGTTGATATTTTATTTCATAGTAATTTATTAAATTTACATGGATAATAGTGTGTTTTCTTCTCTTTGAGTTTTTCCCTCTCATATGTGTGGTTTTTTGTGTTATGCTCATGTGAATGATCTTTATGCATTGATAGATTTTAATGTTGTTTTCATAGTTCATGAATGATTGTATGTAATTAAAAGAATTTTTTTAGTGTACTAATTCACCCCCTAGTGATTGTTCTTATAATAATTGGTATTATATCATAGTTCATTGAATTATACCTAACATCTTAATGGAGATCCTAAAATCATAAACATATCTATTCATCAAGTACAAGGAATTTTCTCAATCGATAAGGCTCCTCTTTTCAGTGGGACTAACTATGCATTTTGGATCATCAAAATGAAGACCTATCTAATGTACTTGATATATGAAATTTGAAAATATAGTTTTGATGGATTCATTCCACCTTATACACCACTAACTAATGAAACATTGAAGAAGGCAAGTGAGAAAAAATCTAAGGTAATGAATGCTATCATGTGTAGTCTTTCAGAAGAAGAATTTGTAAAGGTCATGCATTATGATACATCCAAAGGGATTTGTGAATGTTTCAAACCATCTATGAAGGATACTCAAAAGTAAATTTGGAAACATTGTAGACCATTAAAGGTAGTTTAAAATTTTGATAATGAAAACATTGCATCTTATGTATTGAGAGTAGATAAATTAGTAAATGTCCTCAGAGGTCTAGGAGAGAAGTTAGAAGAATCAATAGTAGTACAAAAGGTATTGATATACATGACATATAATAGTTAATAAAAGGTGTTTATTTTGGATAATATCAAATATATTAACACATTATACACGTATGAGCTTCATTGCATGTTGATTGCCTATGAAATGAGAACAAGTGATGGAAGGCCTTATAATAAGGAATATGTATCCAAAGATAAGAAGAAGTCATAAGGTAAAAATGCCAAGGATTATGTTTACATATACATTGATGATGAAAATATAGAAGCCATTATTGTTATAAAACTAAGGAAAACATTAGCTAAGGATAAGGGCAAGTTCCCATTGAAATTCTTTAACTATGGTAAGATTGGTCACTTTGCATCTAAATGTCCTAATAGGATAAGAATGAGCATGATGGAGAACATGATGAACATCATGGTGATAATAAGAAGGCATATAATCCTAAAAAGAGCAAAAAATGTTTCATTAAGTATGAAGGTAAGAAATGGTCATTCAAGAACAAGAGAAATTTCTATACCAAAGTAGATAGTAGGTTATCTAATGTAAGTGACACAAGTACATTTGATAGTGATGATGATAGTAATGAAACCTTATTTATGGCTATATAAATAGACAATAAGGGTTGTTGAAAAGTGAAAATTATTATGGATGATGAAAAATTAGATGAATAAGAGGCTAAAGTGAACTTTGAAATATAATTAATGAGTGATCTAGAGGATTTGAACTTCTAAAGAAGGAAGAATCAGAAACTAAGATCATTGGTTAAGATTTATGAGGAAAAAATCAATCTATTTGAAGATATACTAAGTAACAACACTAATGAGGATGAGGATATCATAAAATAATTATAAACTCATATTTAAATTATCAATATAAGACTTAATACCATGCAGGAAGAATGCATAACATTTAGAATAGAAATGGATTCCTTGAAGGTATAATTGGATCAAGAAAAAATCAAGTTGAAGACACATCAAATTTTTTAAAAGAGTAATATATTTCTTGATGATATTTTGAATAATAAAAGGTATCCACATGATAATATAGGTATTAGGTTTAAATAAGATCAAAAATAAAACAAGGAGAGTCAGACCTCAAAGAATAATGGATCATAACAAAATGGTGGTACTAACAAAGTAAAGACCTTTGAAAAAATCTCACATGTAGAAGAACTTAACTCCTTCAAGAGAGAAAGAAGGTAGAAGTTCATCATTAAACATTAGATATAGAAGATATGTGAATATTTTCAGTGGTTATTATTTCTCATGCAATTAATATGGGCATAAAGATATGGACTATAAACAACAAGCTAGAATCAATTCATCATGGAGTAATATGGTGAATGTCCATTTCAATAGTAGAATTAGAATTCTATGTTATAATTTTAATCAAAGAGGACATATTTCAATGGATTTAAATATAAGGTGTATGAGGAAGATCTTTCAAAATATAAGGCTATATGGTCATACCACTAAGAAGTGGATCAAGAAGTTAGACTCCGTGGACAAGGTGAAGGAGGAGAAAAATACTAAAAGAAAAGAATATATGTTATCTCAAACTTCCTTTCACATTTGATATGAAGTCATGGAATGGTACATAGATATTTGTTACTTAATCCACATGATATGGGACAAGAGAAAGTTCATCTCATTGAAAAAGAATGCTACAAGAATAGTGAAATTTAGAGATAACACAACTAATAATATAGTTGGCAAGGGTATCCTGAGTTTGGAAAATGGGAAGACCAAGACATAGAATGTGTTATATAGGGAAGGTTTAAAACATAACCTTATTATTGTAAGTCAAATGTGCAACCAAAGACACACACTAACCTTTCATGAAAGAGGGTGTGATATAAGGAGATCCAAATTAGGAAGGCTAATTACCAATTCTAAGAGAACTAAGAACAATCTATATGTCTTGAATGAGATCAAAAAGGAGAGATGATTTATGAGAAATATGGATTAAATTTGGATATTGAATAGAAGTTTATGCCACCTAAAATTTGATAATCTAGTCAAGATATTCTATAAGAAGTCTATGAAGAACATGCCTAAAATCACCAAACCTACAAACACACTTTGTAAGGCATGTAAACATGGTAAGTAAATTGGAATAAAGTTAAATTCTAATGAGTACTCTATCAAAATAACTTTGGATATAATACACATGATCTCTATGGGCCTATAATAATCTAAAGTATTCAAGGAGATAGATACTTCATGTTACTCATAGATGACTACATAATAATGACTTAGGCAACATTCTTGAAATAAAATTTAGAAGCTCTTGATAATTTTAAGGCATTCAAGGCTCTTGTTGAGAATGATAATAATGGAAATATAAAATTCCTAAGATAAAAAATATGATGAGATTTTTTCTCTAATGAATTTGATGATTTTTATGAGGTCCATCAGATATGGGACAGTTCTTAAAAACTATGACACCTCATTAGAATGGGGTAGTGGAAAGAAATAATAGGACAATTAAATATATGGTATGAACTATGATAAAATATTATATATTATATGATAGATACTAGAGAGGCAATGGTCAATATAATGTAATTTTTTAATAGACGATAGATAAAAACTAATGGCAATAAGATTCTTTATGAATTGTGGAAATGCAAACATTCTAATGTGGAACACTTTAAAGTGTTTGAGAGTAAATGTTTCATTAAAAGAGATGAGGAAGAATTAGGTAAGTTTGATTATAGGTATGATTAAGGTATATTATTAGGATATTCATCAGTGAGGTTAGCCTATAGATGCTATAACAAGAGGTTGCAGAAGATAATGAAAAACACCAATGTAAAGATTGATGAGACAAAGAAATCACACTCATAATAAAAGGATACATAAGAAAATATATACTTCAATAATGAAGATGAGATAATATATATTCATGAGAAAGAAGAATAAGTTAAATAAGTACAAGACTCAAAAATCCCCTAAATTAAGATTCAAAGATACCATCTTGAATCTCAAATCATTGGCAACAATGATGTATGTATGAAAACAAGAAGAAGGATGATAAGTAACCTAAATCATGAAACTTTTTTTATATTATCTAATATTGGACCTAAGAACATTATATAAGTAAGTAAAGATAAGTTTTGGATAGGTTATATGAATGAGGAGTTAGACCAAATAGAAAAGATTGAAACTTGGGAACTAGTTCTTAGGCCTAAAGACAAGAATGTTATTGACACAAAATGGGTGTTTAGGAACAAGTTGAATGAATATGGAGAATTCACTAGGAATAAGGCTAGATTTTTATGAAATAGGTATGCCCAAATAGAATGGGTAGACTTTAAGGAGACCTTTTATCTAGTAGAAAGATTAGAATCCATCATATTGTTTCTAGCATATGTAGGATTCAAAGGGTGTACGTTGAGAAAGGAAGATAAATCTCTAAGGGTTATACCAGATGGATGTCAAATCTATTTTTCTAAATGAGAACTTGGAAGAGAAGGTGTAGATAGAAGAAAATTAAGGGTTTCTAATTATCAAGTAATAAGGAATATGTTTGTATATTTAAAAATTCTCTTTAGGGTCTAAATCAAGCTCTTAGATATTGGTATGCTAGATTGGATAGGTTATTATTTAAAACAAGGATTCAAAAGAGGAGTTGTAGTTAGTAATCTATACATAAAAATAAAAAATGGACATCATTTGATAGTAGTTGTCTATGTGGATGGCATAATATTTTATGGAAATAGTGAGAATATGACTAAAGCCTTTTCATAGCTGATGATGAAGTTTGAGATGTTCATGTTGGGAGAACTATCATTATTTATTGGGCTACAAATCAATTAAAAAAAAGAGGTATATTCATTTCACAAAATAAGTACACTATAGAGATGTTTAATAAGTTTGAAATGGAATATTTCAAGGCTATTAACACACCTATGATCATAGGGTGTAAGTTGAGCAAGGAAGATGAATCTCTAATGGTTAATCAAACATCATACATGACAATGATTGGAAGTTTGTTATACACTAATGCCTCTAGACCTGACATTATGAGAGAACTAGGTCTTGTGGGAAGATTTCAAGCTAACCCAAAGAAAAATTACTTGCAAGAAATTAAAAGGATACTTAGGATCTCAAGGAGACTATGGAGTTTGGGTTGTGGTATCTAAGGAACAAGGAGTTTGATTTAGTATCCTATACAAATACATATTGGGTAGGGTGTATAGATGATAGGAAGAAAACTATTTGAGGAGCCTTCTACTTAAGAGAGTGACTAATATCATGGATAAGTAAGAAGAAACCATAAGTGGAATTATCTACTTGTGAGTTTGAATAAATTAAAGTAGCTTCATGCTTCACTTAGGTCCTTTGGATGAGACAAACATTAAGAGATTACAAGGTTGAGTATGTTAGTCCTAGTCCTATCTGTTATCACTCTGAAGTGCATCCTGCTTGAAGATGTGCAAACACACCTTTTCTCCAATTGATAAAATGGAAAATTATTAGAGTGTGGGTGAATCTATGTTGAGAAGAACCTCTAGAGAGGGCTGGTTCCCTTATGATTTATCAATTAAATCTAATCTACTGTGATTTCTAAGATGAAAAGAGGCAAGGAAAACTTAAGGAAATTCTAATTAAATGGGGTGATTCACTTGAATGGTTAGTATTATATGAAATATATTGAAATCAAGGCACACATAAATCAACAAGAATTATTCATATTTCTCTTAAACATAAATATTTCAGATGAAGGATTGAAAATATTTTGGGTTACAAAAATTCTATTTATATCTCTTCAAATAACCTGTAGAGGATGAGATCTTCATAGTAAGTGTGGAAAGGACCCACAAAAAGGTAAGTAGATGACACTAGTATTCTGGTAAATATAAAATTAAACTATATTTTGATCTAGAAAACATATGCAAAAAATATTCTTTATTTGATAAATGGTGTCAATTATAATTTCTTCTCTCCTTCAGAAATATTAATGAAAAATGGCTTCAAAAAGCCAATATATAAGTCTAAAACCTTAAATAAATCCAAATTCACGTGGAAAAGATAAGTATTAGTCTTATTTGAGCTAAAATAATATTAAAATACTTTTAAAATATTAAATAAAGGTTTTAAAATCTTCTTATTCTTCAAAAATTGCATGTTCTTCATTTTCAGCATAGAATAAAAAGTCTTTATATTTATCTTCATTGATTATATTTTATTGAAGTGTCATGTACCTTATTTAACATGCTTTTTTATACAAAAAAACATGATTTCTCCCCTCATCTATACATATCCATGCATAAAATTGATATTTATGAAATTATATATAAGTTTAATTCATATTTGAAAATTTTTAGGTTGATTAATTACTATTTTATGGAAATAAAATCAAATATTTTCAAAACTAGTTTTTTGAGGGTTTAGGTAGGCTTTGAAGCTAAATTTTCAAAATGATGATTCATGAAGTAAATATCTCCAAATCCCTTTTTTTTTTTTTCATTTATGTGTATAAAATTAAATTCCCAAACATCCAAAAAAATATTGGGTTCTCATTTAAAATATATAAAAATTTACCACATGGAGAAATTTGCCTATGGGGTTTTGACTGCATTCTAAACTACTTGTAATATTAATGATTTTTCATAAATTAAAAACACTTAAATGGTATAAATTTTAATTAAATATGATTAATAAAAATACACTAATATATTTCATCCAAACTCCACATGTGGTGAAAAATATGAGGATCTGATTATGAGGCTAGGAAGGATGTCTAGAACTGCAAAAAATGAAAATTTAGCCAAAATTAAAATAAATATTCACCTGATTTCCTATGCCTAAAAACATCATAATGGGTTCTATAACATGCTATCAAAATTATTAGAAATCATGTTTTGCTTGAAAAGTCAAAAAAGCCCCTTGTTGGCCTATATGCCTATTTGATTATATAAGCCCGTATGAGCATAGGTTTCTTAAAATTTGGAGTTTTTAAACTCTTTAAATGTCTAATTATGATTTTAAAACATCATCCTATAATTTTCAAACTTTTACCGGGACTTAGAAACCTCTGTGGCACTCGAGAATAACTCATGCTCCAATGGTGATCTTCGACAGACATGCTAAGGACTTGTAAAAATAGTGATTATATCCAATTATTCATTGGACATGAAACTTTATAAAAATTTTATCCAACTCATGATGACTTTGTGTACAAAATTTGTGGTCCTAAAACCACCTGTAGCTCCCAAAAAGTTAAATTTTCTCTCAAAATTGATCCCTGTGCATGAATTGTCTGCATATTTAAACTTGAAAATGCTATTTTGGAAATGATAATGACCCATTTACAATCCATTTTTTATTTTTTGACCAAAATTAGTGTTTTTAGGCCATAAATGACTATTTTGACTAGCTACAAAGGGTTAATGAGCAGTTTTAAGAAAGTTTCGATTGTTAGGGGTAGTAATTTATTTGTACTTCATCTATCTCAGCTGCTGCAAACTCTTGAGAATCATCTTAAAAATTCTCTTCTTTTTCATCATGAAAAACTCAATCATTTTGGTCCTTGTTAAGTGGTATCCCAACTATGATTTCTTCTTCTTGATCACTCAAGTCACCTTTCTTTTATCTCTTTTGTTGCATCCTCTTGGATCACCTTCACCTCATCTCTCTGTTTCACTTTTTATTGAATGGATTTACATGAAGGAAAGGATTTAGGATTCTGAGGAAGAAGAGATAAAGGTTGAATCATCTCTTGGTTGAATTCAACATCTTGAATGATGCTTGATTGTTCTTCTTTCTTGCTTAATTCGATGATTTGGTTCTAAGATGGGAAAGATAAAGGCTCTTTTTTGACCTTTTGATTATGGTTATCCTCCTCTTTCCTTGTCTTTAGCTCTAACTCTATGATCTACTTATCAATATTCTCCTAGAATATTTTATCTTTAAAGTGGTCAGTGATCTCAACAACAGGCTATGCCATAACAATCTCCTTCTTTCTTTGATAGTTCTCTTGGATATAACTTCAAGAATGGAAGAACTAAGAAGCATATGAAGAATTTGGCAAAATCAAAGGGGCTCTTGGATGGTCTTTTGAGAAGGAATGGATGGAATATAATAAGAGTGAAGCTGAACTTGTCATTCCTTAAGTACTTTTAGTTTGTCTTCAATACTTTGAATGTAGCCACCTACATCCATCATCTCACCAGTGAGATTACCCCAATTTGCCCTCTCAATAGGTATCCATTGCTATTTTATTTTCTTCCATGACTCTCTCAGATGATGGATCTGGTGAGTAGGAGTATCTTGACCATAATATCTTTGTGAATACAACTCTAGTGCATGTTTTTCAAGGCTCACTAAAGTTTGTTTAAGTGATGATATTGTCAGGATCTAGACAATAACAATTGATTACTTTTGCAAGCAACTAAATGCGAAATAAAACTAGAATTGAAAACAACTAGAAATCAAAATCAACAAAGAATAAGAGATACAAGAAACCACTCTAAAAACTTGTATTAAACTCTTGGAAATACAATTGAAGAAATATCTCTTTCTTCCACACCTCTCTCAGATGTACAAATCTCTTTCTAGATCTCTTTCCCTCAAGAGTTCTCTCTCTCAATTAAAATCAACTCCAACAACCTGGATTGATTCACATATACATATACTATACAATTCTTGTATAGTTCTACCTCTACTAATATAATAAGCTATGAAGAGCTATCCCTATTATATAACTTTAGAGATTCATGAGCATACAATCACAACCATTAGATGAACCTCCTAATCAAGGGCTCAAAATAGTCCTACTAAAGATAGAGATGCATACTTAAGACTAACACTTAATCCTATCATGCAAACATTCTGTTCTGTCCATGAAAATAGATTCTGGATGCACAAGTGATCGACGTCGGTCCCTGCCTGTCTGCCTGTGACCGACGTCAGCCGATCCATGACCGATGCTGGCAGCCTCTGGTCCATTACTGACCATTGTCAGTGACTGTGTGACTCCTACAATTTTTGCACTCGCTCATTTGGTGAAGCTTTTAGCTCCACACCTTAACAATCTCCCACTTGGAGATAAACAGCTGCACCAGTACCTGTACAACAACATCTTCTAGCTTCTCCATCTTCAAACTCAATCATGAAGACCAACAAAATTTGAATGAAGATTCAGTTTCTCCTTTGTTATCGGCTTGGTTAACATATCCACAGGGTTCTCATCTATATGGATCTTCTCTAGCTTCAACTCACCATCCTCCAATACATGTCTAATGAAGTGGTACCTTAGCTGTATATGTTTGGTTCTTGAGTGAAAGGCTGAATTCTTAGCCAAATGAATTGCACTCTGACTATCACTGTATAATATGCAACTCTCTTGCTCCATTCCTATCTCTTCCATGAACTGTGTCATCCATATCATCTCTTTTATAGCCTCTGTGACTACAATGTATTCTGCCTCTATAGTAGACAAGGTAACAACCTTCTGTAACTTTGAAATCTAGCTAACTGCCGCTCCACCAATAGTGAAAACATATCCTGTGGTGCTTCTCCTTCCATCCAAATCACCTACCATATCCGAATCTACATATCCATGTAGAGAAGTATTTGAACCTCCATAGCACAAATGCCTACTGCTGGTCCCTCTCAAATATCTCAGAATCCACTGAATTGCTTTCCAGTGTTCCTTCCCTAGATTGGCCATATACTTACTTGCAACTCCCACTGCTTGGGCAATATCTGGTCTAGTACATACCATTGCATACATTAAGCTCCCAACTGCAGAAGCATATGGAACTCTACTCATGTACTCTACCTCATCATGTGAATTAGGACACTTTTCTATACTCAACTTGAAGTGTCCATCCATAGGTGTGCTTAGCAGTTTTGCATCCTGCATATTGAACCATTTCAGCACCTTGTTCACATAATCCTCTTGAGACAAAATTAACTTGTGAATTTTCCTATCTCTCTTAATACTCATGCCAATGATTTTTTTTTGCTGATCCCAAATCCTTCATGGCAAATGTGTGGGATAATTTCACCTTAAGCTCAGAGATATCCTACATGTGTGATCCTACAACCAGCATATCATCTATATACAACAATAGAATAATATATCTACTATTATCCAATCTCTTAAAATACACAAAATGGTTAGATTGACACCTATTATAGCCATGCTCAGTCATAAACCTGTCGAATCTCAAATACCACTGTCTAGGAGCTTGCTTGAGACCATACAAGCTTTTCTTCAATCTGCACACAAGTTTCTCCTTACCTTTAACCTCAAATCCTTCTAGCTGATCCATATATATTTATTCATCCAAATCTCCATGAAGAAATGCTATCTTAACATCAAGCTACTCAAGATGCAAATCCTCAATAGCAACTAAAGACAATACAGTCCGTATAGAAGTCATTTTAACTACAGGAGAAAAAATCTCACCAAAATCAATACCTAGTTTCTGTGCAAATCCTTTCACTACCAACCTGGCCTTATATCTCATCTGTCCATTCTCACCTTCCTTCAATCTATAGATCCATCTATTCTTCCGTGTCTTTTTTCTTGCTGGCAACTCAACCAAATCCCACATTTGGTTCTCTTTCAAGGAATCAATTTCCTCATTCATGCCTAACTCCCACTGATTCTTACATTCCATCTATATTGCTTCATCAAAACTCTCTGGTTCTCCACCATCAGTAAGTAATAAATAGAATAATGAAGGGGAATATTGAATTGGAGGTTTACTTACCCTTTTTGACCTCCTGATGAGCGTCTGAGACTCATTCATAACACGCTATCCACCCAAATTTTCTGACAGTGACCGACCTCGGTCACCTCCAAGCCTGTAACTAACCGATGTTGGTTCCACATGACCAATGTTGATTCCTATCTAAATGACGTCAATCCTTGTCTGATCAACATCGGTTCCTGTATTGCTGATGTCAGTTCCTGCCTGACCGACATTGGTCTTTGTGTTTTCCTATCTATGATTATTCTTTCTCACGAGCTCATTTTGGACCGTCACCTCATCCAATTCTCCATTGCTATGCTCAGATTGATTCAGCTTCTTGAGCTGATCACTATACATCACTTTTTCATTGAAAACAACATCATGGCTCCTAATTATCTTGTTAGTTCCTAGATTCCAAAACTTGAATCCAAAATCTCTAGAGCCATAACCAATAAAAGTGCACCTCATAGACTTAGCATCCAGCTTCTTTCTATTTTCCTTATCAACGTGCACAAAAGCTTCACAACCAAAAACTTTGAGAAGTGAAAGATCTACCTTTTTACCTATCCATGCCTCTTCTGGAATTCCACCATCTAGAGTTATAGAGGGTCCTCTGTTAGTTAGGTAAACTGCAGTATCCACAGCTTCTACCCAAAACTCTAAGGGCAAACCAACATGTAATCTCATACACTGTGCACACTCTATTATTCTTCTGTTCACCCTTTCAGCAACTCCATTTTGCTAAGGTGTCCTTGGAACCATCCTTTGCCTATGTATTCCATGCATATAACAATAATAGTTGAACTTGTAGCTATAGAACTCACCACCATTGTCAGATCTAAGGCACTTCAATCTCCTACCTATTTCATTCTCAATCATAGCTTTCCAAATCTTAAAAGAGTCAAAAACATCAAATTTTTTCTTTATACAATAGATCCATACCTTTCTTGTAGCATCATCAATGAAAGAAACATAGTACTATGATCCTCCAATAGAAGAAACTTGAGCTGGTCCCCACACATCTGTGTGAACAAGCTCCAACTTGTGTTTCTTCTTTGTTGACCCAGTCTTGAGAAAACTCACTCTCTTCTACTTTCCAAACACACAATGCTCACATAAATCTAGATCTATGCTTTTCAAATCTGAAAGCTCACCTTTTGACTTAAGAATAGACATTCCCTTCTCACTCATGTGGCCAAGCCTGTGGTGCCACAACTTTGCATCTACATCTGAAGTAGATAATACAGAAGGAGAATTATCAGTAATACAATTAAATAAATAGAGAGTACCTACTCTCTTACCTCTGGCCAATACAAGTGCACCCTTGGTAACCTTCCAAGATTCAGCTGTGAGAGTTACTGTACAACCCTCATCCCCTAACTTTCTTGTAGAAATCAGATTCCTCTTCAGGCTGGAAACATGCATGACATCTCTCAACACCCATGTGTTTCCATTCTACATTTTTAGCTGCACTTTTCTTTTGCCAACAATTTTACAAGGCTCATCATCCCCTAAATAAACTATTCTAAAATCTCCATGGACATAGTCACTAAAATATTCTCTATTAGGGGTTGTATGAAAAGAGGCACCAAAATCTAAAACCCAAGATTCTATATTATTATGCAAAGAGAATATAAGAGAATCTTGTGCAACTATACCTACAACTTTTTCTTCTTCTTTACCTTCATGCTAATTGTCCTCTTTAGGTTTTGACCATCAATCTTTGCTTAGATGGCCTATCTTTCCACAATTCCAGCAGGATATCCTCCTGCCATTTCTAGATTTGGATCTACCTCTCATCTTTGACTTAGACCTTGATCTCCTATGCTTGCCCTTCTCTTTTTGCCTTCCCCTGCTCTCAAAACTTAAAGCGTTCCCTAATGTTTACTCTGTGCTTTTCCTACAAATTTCTTCATTCAAGATTACACTAACAACATCATCTACTTTTAAAATATTTGAAGCAGATGCAGTATTACTAACTACCATTACCAAGCTATGCCAGCTTTCAGGCAAAGAACATAATATTAAAAGAGCCTTAATTTCATCATCAAACACTATTTTGACTGAATTTAATTGATTTACAATTCCATGGAAATTATTTAGATGATTAGATACAGATCCACCTTCCTGCATTTGCAAATTAAATAACTACTTCATAAGATATACCTTATTTAAAGCTGAGGGTTTTTCATATAAATTTGCTAAAGTAGTCATTAACTCTACCATTGACTTTGCCTATGATAAATTAGATATCATAGTAGATGCCATACTCAATCTTATGGATCCAAGAGCCTTTCTATCAAAAACTTCCCATTCTTCATCTTCCATGTCTATGGGCTTCTTTGCAACCCCACCTAATAGTAAGTATAGATCTTTTTGATACAGATAATATTTTATCTGCATTCTCCATAATTGGTAATTCTTGCCATTAAACTTCTCTATTTTTAGTTTGCTTTCTTCTACCATTGATAACTCCCACTCAAACATAAATCCCTTCAGAAACCCCTATGAGTGCCCTATAATCAACACACACTAACTAGATCTGAAACACTTTTTAGTGAACCTGAGCTCTGATACCACTTGTTAGGATCTAGACAATAATAATTGATTACTTTTGCAAGCAACTAAATGCAAAATTAAACTAGAATTGAAAATAACTAGAAATCATAATCATCAAAGAATAAGAGATACAAGAAACCACCCTAAAAACTTGTATTAAACTCTTGGAAATACAATTGAAGAAATCTCTCTTTCTTCCACACCTCTCTCAGATGTACAGATCTCTTTCCAGATCTCTTTCCCTTAAGAGTTCTCTCTCTCTCAATTAAAATCAACTCCAACAACCTGGATTGATTCACATATACATATATTATACAATTCTTGTATTATTCTACCTCTACTACTATAATAAGCTATGAAGATTTATCCCTATTATATAACTTTAGAGATTCATGAGCATACAATCACAACCATTAGATGCACCTCCTAATCAAGGGCTCAAAACAGTCCTACTAAAGATAGAGATGCGGACTTAAGACTAACACTTAATCTTATCATGAAAACATTATGTTCTATCCATGAAAATAGATTTTGGATGCATAGATGACCGACATTGGTCCTTGCCTGTCTACCTGTGACCGATGTCGGTTGATCCATGACTAACACTGGCAGCCTCTAGTCCATTATTGACCGTCATCGGCAACTGCGTGACTCTTGCAACTTCTACACTCGCTCATTTGGTGAAGCTTTTAGCTCCACACCTTAACAGATATAGAATAGGTAGATGTAAAATGGCCATGAATAGATTGGTAATGGGAAATATTATGATGAACTGGTTGTTCATATGGAGGATCTGGGCAATACTCCTACATATATACTTAATATATATCCTCAAACTCTTAGTGAGGATCATATTATGGTTGGTCATACTGATCATAATGAGGATAATATGGATCCGTATTAAAAAAATCCATTAGAGACCATTAGTAAGCCAAATACTAAAATTAATCAATGTTAAAAAGCTACTTAATATTCAAAACTAACTTTGAGTGCTTGAAAGTTGCACTAATTTTTTGAATGATGTCCAAAGGCTAGTGTGTAGAATGATCTCCCACCATGATCACCAAAAACTATTATCACTCTAGGGTGCACCCTTATTTAATATGTGAAATCACACCTTTTCTCTAGTTGATACAATGGGAACTTCTATGAGTGTGGGTGACTCTATGTTGAGAAGAACCTCTAGAGAGGGCTAGTTCCCCTAGGATTTATCAATTAAATCTAATCTATGTGATTTTTGGGATGAAAAGAGAAAGGGAAAATTGAAGGAAATCGTAATTAAATGGGGTGATACACTTGAATGGGTGGTATTATCTAAAATCTATTGAAATTAAGGCACACATATAAATCAATAATAATTCTTCAGATTTCTCCTGAACATAAATATTTTAGATGAAGGATTGAAAAGATTTTGGGTTACAAAAATTATATTTCTATCTCTTCAAAGGACCTGTAGAGGATGATATATTCACAATAGGTGTGGAAAGGACCCACAAAAATGTAACTAGATGCCACTTGTATGCCAAGACAATAGAATTACACTCCATTTTGATCCAAAAAACATATATAAAAAATCTTCTTTATTTGATAAATGGTGTCAATTACAATTTCTTCTCTCCTTCAGGAATATTAATGAAAAATGACTTCAAAAATCCAATATATAGTCTAAAACCTAAAATCAAAATTCATGTGGAAAAGATAAGGATTAGTCTTCTTTGAGTTAAAATTAGACAAATCATTTTACAATATTAAATAAAGGCTTTAAAATCTTCCAATTGTTCAAAAATTGCATGTTCTTCATTTTTGGCATAGAATTGAGAAGTGGTGGGCCCATGTAGACATGTAAACCTTAATTGAATGAAAATAAAACCATAAATTATAAGATAAATCCATATTTTAAGTGAATTTAAGTTATTTAAAGTCTTTATCTTTTATGAAAAGCATGAGAGATGCATGAAACTAGTCAAACTAGTAAACTGAAGAGATTTAACCCTTAAGGACTAGTTAGCTCAACTTGAGCTCAAATTTCATGAATTGAAAATTTTGGATTGAATTAAGAGTGATATATTAACTTAAAAAACATATATTCCGTGTGGTAACTCCAAAATTAATTCATTTGATAGATTTTCAATGCCATTCTTTACTTGCTTGATTGACCAATTAGGCCTGTTAGGCCAATTAGGCCGAATAGCCTATCTTCTTGAATTTGGAATCCATTAAACCTAAAATAATAAGCCATGAAACATAAAAAGACAAAAAAATTCACATAAAAAACAATTATTCATCACAAAAATATTTTATTTTGATGAGAAAACACTCACCATATAGTCAACAGGGTTGACTATGACTATTTTGCTCCATTTTCTTGCAGACTAGCTATTTTGATTGAGTTGGTTAAGACACTTATGATATTATTTATAAATAAAATAAAATTTAAATATGAATAAAAAATATTATTTTTTTATCTCCATTGATTATATTTCATTGAAGTGTCATGTACTTCATTTTACATACTTTTTAACATAAAAATATTATTTCTATCATCATCCGTACATCTCCATGAAAAAAATTGACATTTATGGAATCCTCTCTAAGTTT
Organism: Torreya grandis; assembly: GCA_037957365.1. Classification (NCBI taxonomy): domain Eukaryota; kingdom Viridiplantae; phylum Streptophyta; class Pinopsida; order Cupressales; family Taxaceae; genus Torreya; species Torreya grandis. The sequence goes on from JARHVA010004126.1 coordinate 419,603, forward strand.
AATTGACATTTGAATTTTTTTTAGTTTTATTCAATATTATTTTATGGTAATAAAATCAACTTTTTACAAAACTAGTTTTTTAAGGGTTTGGGCGAGCTTTGAAACTAAATTTTCAAAACGATGGTTCATGAATTACAGATATCCAAATCATAAAATTTTAATATTTATGTGCATAACATAAACCCCCCAAAAATTCCTAAAAATATTTGGTTTCCATTCAAAATATATAAAATGTTACCATGTGGAGAAATCTGTTTGTGGGGTTTTGACTACATTTTGAGCTACCTATACTCTTAATGTTTTTTCATAAATCAAATCCACTAAAATGTTCTCAATTTTTTATTATTTATAATTAAATAATATTACTCAAAACATAATAATATCATTCATCTAAACTCCACACGTGGTGAAAAATATGAGCATCTGAACAAGAGGTTAGGAAGGGTGTCTAGAAATGTAAAAAATAAAAATTACACCAAAATGAAAATAAATTTTCACCTAATTCCTAATGCCTAAAAAAATCATAATAATGTATTTAACATGCTATCAAAACACTCTAAAATTACATTTTGCTTGAAAAGTCAAAAAACCCATTTTTGGCCTATATGCCTATTTGCTTGCATAAGCTTGTATGAACATGGTTTAATTAAAATTTAGAGTTTTTACACTCTTTATATGTCTAATAATTATGTCAAAATATTATAAAATTATTTTCAAACTTTTACCTAGAATTAGAAACCTCTAAGGCACTCCATAATAATGCCTGCTCTAATGGTGATATCCAACAGACATGCTAAGGACTGTTACAAAATAACAAGTATCTCCACTTTTATAATTTACATGAAACTTTTTCAAAAGGTTATCTAACTCGTGATGACCTTGTGTACAAAATTTGAGGTCCTAAAACCACTTGTAGCTCCCAAAAACATTAATTTTCTCTCAAAATTGATCCCTGTGCATGGATTATCTACATATTTAAACTTGAAAATGCTCTTTTAGAAATTGTAATGAGATATTTACAATACAATTTTGTTTTTTTTAACAAAAATTAGTTCTTTTAGGCCATAAATGACTGATTTGGTTAACTACAAAGGGTTAATGACCAATTTTAGGAAAGTTTCAAATAATAGGGGTAGTAATTTGACCTTGACAGGTCAATTTACTAACACTATCTAATGTGAAAATACAAGTTCCATAAAAATTTTAAATAATCATATCATGCACTCAATAACTAATCACATTCTAATAAAATATCATTTCTTGAGAGAGTAGGTAAGTGAACAAAGTGTTAAAATTTAATATGTTTCTATAAAGGATTAGATTGTAGACATTTTGACCAAGCCACTTCCAAAGGAAACATTTGAACATCTAAGACATGAATTGGGTGCATTTCCTAACCCTATTAGTCATTGGGGAAGTCAAGCACTTAGGAAAGCTAATCAAGTGGTTCATTAGCTCCAAGAGCAGGTGAGTAGTGTCAAGAAGGTATGCATGGAGATAACATGAGCATGTGTGTATGATGCTTCATTAACTCATAATACTATGTGTTCAATTTTTAGGTTTCAAGAGGTGTGATCCAAGAAGTGGTAGGCATCTCCTTGTCATTTATGTCAAAGAAGAAAATTTAGAATGAGGAAGAAATTACCCATTGAGAGAAGATTATAAGAGTGGTTTCCATCAATTACAAAGGTGTTGAAAGAAAAATTACTAAGAGTGGGAGGGTTGAATAAGAATTCAAAATTTTTCATTCAATTCAACTTAAACATATATAAACCATTCTGATAAACACATACATCTTAGCAAATATAAGCACCAAATTATAAGAGCATGAAACACATGAACACAACATATACATGGGAAAACCTTAAAGGGATGAAAAGCCACTGATGTTGCAAATAGAATACATTCCTATAATATAAAGACCAATCTTTAGTGAAGCACAAACTCCACATAGCTCATGAAGCCCAACTAGCTAAGCACCGACTCAGCTATGCTTATAAAAAGCAACAACTTTTAAAGAGGCACCAACCCCCTAAATGACTTAACACCAACTCATATACCTAAAAAACTTGATCACCTTCATAAATCCTTGTTTCTCATACAATAGATGATGATCTTCTTCTTTAGCTCTTCTAACACTTTTATCCCTCTCAAACTAGCTTCTATCTTTCTTCTATCAACTAGCTCTCCTCATGGCTTGATTAGGTATTTTGACCTTGATCCTCATATGCATAACCTATGTATATATTCATGACACTTGTATTATGGTATACATGACCTCCTTTTCATAAATGTTATATATCACTCACTTATTCTTTTCTCACTCTAAGCACTCTCAAATAGGATTAAACTGGCTAGTATTTATACAAGACACTTGATCATATCCTTGTTAGTCAGCCACCATTCTGATAAACACATACATCTTAGCAAACATAAGCACCAAATCATAAGAGCATGAAACACATGACCACAACGTATACATGGGAAAAACTTAAAGGGATGAAAAGCCACTGATGTTGCAAATGTAATGCATTCCTATAATACAAACACCAATTTTTAGTGAAGCACCAACTCCACATAGAGCATGAAGCCCAACTAGCTAAGCACCAAATCAGCTATGCTTTTACAAAGCAACAAATTTTAAAGAGGCACCAACCCCCTAAATGACTCAGCACCAACTCATATACCTAAGAAAATTGATCACCTTCATAAATCCTTGTTTCTCATTTAATAGATGATGATCTTCTTCTTTAGTTCTTCTAACACTTTTATCCCTCTCAAACTAGCTTCTAACCTTCTTCTCTCAACTAGCTATCTTCATGGCTTGATTAGGTATTTTGACCTTGATTCTCATATGCATAACCTATGTATATATTCATGAAACTTGTATTATGGTATACATGACCTCCTTCTTTTAATCAATGTTATATATCACTCGCTTATTCTTTGCTCACACTAAGCACTCTCAAATAGGATTAAACTGCCTAGTATTTATACAAGACACTTGATCATATTTTTGCTAGTCAGCCACACATTATTATATTATTAGGCTAGACATGTAATAGGTATTATCATATTATACTAAAATAATTTTATCATATTTTGATCACACATTGGTCGGTCATATCTCCAATAGCCCTCACTTCTGTTTTAGGCCTTCTTAAGACTTAATAGGTCTTCTTAGCAACACATTACCCTTTGATCTTCTTGAATCATATTAAAACACCTAAAATGGTAGGAACACATTATATTCCAATAGAATATACCTTATCTATCTTTACTTTAGGTCCATAACACCTTTTAGATCCAACCACCATTTGAACCCTTACTCAAAACACTATTCATAAAAGGCTTGTGCATACAAAAAAGGTATGTCTTGAACAACTGAGGCATAAAGTCAATTTTTCCAAACAACCATGGTAAAAAATTATGTATTTAGAAACCTCATGACCTCAAGATAATAACAAACTTCATCAAATGCTTTAACTTAGGGTATATAAGCTCAAACTCTTCTTTGTAAAATAACCACTCAGAGCTATCAACTGACTTCAAAACAAAATCAAGGAAACTTGAAATTATGGCACATGATTGAATGAATTAAAGGTATTTAGATTAATGTGAAATATATTTTAACATATTCATAGAAACCTCCATAAAAAATAATATAAGTAGTAATGGAAACTATTTATTTTGTAGACCAATCCATTTATATTCTCTCTCATAGACTTCTCTTAGCCAGATAAGACATTTTGGCTTCAATGTTCTAATCTCTTATACTAAATTCCAATTTTATACACATAATATTTTCAAACTTTTATCACTTGTTGACACTTTTTATCTTGTAGGAACCTATCGAGTCTCAATATTTTTGAGTACAAGCCTTAAGGGATACACAGTGAAAGGGGTCAGCATACCATTAATGCTTCATAAGATTGTTGTCCCTTTTTCCGCTTTCCATATACACACTTTTATCGTTAAAAAATTTAACCTATGCTTATTTTTTTTAAGCTTACCTATTTCAATCATTTGTCATGCTTTATCCTCTTTGTTCTTACCTTGACCCACTTTTAACTAGCTGACTATACTAGGTCAACTAGGTTGACCCTATACAGTTTTCAACCTTTAATTACTATACAGTGTTGATATGTTTGACCTTTTACTATTTAGGGGTATTTTTCACTTTGATTTGTGTTATAAATTGAGATAACCTAACTTAATACCTAGTGTTTTAACTCCCAAAAATATACAGGGTCGACCTAATCGACCTTGTATAATCAACATATTCGAAAGAATTTAGAGCAAGATCAACCTATATATACAAGTTCATTTCCAACCATTTGTAATAAGAGAAGTGAATAATAATAAGTGTGAATAAACATCTACTTATTGACCACTCTACTTGAGGAATAAAGCTTTAGGGTTCCATACTTTCTTTGGAGATATGGATCTTGTCTTGTGGAGAAATCTCTTGGATGCATAGATAAGTTTTGTACTCTAGAGCTGATTTGTCTTTGTTATATTTACATACCATAACAATCTCTTGCAAATCACCCTAGCCAAGGGAGAGATTGAGGCTCTATGATTTCATCTTCAAAGATAAGTATTCCTAACTTTATTTGTCCTTTGTAAGAGTAGATAGATAATATAGTTTTGCTTCTCCTTCCATGTATTAGGATTATGTATACATTAATTTGAGTATATTTATTCTATGCATGTTTAGTTTAGTTATTTATTTTTTTCTAACCCCCACTTTATGCCACAATATTTTGTGTGCACTATATCATATTTACTTTCTTGTTTGTTAGAATAGGTGAACATTAAACCTTACGACTCTTTTAGGATTGTTGCATGATTGTGTTAGACTATGCAATTTAGAACCCCACCTCACATGGTGTATCTTGAAAAGTGATAACATAATAAGGTTTAGCAGATCCCCATCTTGTTCATGCTCCCAATTAATAAATGTATTCACAATCATAAGTGTAGGTATCCTCTATCTTCTTTGAGTTAGGATTGATTTATAGACATGATGTATTTATGATTACATACATTTTGGTGAGTCTGACATGAACTAACCCTTACAATATTTGTTGAATTTATTTCATTCCTTTCATTCTTTTCATAATTATTTTTTTATCATATATCTATCATATTGGGTTGACTCTATCAACCCAATTCTAATCTCTATGTAGGAAAAAACAACTCGATCAACTTAGATGACCTAGTATAGGTTTCCAAACTTTTAAGCTTCCAATTTAGAATACTAGGTAGACCCTGTCAACCTTGTACACTTTTAAGAATCCAATTTAGACTAATAAATCAACCTAATTTACCCTATACACTTTTAGATATCAGATTTAGACTACTAAGTTAACCTAATCAACCTTATACATTTTAGGCACTCAACAATAGGATTTTGCAAAGATTAATTAACCTAGTTAACCCAATTAGTAGAGTTTTTGATCATACTCCAAGGTTATTAAACAATAATGTTCGTTCTCTACATATTTGATCCACCAAGGTTCCTTTCTATCTCTTTGTCTCTTTCTTTTCTGTCTTTCCTTTCATAGTTTACAATATTCAAAATTGCCCTTGCACAGTCAACTGGATCAACCATGTCGACCTAGTTTTGTGTTTTGTGTGTTGTTTGAATAACTAAATCAACCTTGTTCATTTTCAGACCTTGCTTCCACAATATACGATTTACCCTATCAACTTTATTCTATATTTTTTACATATAGTGTCAACACTATACCTTATTTCAAGTTGGAATTAATTTCTATATGCTAGTAATTAGTTCACACCTTTCTTTTCTTATTTCTTGCATGCTTAGAATAGTTCACATAGTCTAATTAAGGGGCTTTCAATTAGCATTTTAGTTTCACTATTTATATTTTATGCACACATGACCAAATCACATAATCTAAATAATCATTTTAACATTTGTCTACCCAAGGCCAACCTAATTAGATTTCATCACCAAGGCGGAAGCCAACTTGATACTTTGGTCAACTATAAGGTGTGGTTAATGGTATATTTTTGCTAAGCACCTAACACCCTTATAATTGTGGTGTGAAGTGAGGGAGTAGGCCCCAATACCAAGCCTATATCATTTCCACTACAATCCCTTTCATTCCAAACTACCTAAAATGATATTTAGATTTATATTTAGTTCCTTGCTTTATAGACAACTTCCTATCACATTTAAAATCATTTATTAATATTCTAATATAACATAGTAGGTTTACCAATTAGTTATCTTTAATTTCCAAGTTGATTACTTATTCTTTGCTTAAGTATGTGTGCAATAACTTGCATTAGCCAGTGTTAGTGTAAAGTTTTGTATTGTCTGCATCAATTGGATTGTCTAACATTGATCCAATTGACTATTTGGTTCTATTCAGCTCTTACTTTCCTATATTAGCTACAAAAATTATCTTGTTTCAAGTCATAACTTATTACAAAATTTATTTTCTTTCCTATCTATTATACTGGGTCAACCTAATCAACACTATACCTTTTTCCATCCTTTATGCATTATAAAATATTGACCTAGTCATCACTATACTTTCTACAACCCCTTTTACCTCTTTTAATAGTCTCTATACACTATACTTGATGGACCTAGTTGACACTGTACAATTTTATAGTCCCTATTTTTGTGCTAGGTCAACCCAGTCGACCTTATACTATTTTAGTCACTTCTTGGTTCCTTAATTTCTCATCTCCTTCCTACCCTTCATCATAGACTTTCTACTTGATAGTGACACTGAGTTACAGTCAATAGACATGATGAACTTTACCAATCCTCATACGGTCTCCATAGACTTAGTATGGTTCCTTTCTTTGATGATAGTAGCATTCATATTGCTACTTGCACAATGAACTATGTGACCCCTCCTAATATCTCTTCATAGCATAATCCTCTCTTCTCATTAGAAGACCAACTTGAGTTAGAGTATACTCCTAAAATGCCCTTCTTTATTTTTGAATTTACTCAACACAGAGGAAAAGAACCTTCTACCATTTATAATCTTATGATTAGTGGTCAATTTGAAAAACCTCATTCACCTACTCCTACATCCTCAACTAGCTTTGGGGGTATAACTTTCTTCAATTCTCAGCCTCTTCCTTTGATTTTGACCCCTTCTCATACCATGACCTCTTCTTCTACCTCCATGCATAGTATCTCAGCTAACATGGTAGGTTCTAAATCTAGTGGGCCTCTCATAATATCCATTATCCTTAATCATTCTACTAGTGCATCATTTTCTAACCAAGGTAACCATATTACTACTATTTCTTCTTCTCAACAATTCACTAGTCCATCTTTTGCTACATAAGGAATATTTTCCACTAGTGCTTCACATTCTCATAATTCCACTCAAGCTCCTACTAACGCCAATAGTGGTACCCAAGACACTAATACTAAATTTAATGTTTCTAATAATTATAATCAAACACATCAAATTTTGTTGAAAACTCTCAATCAAATTAATACTTTTAAAGATCACAACATAAATAAAATGATGAGAATGTAAAACCATCTTCTTAATCTTCAATCTCATCCTTAACCAATAGCTTGGGGAACACATAACCAAAATGTTCCCCCTCATCTTCTTTGAGATTCTCAAGGTATTCTCATTCCTTAGCCTATTTTAATCAACAAAACCATCAAGCATATACAAAATGAATCTCTCATTACTCTGATTTCTAACATTGATATTGGAGGTATCACACCTATAATTTCTTATAATGGATGAACTGATCATACCCTTCACCTTAATACATTTGTAAGTCTTTATGAGGATTGGGTCAAACTGAACACCTTTTCCAAAACCAAGCTCCTTTCCAAAACCCTCATAGGTGATGACTTGGATTGGTACAATCAAATTAAACTGCACTCCATGACTAATTTGGAGGATTTAGTGAATGCTTTGGTTCAAGAATTCCAAACTAGTGATCTTTCCAAAAACACTTTGGACCATTTCATAAATTTCAAACAAAATGAAAATGAAACCACTCAAGCCTTTGTTAAAAGATGGAAGACTTTTTCAAATAAATGTGAAGATAACATGGCCGATGAAAATATTTTGCATCTCTTTACCAATGCCCTTTTTCCTAAATTACAATATTGAGTCCACACTCTCTCTTCATGTACATTGGAGGAGGATATTAACCAAGCTAAATGACAAGATTTACTTATGCATCAATTAGGTCCACCCCAACCTTTTGTGGGTCCTCACTATAATGAAATTACTTAGATATTTGCATATAATGATTTTATATTACACAAAATAAGAAAATATGAGAGATTACATAGTGATAATTGATAGCAAAATAGAATAGTAGATAATATAGCAAAGCCACTTCGAGGGGGAAACCTCCACAACAATGCACTAATAGTAGAATACTTCACATGATGATTAAAGGATAACCACTACCTCATATATATAGTCTACTTATACAAGGTTATTCCATAGGCCAACCTATCTAAGAACATAGAGAAATGTAATAAGTAAATAAAAAAGGTATGTAAGCCACAAGTCGGCCACACATATCCCTAGACATACCAATGGTTAAGGGCATAAAAAGCTCTTCCCCTTTAAAACAACATTGTCCTCAATGTTGTGCTAATTTTGGATGTTGATGCACAAATAATTCATCCTCCCAAGTGGAATCTTCACATGGCAGATTCTTCCATTTGATCAGGTATTCTTTAATTTCTCTAGAATGTAGTTGTTTGGTGTACCATTAAAGGATCACCTCAAAATCAAGAGTAACTATACCTTCCTCATCCAGTTTTGGAAATTCTATTTTAATGGTAACTCTATCTCCAATTACTTTCTTCAGGCATGATACATGAAATAATGGATGTATGAGAGTGGATGAAGGAAAATCTAACTTGTAGAACACACTACCAATTTTTTTCAAGATTAGATAAGGCCCATAATACTTAGGGGACAACTTATTATATATTTTTTGTTACTTCAATGAAATCTATTTGTATGTCTATAAGCGAATAAAGACCCAATCACCAATGTCAAAATGCATCTCACTTTTATGCTGATTTGCTCATTACTTCATGTGATTCTGGGCCATAGCTAAATTTTCATGCAAACTTGCAAGGACCTCCTATTGATGGTGAATATTTTATTCAACTGCATGAACATTGAGATGGAACTTCAAGTTTGAAGTGATGGATGGAGGGTGGTATCTATATAGTTCCATAAAAGGAGACATTTTATAAGAACTATGAATATAAATATTATACCACCATTTAGCAAGTGGCAGCCAATGAACCCATTTATCCTACTTATAAAAAACAAAACAATTAAGATATCCTTCTAGACATATGTTGACTTCCATAGTTTATCCATCGTATTGAGGATGATAGGATGAAATGTGATCCAATTAAGTGCCTAAATATGTAAATAAGTCAGTCCAAAAATTACTAGTAAAAATGGGATCTCTATCACTGACAATGATCTTAGGGGTCCCATATAGTTTATAAACTATATTTAGAAAAGTAGAAGCTACTGTAATAACAAAAAATGGTTGGTATAATGAACAAAAATGATCATACTTATTAAGATGATCTATAAAAACCATGATTAAATTTTGACCATTAGATCTTGGTAACCCTATAATGAAATCCATAGATACCTCTTCCCAATGCTGGCTAGGGATATATAAAGGCTATAAAAGACCTAGAGTTTTGATGGTTTCACTTTTGTTTTGTTGACAAATCATAAATTTAGCCACATATTTATAGACATACCCCTTGAGACCTTTTTTTAAAAAAATCATGCTTGATCTTGTGATAGGTTTTCAAAAATCCTGAATGACCCCCAATTGGAGTTACATGAAGTTCTTGAAGGATTTTTTGTTTAAGAAGAGAAATATTAGATAGGTGCAATCTATTTTGTACCATAATGCATTACCTTTCCATGTGAATTTTTAAAATCCATCATGTTCGTTGAATATTTTGTCAATCAACGTACTGATAAACAAAATAAGTTTGATCATCCAAAGTAGAAAGATTGGTCGGCCAAATGTGTAGGTTTACCACATCGAAAGGGGACTAATCTCTCCTCTCATCAAGGTGAGGTTCCCTATAGATATGATATATATATATATATATATATATATATATATATAGAAAATAATACTCAAGGGTAGGATAAATCATCCATCTCTTTTTTTTTAGAGATGATGCATGCAAATCAAAGGATAAATCTTAGGGATAATGACAAAAAGCACTCCTCTTCTTTCAAAAGTACCATTCAACAAACCAAAAGAATTTTCCTGGTAGTAATTACAAAATGTAACCAAGGTCATAGTAACTAGCAAATTGAGATGTAGCACAAAGTCTCCACCTGAATTGCCCAAGAATGAGATATGAAGGACAATGAGGGCACAAAGTTGTTCCAAGGTCCTTTACATAGAAACAAAAATAAAACACACTAAAGGAAATTATGGGGGCACAAAGTCTCTCCACAATTGGCTTCAAGATGCCTTCCTGACTACTTTCACTAATTATGCTTATTGAATTAAAGGAATAGAAAATATATTAAGGAAAAAGACATAAGAATAGTTTCCCAAAAAATAAAGATATCACAACACAAAGTCTAAAAAGTCACTTGATTTCTTATTCCAATAACAAAATATGATCAACAATCTGAGCTCAAGATCTCAGTAATGCCTTTCAATTTGGGCATAGTTTTGTTTCTGATAATCATAGAGAGAGAGACACAATAACAAGAGAGTCCCTTATATATCCTCTTCAATAAGGACTTGGGAATAGTAACACATCATGTTTCATTTAATTTTGTTAAGAAGACATGCTATAATTTAGGGGCATTTACCCATTTTCATTTCTCAATGCAGAGAAATGGGTCACGCTATTGAAAGTTTGCATCTTTCAATATCTACCTAGTGGTCTACTTTTAGAAACATATTTGATGTGCAAATGTTTCTAGTCATTCTTGATCATTCCTCCTTTTCTGGTTATTTGAATCGGGTCCTTGATGCAGTTTGATGCTCTATTCCTTAGTCATTGTTGCTATTCTTTTGAGAACCTTGTAGAAGATGACACTTGGTAGCTTCCACTATATTTGATATTGTGTCTCAATAGATGACATGTGGTAGCTTCCACTATGCCTTTGAAGTTGACAAGTTGTAGCATAGCGGGTTTTCTATTTCTTCAGACTTTTCTTTTAGAGGAAAAAGTCTAGAGGAATTCTTTAGGAGGAAAAAGTCTAAAGGAATTGTCTCTTTATCACTTTTATCGAGGAATTTTTTTTGAAGGAAATCCCTTTGCTCTTTTGGCCTTTGAATTGGTCCATTTTCCTCCTTTATACCCTCTGCAAGGGCTATTTGAGCTCCAAATTAGCCTTTTGGGTTTTTGCAATGGTTCATTTCAGCTTCTGAGTGTCCTCCACAAGGGTTGTTTGTCCCTTAAAAATTTGCCTTAGTCGATTTTATGTGAATCTCAAATTGTGACACATGGCAACATCTGTTGCTCTTAAAAACAAAGTGAAATGAGGCTCTAAAGTTGACACTTGGCAGCATTCACTGAGTTCTGTCAAGTTTTTGTTTCCTTCCTTAGTCACTTTTGCTATAGAAATTCCATCCACAAGGGCACTTGTGTCTTTGACGCTTGGGGCACTATTTTGAACTTATTGCTTGAATCGACCGATTTAACCAACTTTAGCTCAATAGTCCAGTGCTTCATTCCCTTGTTTCTATTGACCGCTTTGAAATAAGCCTCGTTGAACCCGTTGAACCTTGAACCCGTTGAACCTTTAAACCTTGAACCCATTGAACCTTTGAACCAAAGTGGTTTAATGGTTCAATAGTTCAATGATTCAAGCATCAAAAACTTGTTCTTTTGATTGAACCTACCTACAGAAGCATTTGAACCTATTGAACCATTAGTCCATCACTTCCTTGTTCTTTCTAAGCTCTTTGATCTTTATTGTACTGGTTAAACCTTTGAACCTTTGAACTCATTGAACTCTTTGGTTTAAGGTTCAAATATTTAATTGGTTCATTCTTTTTTTTGGCTAAGTCCTTTTGATCTTTTTGAACCAAACACGTTGAACCCTTTGGCCATTGAACTTGTTGAACCAAAGTGGTTCAATGGTTCAACAGTTCAATGATTTAAGCCTTCTTTTTGATAAGTGTTTTGAAGTTGTTGAACCTTGAAGTAGTTGAAATTTGAACCTTGACAAATGCACTTAACTCTTGCTATTGATGTTGAACCTTTGAACCCATTAAACCTTTTGAACCAAAATGGTTCAAGGTTCAATGGTTCAATCCTTGCTTAGAAGCTTGCCGATGAACTCTTTTGGTTGAGCCTTGTCATTGAACCAACTTCAAAATTACCTAAGTTTTGAGAGATTGTTTTTTTCCTATAGAGTCCATAGAAATCAACCTATGAAGCCCATAAAACTTGGCCTACAGAGCCATAGATTTTCTTCCTGTAGAGTCCATAGATTTAAGCCTATAGAGTCTGTAGATTTAAGCCTGTAGAGTCCATAGATTTTAGCCTACAGAGTCTGTAGATTTTTGAGAAGCTTGAAAAATGAGGAATTTGAATGCTCAAAACAAATTTTGAGAAGGGAATAGATTATTTTGGTTTGAGGAACCAAAATAGTTCACATGTTGTCCCAAAAAATGAAAAAGCTATTTTTGGGGACAACAGCTGGCTCCAGTTGCAAAACTTCTATCAATTGTAAAAAAAAATTGAAGGGAGTAGAATCCAAAATCTCCAGTGTCTTCATGTGTATCATTGGGCTATGAAGTCATGTTACCCAAAAATGGAAGGAATCAAAAATGGAAATAAACAAAACAAAATAGAATTAAAAACTATACAAATATACATATGTATAGATGCAATGATCTAATACTTCAAGAGTTGAAGTGTTTCAGATGTTGCCCATTATGAGGCAGAGAAAAGAGTGTGCCATCTTGATATTTCAATAGAAAGCTATTTTCACCATTGTGTTGATGAATTATAAATGGGCCTCTCCAAATGGAGTCAAAATTTCCATGCATCCCTTTTGGTTCTCTCCTTTTATCCCACAATAGGACTTGATCCCCAATCTAGAAATCACGATTTTTGGTCTTTTGGTCAAAGAGTTTCTTTACTAGACTTTGATGAGCAGAAATTTGGTCCACTGCCATGGTTCTCTATTGATATAGCTTAGTCAATCACATGATTCTCTTATCAAGAGATCTTTCATATGTTTGATCTTCAATTGCTTTTGCCAAATTCAAGGCTAGCAATTCTAAGGTGATTGGTATTTCAGCATTGATACCATAAAGAAGTTGAAAAGGAGACATACCAATTGCCCTCTTTGGTGTGATTCTATCTACCCATAGAGCATCAACCAATGATTTATGAGATGTCCTTTGATTATCATCTACTAGCTTCTTGATGATAGTTACCAGGTTCTTATTGTTTGATTCAGCTTGTCCATTCCCTTGTGGAAAATAATTAGAAAAATGGAAGAGTGTAATTCCATAATGGAAATAGAATTGTGTAATCTCCTGGGAGGTGAAACAAGATGCATTGTTAGTAAAAATTTTGGTTGGAACTCCAAACCTGGAAATAATATTCTCCTTGAGGAAATTTCATACAACTTTTGAAGTATCATGCTTAGTTGGAATTGCTTCTACCCACTTGGTGAAATAGTTAGTTGTCGTAATGACATAATCATGTCCAGTGCTTAAAGATGGGTTTATAGTCCCAATAAAATCAATCCCCCATTGCTAGAAAGGTTCTTCTATGATCATTGGCTTGAGAGGTAGGGCAGCTAACTTGGGTCTTCCAACAAATTGCTGGCAAAGTTCACATTTTCTCACCCACTTATATGCATCTTGGAAAAGAGTTGGCTAGTAATACCTAGCTCACAAAATCTTGTGAGCAGTTATAAGAGCAAAAAAATGTCCTCCATGGGCTAGATTTTAGAAAGATTTCAAAATTTGGCTTTGTTTCTCTTTGTCTACACAATGAAGGAATACTCCATCTATGCTTCTCTTGTACAAGACATTGTCCCAAAAGACAAAATTGGCAGCTTTCAACTTGATAGTCCTCCTTTCCTTATAAGACAAATGAGCAAGACATTCACCATAAGTAAGGAAATAAGCAATACTTGAATACAATTCATTCGTAGTGGAGATAAAAAGGACTATTGGTGTATCTTCCACTTCAGCTCCTTCATGCTGTGTATCTTCTAGCTTGTTGTCATCAATTAATTGGCATAGGCCTTTTCCCCTGACCAACTTTGCTGGCTTGATGTATAGATCAAAATCTTGGATATTTGCAATTCAATTGCCTCTTTTTATGCCAAACTCTTGCTGAGTTAATATGAACTTAATTGTAGTGTCAAGAACTAAGGCAGTAGTGTGTAAATTAAGGATATAGAAGCAAAAATGTTTGACTGCTTTCACCACCGCATAAGCATGCTTCTCTATGTTTGAATACTTTATCTCATGGGTTTTAAGAGGGAAACTCATGAAAGAAATAGAAGATTCCATACCTTCCTTATCTTGTTGAATAAGAATTGTTGAAAGTGTGTGTTCAAAATCATAGTTATATATGATGAAATTTTTGTTGTAATCTAGACAAACCAAGGTAGGGGCATAGGCAATGGCAGTCTTGATATCCTAAAATATTGACTTGCCTTCTTTAGTCTAGCTAAAGGTGGTCCTCCCTTTCATCATGTTCACAATGTGGCTAGTCTTCTCAGCAAATTCAAGGATGAACCTCCGTAAGAAATTCACCTTTTTGAAGAAAGAGTGAACATCATTTTTATTTGTACTCAAATTAAGCTCTTGAATAGACTTGACTCTATCTGAGTCAATATTTATGCCTTCTTTAGACACAATGTGTCTGAGGAGTTTCCCCTCTGTTACTCCAAAAATAGACTTCTTAAGGTTCAAGGAAATACCATTCTGGCAGCAGTGCTCCAACACTTATTGTAAGTGGCGTTCATGATCATAATGGTGCTTTGAAAATATGGTTAAGTCATCAAGGTATACCACTATGAATTTACCCATCTCATCTTTGAAAGTTAGGTCCATTTCTCTCTCAAAGGTGGCACCAACATTTATCAAGCCAAAAGGCATTCTTCTGTATGCAAATGTACCCCAAGGTGTGATGAATGCAGTCTTGTGTTGGTCTGCTTCACCAACTTCAACTTGATTATATCTTAAGAAGACATCTAGCATTGATAACATCTCTAAACCTGTCACTATTTGAAGCACTTGATCCATAATTGGCAAAAGGTAATTATCTTTCAAAGATGACTAATTTAGATTTTTGAAATCTACACAAATGCAAATTTCACCACTCTTCTTCCTTACAGGCACTATGTTTGCAATCCATGTGGAATGATGGATTGGGAAGATGATTATAGCATTTAACATGTTTTGTATCTCAGATAGAATAGTATCTAATATTTTTGGATTGTACTATCTAGATTTTTACTTATAGGGCATTGAGTCAGCCTTGAGAGGAATGTCATGGCAGATTTCATCAGGTCTAAGAGACTTCAGGTCATCATAAGAATATGCTAAGACATCCATGTATTGACAAAGTAAAGTGGTGAACTTGAATCTTTCTTCAGGGGTGCAACACTTACCAATGTTAACCATTTTGGGATTTTCTTTAGTAGTTAGATTTACTTGATTGAATCCCTGAGAGAAGCTTGAATCTATTTTCTATTATTTGATGAATCCATCATGCTTGTCAAACAATTTCTCAAGAGAAACCAGGCCTTTGGGAATTTTATTTCCTTTTAGCTGTAAGAATTATTCATTTATATTTGAACTAGATTTAGAGGCTGATTCATACTCTTGAGGTTCACTGCCTTCAAAACGTAGTTGTTTGAAATTATCTTTTCATTCTAGGAAGGCAATAATTTGATGATCATCATTGAATACTTACCAATGATCGACATTGTCAGGAACACTTGGTCTACAGACTAGCTCAATAGTATACCTATCTTCTTCAAAATTTGAGTAAGGAACTAAAAGAGTTCTTGAAACAACAAGTGCATCAACTCTGTCATTAGATTCCCTGGGTATGGAAAAAATGTTGAAAGCATCAAATCTTTCAATTTGGTCCCAAACCAGGTTGCGATAGTGGTGTAATATTTCATTCCTGGTTTGGTATAAGTTTTTCACTTGACAAACCACTAATTCAGCATCCTCTTTCGCATGAAGAAACTTGATGCTTTTGTCTTGATTCATATTCAGCTATATTGTTAGTGTTTCTAAACTATAATTTGTAAGATGAGGGAAACATATTTCCTTGAGGAGATATCAACACAATCCCAGCTCCTGAACTGATAGAGGAATGACTACCATCAAATTCTAGAGTCCATAACTCATCAGATACTAATTTTTCTTTAGACTTTCTTTCACTAGAGAGGGAGGGTCCTTCTTCATTTGTATTGCAACCTACTAGTTCTTCTACTATTCTAGTTGAACTAATTTTTGGGTTGAAACTTTCAAAAAATTTATCGGATGTTTCATGCACTTCATGTGTAGATAGAAAGTAGTTACCCATACCTGAGGATTCAAAAATAATTTGAGCTTTAGGGGCTGATGTTTGGGTTACCACATATTTTGCCTCCTTTTCAGGGAGTAACCTCTTCATTATGTCTTTGATAGGGATTCTTGCCTCAGACAGGTCCATGCTTAGTTCTCCTCCCATATCCTTGTAGATATTTCATCCAAGCAAAATGCCATAGGATGCTGGGACGTCAGCCACCAAGATAGTCATCTTGATTCTCTTGTCTGGAAACATTGCAAATGCAAATTGGGCATATTTGATTTGCCCCAACAATGGTACTTGCTTGTTTTCCATGGAGAAACATTTCCCAAATGCCTTGGTCAATGTGAGGCCAAGATATTTAGCTACTTTAGCAGGAATGACATTATCAGATGCACCTGAGTCTATAATACAATTACTTAGCTTGTGTCCATTTATTAACAGGGAAACATAGAAAGGTTCTATTTTCCCAAGGGTAGTTGGAGGAGTAATGACAAGATTATTCAGAATGGGCATGTTATTTTGGGAATAAGGAGTTACTTTTTTAGCTTCTTGTCCTATAGGGATAGTTTGGTTCTTGACACATTGGACCAACTTATCTAATTGATCAGGATTGGACTACAAATATTAAATTCAAACATTTGTATTTTTGTCTTTTTGACATGATTGATTATGTCAAATGGCTGAATTTAGCTAGGTATAGAGGAAGGTATTTCAACCTTCTAAGTTTTAGGAGGGATGGGAGGAGGGTTGGTTTACAAAATTGAAGAAGAAGGTGAAGGTGAAATTGATGTACTTATCTTTTGGGTGATCACTGGATCCTTTGATTGGAAAGGTAGAGTGGTTCCACACTTAACAATTGTAATTTATATTTGAGGTTGCTCCTCTATCTTCCCTTTATCAGCTTGCTGGATTGATTGGTTCTTAGACCTAGTAAACACTGCATATGATCTATCAAAAGCTTTTCCTTTTATTTTGGGTTCATCCTGGTAGTTTAGGAAACTAATGTGAGAGTCTCCAGTTGATTTTTATTGATTTTATACAAGGAGATCAATGTCATTTTCTTGATTCAATTCAGGCTAGAAAGAGAACTCTAATTTTGCTTCAAGATATCCCATTGCTGAATTGGTTAGAGGAGCTTCCAGGGCAAGTTTCCCTTGTGGGGGAGGAAGATGATTTCATTGCCCTTAATTCTTGGTGGCATTGCCCTGATATGACTGATTTAGAAATGTCCTTCTTGGCATATCCTTGTATGAAGGAGCAGAAGATATTCCTTGTGCCATTTGATTTTTGAGAGCAAGCAACTCATTTTCCAACTTTTGCACCATTGGATCTATGGTGCCTGTAGATGAATATTCAGAAGATGATGAGGGTCTATTTTTATTTGGATCTTTTCTTATATTCCTTGATAATATGAGATCATCTTCTACCTTAGTGGCAAAATGTTGAGCTACAACAAGATCTATTTGACCATCACGTCTCAAAAGAAAACTTACTTCAGGTAACTAAGAAATAATGAAGAAGCATTTGAGATTCTCAACTGTAGGTCAAGCAATTATAGGAATTTTGTTCCTCAATTTTTCAAACTTGGCTATGAATTCCCTCATTAGTTCATGAGGTTCTTTCTTCATCTGTGTAAGTTGAGCCAGAAGTGCATGTGCATCTTCTACAAGTTTGAATCTGGCTTCAAACATAGCTTTGAGGGTATTCCAATCAGTTATTGACTGAGCTTGTAGATGATAAAACCAATCTGTAGCAGCACCTTGTAATGTTTCTACAAATAGCCTAACTAATACATCTTCAAATTCTACTCCAATTATGCCACAAGCTATGCTGAACGTTGTAATGTGTTCATCAGGATGAATTTTCCCATCACCATAGAATTTTGGGAAATTCTTCATTAAACTATGTGGAAGCTCATGTAGAGGTGAAGTAAGATTGAGATGACCAAAAGAATTACCCTAGGGGCCTTGAACTACCATTATATGACTATGAAAAGCAGGAATAACAAATCTTATAGGAGTAATTATTGGCAAACCTTTATCAAAAATAGAAGTGGATACTTCATTTGGCAATGGAGATCTGACTTTAGTAGGAGGAAAGCTCTTGGTTTGTTGGAGGCGAGATGGTGAAGGAAATAGATCAAAATTACTTTGATGTACCAACTCAAATATAAGGTCAACAATACCTTTAGCTCTTTGGCTTCGTGTATACCTTGAATTTTCTAGATTGTGAAACAAAAATGGAAAAAAATTGACCTTGCTTTAGTTTTAAGCTTGAGGCTATAAACTACGTATTCTTTCTTGGTTAGTGTGAAGGTGAATGGTAAGGTTATAATAATAATGGGTAAAACACAAAAATGGAATGGAGTCTATAATGGATAATGGTAGAGATTGATTTCATCTGAAACTTGAGGTTTTAGAATGCACATAACTATTTCCCCAGTAGAGTCACCAAAAAGCTGTTGGTTGAATATTTTGTCGATCAGCGTACTGATAAACAAAATAGGTCTGATCATCCAAATTAGGAAGATTGGTCACCCAAATGTGTAGGTTTACCACATCAAAAGGGGACTAATCTCTCCTATCATCAAGGGGAAGAACCCTATAAATATATATATATATATATATATATATATATATATATATATATATATATATATATATATATATATATATATATATATATATATAGAAAATAATACTCAAGGGTAGGATAAATCATCCATCTCTCTTTTTTTAGAGATGATGCATGAAAATCAAAGGAGAAATCTTAGGGATAATGACAGAAATCACAAGAATCTCCTGGTAGTAATTACAAAATGTAACCATGGTCGTAGTAACCAAAAAATTGAGATGTAGCACAAAGTCTCCACCTGAATTGTCCAAGAGTGAGATATGAAGGACAATGATGGCACAAAGTCATCCTAAGGTCCTTTACATAAAAACAAAAATAAAACACACTAAAGTCAATTGTGGGGGCACAAAGTCTCCATAGTTGGCTTCAGGATGCCTTCCTGACTACTTTCACTAATTTTGCTTATTGAATTAAAGGAATAGAAAATATATTAAGGAAAAAGACATAAGAACAGTTTCCCCAACAACAAAGATATCATAGCACAAAGTCTGAAAAATCACTTGCTTTCTTATTCCAATAACAAAATATGATCAACAATCTAAGCTCAAAATCTTAGTAATACCTTTTAATTTGGGTAGAGTTTTGTTTCTAATAATTAGAGAGAGAGGGCCACAATAACAAGAGAGTCCCTTAAATAGGCTCTTCAAGAAGGACTTGGGAATAGTAACACATCATGTTGCATTGAATTTTGTTAAGAAGACATGCTGGAATTTAAGGGCATTTACCCATTTACTTTTGTCAATGTAGAGAAATGGGTTACGTTATTGAAAGTTTGCATCTTTCAATATCCACCTGGCAGTCTACTTCTAGAAACATATCTGATGCATAAATGTTTCTGGTCATTCCTACTCATTCCTCCATTTTTGGTTATTTGAATCGGGTCCTTGATGCAGTTTGATGCTTTGTTAGTCATTTTTGCTGGTCTTTTGAGAACCTTGTAGAAGATGACACTTGGTAGCTTCTACTACATTTGATACTATGTCTTAAGAGATGACACGTGGTAGCTTCTACTATGACTTTGAAGATGACACGTGGCAGCATAGCAAGTTTTCTATTTCTTCAAACTTTTCTTTTGGAGGAAAAAGTCTGGAGGAATTCTTTCAAAGGAAAAAGTCTGAGGGAATTATTTTAGACAATTTATCTAAAGGAATTGTCTCTTTGTCACTTTTGTTGGGGGAACTTTTCTGAAGGAAATCCCTTTGCTCTTTTGGCCTTTGAATTAGTCCATTTGCCTCCTTTCTGCCCTTCACAAGGGTTATTTGAGCTCCAAATTAGCCTTTCAAGTTTCTACAATGGTTCATTTCAACTTTTGAGTGTCCTCTGCAAGGGCTGTTTGTCCCTTGGAAATTTGCCTTAGTCGATTTTATGTGAATCTCAAATTGTGACACATGGCAGCATCCACTACTTTTAGAAACAAAGTGAAATGAGGCTAGGAAGATGACACTTGGCAGCATCTGTTTAGTTCTGTCAGGTTTTTATTTCCTTCCTTAGTCACTTTTGCCATGGAAATTCCCTCTGCAAGGGCACTTATGTCTTTAACACTTGGTGCACTTATTTGAACTTGTCGCTTGAACCGACCAATTGAACCAACTTTGGTTCAATGGTTCAATGGTTAATTCCCTTGTTTCTATTGACTGCTTGAACCAAGATTCTTTGAAACAAGCCTCATTGAACCCATTAAACCTTGAACTCATTGAACCTTTGAACCTTGAACCCGTTGAACCTTTGAACCAAAGTGGTTCAATGGTTCAATGATTCAAGCATTAGAAACTTGTTTTTTTGATGTAACCTGCTTGTAGAAGCCTTTGAACCTGTTAAACCATTAGTCTATCACTTCCTTGTTCTTTCTAGTCTCTTTGATCTTCATTGTACTAGTTGAACCTTTGAACCTATGAACTCATTGAACCCTTTGGTTTAAGGTTCAATGGTTCAATCGGTTCATTCTTTTTATTTGGCTAAGTCCTTTTGATATTTTTGAACCAAACGCATCGAACCATTTGGTCATTGAACTTATTGAACCAAAGTGGTTCAATGGTTCAACAGTTTAATGATTTAAGCCATTTTATTTTTGATAAGTGTTTTAAAGCCATTGAACCTTGAAGTGGTTGAACTTTGAAACTTGACAAATGCACTTAACTCTTGATACTAATGTTGAACCTTTGAACCCATTAAACTCGTTGAACCAAAATGGTTCAAGGTTCAATAGTTCAATGGTTCAATCCTTGCTTAGAAGCTTGCCAATGAACTCTTTTGGTTAATCCTTGTCATTAAACCAACATTGAAATCACCTAAGTGTTGAGAGCTTGCTTCTTTCGTATAGAGTTCGTAGAAATCAACCTGTGAAGCCTGTATAACTTGGCCTGCAGAGTCCGTAGATTTTCTTCCTATATAGTCTGTAGATTTAACCCTGCAGAGTCCATATATTTTAGCCTACAGAGTCTGTACATTTTTAAGAAGCTTGAAAAATGAGGAATTTGAATGCTCAAAACAAATTTTGAGAAAGGAATATATTATTTTGGTTTGAGGAACCAAAATAGTTCACATGTTGTCCCAAAAAATGAAAAATCTATTTTTGGGGACAACACATCTAAACCTTGCACAAGATTTCAAATCAAACCATGATTAGTACTATCATGTTCCCATTCTAATCATGTTTCCTCTATCTAATCTACCTATAAAATGGTTATGGCACATAGCAATGCCTCAACTGATTCATCTTTTTTGGATAGTGCATCTGTCACCACATTACCCTTTCCTTTTTTTTAGACTATTTCAAAATCATAGCCTAGCATCTTAGTTACCCATTTTTGTTTTTCTTCAGATGAAAACCTTTGTTCTAAAAAATATTTAAAATTATCATGATTAGTTTTTACTTGAAAGTGATGACCCATCAGATAAGGTTTCCATTGTTTGAATGTATGTAAAATGGCCATCATTTCCTTCTCATAGATGGGTTTGTGTTTATTTTTACCCTTGAGTTGATGACTTTCAAATTCTAGTAGTCTACCTTCTTGCATGAGTACAACACCCATACCATACCTAGATGCATCACATTCAACCACAAAAGTCTTAAAAAAATCAAGATTGGCCAATACTAGAGTAGTGCACATAGCTAATTTCAATTGTTCAAATGCTTAGGTAGCTACATCAGTCCACTAAAAGGAGTCTTTATATAACAAAGAGGTAAGTGGGGCTGCAATACTACCATAATGTTTGACAAATTTGTGATAGTAACCAGTAAGCCCCAAAAATACCTAAAGTTGCTTGAGTGTCTTAGGAATTAGCCAGTCCACCATTTCTTAGATTTTTTTAAGATCCACTTTCACTCCTTCATAAGACACCAAATGACCCAAATATTCAACCTCACCAGCCCCAAAAGTAAATTTGGAAGGTTTGGCATATAATTGATTTTGGTCCAAAATGGAGAGTACTTGTTTCACATGTTGTAAGTGGTTTTCCCATTTTTTACTATAAATGAGGATATCATCAAAGAATACCAAAACAAATTTCCTCAAAAATGGCTTAAAATAGTATTCATCAAACTTTGAAAAGTAGATGGTCATTTGTTGGGCCAAAAGGCATAACCAAAAACTCATAATGGCCCTCATGGGTCTTGAAAGTGGTTTTGGGTATGTCTTCATCATGGATCTTGATTTGATGATACCCAGAACATAGATATAACTTGGTAAAATAAAGAGCACCATTCAATTCATCTAGAAAATAGTCAATTATAGGAATTGGAAACTTATCTTTGATAGTGTACTTACTGAGTTCTCTATAGTTAGCACACATCCTCCAAGTGTCATTTTTCTTTCTCACCATGACAACTGGTATAGAGTATTCACTTTGGCTATGGCAAATGATTCTTGCATCTAACATCTCTTGTACCATATTTTCAATTTCACTTTTTTGGGCATAGGTATACCTGTATGGCTTGATGTTGGGTGGTGTACTACCAAGAATAAGTGTGATAACATGATCATGCATATGGCTAGGTGGAAGTCCTTTTGGTATGTCTCTAAAAATAATGGAATGAGCATCAATATTTGTTATAGATCAAGAGGTGGAGATGGTTGAGTTGGTTATACTTCCATAGAAAACAAGTGAGCTATAAATCCCTCAGCACCCTTAGCAAGAATATTTATCATTTGATGAGAGCTAACAAGTTGGGGAGATTTACCCTTTAATACTCTTAGCTCAAATGTCCTTTCTTCAGAATGAAAATGCATGAATAATTATTGAAAATTCATGTCAATAGTGCCCAAAGTGGTGAGCCACTGGACTTCCAAAACAATATCATCTCCACCCATTAGAATATAAAACATAGGAGAATCCAATAAGTAGTCTCCCATGGCCAACTTAATACTATGACATTTTCCTAAATAGTTGATAGTACCACCATCTACAATCATAACCTAAAATTTTGGAGCTGGATAAATGAAATAGTGTAAATAAGTAGTAAACTTATTGTGGATGAAGCTGTGTGTGCTCCCAAAATCAATAAAAATAGTGACATTCTATTTTTTAAGGAAACCCATCACCTTAAGAATTTGGGGAGTAATAATACCTGACAGTGCATGGCATGAAATAGTAGGTTGAGAGTCTTCAGATTCCTCCTTAGGAACTTTTGCATCTACATTATGTACTTCTACATCATCTTTATCCTAATTGGCACATTTAATGTAAAATAGCTTTTTTGAGCACAATGATTGTATTTGCTCCATTTTATGTCACAATTATAACACAACCCCTTGGCTCATTTCTCCTCAATTTTTCATTGTGTTAATCTAGTGGGATGTGTAAATGATGGTGCTAGGAAGTTGCAATCATGACTAGTAGTGAAAGTTTTCTTTTTGACCATCTATTTTTCTCTTATAATGCATGCCTTAGGGATAGATTTTGATATAGATGTTGGGATAAAAATTCAAACCTTGTATTGGATTCTATCTTTGAGGCTACCCAAAAATAGATCTATCAAATTTTTTTCAGTGATATCTTCCACCTGTAAAGAGAGATTCTAAAATTTATGAATATAATCCTTCAAAGGTCCTATTTGACACATCTTGGCTAATTGGCTGAAATAGTTATCAGAGACATTATTTTGATAATGAGTTGTCAACTCCTTAGTAACAATAGTCCATGTAAGAGGGACACCATGCTTTTTATTTTGAGCACATAATCAGTGATACCAAATGAATTGCTCAGGTTCCATATATAGGGACACCACCATCTCCCTCTAAGAATAAGGGGTTTGATACAACTCAAATAAAATCTTAATTTGGTTAATCCAAGTGAGAAGATCCTTACCATCAAACTTATGCATGACCACTTTTAGCAACATCGATTTCATACCAAAATGGGAGTTATTGAGAGGAGGATTGAAATGCTGAACTGGAGGCTTATTAGGCTAAAACTGAGATGTGAGGGCAACCAATTGCATAGTGATATGCAAAAATTCACTGTGAACTCCATTAATATCTTCATGCATCCCTAAAACATTATCTTGGACTGTAATAAAGTCATCATGCCTCACCAAGTTCTTTATGTCCTCTTGAAGCTAAGAAATCACTAGATCTAAAGTTCTAGATTCCATGTCATCGATAGAAGGAGTCTTAGGAGTTTCTGGTGCCCCTTTTCTTCCTTGAGTTGAAGGACTTCCCATAAAAAAACCTTAGGAGGGTTTTGACCCTAAAAAAAAGTGTACCAAGAAAAGGTACCATTATGATCACCTTGTCAAGATGAATCTAATGATTACCTTTCTACACTAGATTAAAATTTTTGGTACCAAAAAAAGTGTACCAAATGAATACACCATTTCAATCATCTCACCAAGAAGAATCCAAAGACTAAAAGTTTGCAAGGGGAAAAAAAATTCCAAACTTTTTTATTTTAATTTTTTTTTCAAAAAAGTGTTTCAAATAACACTGCGGTGATGGAAAAAATTAATTCTTCCCAGATTACAGGTTATGTTTTTTGCTTTCAGTTCTCCTAGAAGACATGCCTCACTAGATTCAAAAACAATATCATATGAAACTTGCCCAAATTGAAGCTCTAATACCACTTGTAATTAAATTACTTAGATATTCACATAGAATGATTTAATATTGCATAAAATAAGAAAATATGAAAGATTACATAGTGATAATTAATAGCAAAATAGAATAGTAGATAATATAGCAAAACTAATTTGAGGGGGAAACCTCCACAAAAATTCACTAATATTAGAATACTTCACATGATTATTAAAGGCTAACCACTACCTCTTATATATAGTCTACTTAGACAAGGTTATTCCATAGGCCAACCTATCTAATAACATAGAGAAATGTAATAAGTAAATAAAAAAGGTATGTAAGCCACAAGTTAGCCACACATATCCCTAGACACACCAATGGTTAAGGGCATAACACTCATCTCTTACTTAAGAACAAAAAATGCAATGTTACCAATGATGACGTTACAAATTTTTATGATACCATTCACAATGTTCAACCTATCATTCCTAACCTTTCATTAGACCGAACTCCTCATTATCAACATTATACTAATACTCAATTCTATTCACCAAATAACATAAATATTCACAAGCCTCTATCCTCAATTGAATTTCTTAAACATCTACCTAAGCCTCTTCTAAGAGAACTTGACTTTACCTTTCCTATGAAATCTTGATATGATCCAAACAAATTTTTTTGGTTTCATGCTAGTTGGGGTCATTCTCATGAGACCTATAGACAAATTCATAATTTATATATGGACTTTATTCTTAGACCTAACTTTTATCACAATTATATCATTCATAAGCATCAAAAATATTATGAAATATATTTTAAAGATTATAAATCACATGAAAAAATTAAATCCTTGAATAAAATAAATGTTCATTTAACTATCTATAAAGAGCCTCTTCATAATCACCAACCAATTCAAGATAACCAAGATAATCCCACCCCTTCCACTAACAATGTATAAAGTCTTATTGAAATAAATTCCAAAGATAATGTGGTTAGCATGACTAATATGTGAAGGGTGGTGTATTTAATTGATTCCTAACCCATCTACACTCCTCCATCTCAAACACATTGTGTTATCCAGGATTTTTCTCCAACTCATTTATATGAGTTGGAACAAGAAGATCTTATAACCTTTGATGATCTGATTTACAATTCTCCCTTGGATAACACTTCCCATTCTATTTATACCACTCTTCCATCATATTACAATACTAATGACAATCAAATTTATACTAACACGTCTTCTACCACTTCTCCAAATCAACCTCAATCAACTACTTCATTATCTCAATAGGATTTTCAACCTTGTCATAAAACTTCTTCTTCCTATCAATGTAAATTCTATTGTAATTCAAGTCATCCTTCAAAGGACCTCCTTAACCATTATGCACCTATATCTAAAAAACTTATTATGTGTTATGATGAGTGGGATCCCATTACAGAGCTCACTAATATCCCATCCCAAATTATTTTCTTTGAGTTTATGAGGACTTCTCCCTATCATAGAAACTATCTCATGCAACTAGTATTCGAGATGCATGACCCTCATGCTCCCCTAATAAGATGGGAGGAAGCTTTATCAAGATCCAAACATAATATATTAAAATAATGTGAAGAGATTTCTATCCACATTGATGAAACTATAGATACTTCTCTTTCCTTAAAATTTCCTTTATCTTTTATGATTCCTGATGATATTCTACTTCATGCAGATGATTCTCCCTTATTTATTAGCTTCTAAATAGGTGATTTCCAAGTTAATCATGAATTGATTAATGAGGGTTATAGTACATGTTTTTATTCTCTCAATCTCATTAAGACTCTTGGGTATTTAGAATGCAATCTTAAGTCCACACACAACACCTGCCAAGGATATGATATAAGGCAAATACCTCATCTAGGTTGTGTGTGGCTTTTCATTATCATCCCACCTATCATTGTCCATGTGAAGGTGATGATATTTAACTTTCCTTGTTCTTATAACATCTTCTTTGGTAAGCCATGGATTTACCACATGAGATTCATTACTTCTTCCACATAAAAATGCATTAAATTCCCTCATAATGGAGCCATTTATAGGATTCAAGGTGACACCAACCCTTGGAATTTCAAATAATTCCAAGATAATATTTTTACTCTTGAACCTTTACCTAACATTCCATTATGTGAGTCTCAACATCTTAAATTTCTCATTAATTCAACCCGAGGTTACAGTGGGCATATTGAGATAATTGGAAACATTCCTCCTAACCTCTTACATTTTGATGATGATGAACCTGATGAGATTAACTTAAAGATCAAAACTTTTAATCTCTCACCTCATTTCATCTCACAACTTCCTAATTATATGTAACCTCATTCTCATAGGCATCCTTGCGATGGCATTCCTATGGTCTTGACCAAGGCTAAGAATTTTAATCATCACACTTTCATGGATGACAAAGTTATCCTTGTGTCATTGATATTCACTCCTTAGATTATGATGATGGCTATTCTTTAGATAATCCATTATTAGATAGTCTTGTACAAACCCATGATGCTAAGATTGTTGATTATCATTCTTATTTTCTTGAGTCTATTTATGCATATCATCATTTTCCTTCACATATAATTCTTGATTCTTGTATTTTTCCCCTTTATCATAGGGTAGAGATGGCACTGACACCTCAAATTTTTTAGGAGCCATGTAAGACTATGCTCATGGATCATGCTATGACCAAGCCTTACCATTTTTTTAAGTACCCTGACCCTTGTAGTTATTTTACCCCTAAGGTTAGTGAACCTCTCCTTAGACATTTTGTATATCCTACCCCTCCCTTAGTATATCCCTCTATAGTTAATCCTATTTTCACTCCTATTATTGCTGAACCTACCCCTACTTCTTATTCCATTGCTACTTCTATTGAGCATAGCTCCATTCCTTCCTCACCATCACCCTCCCTTGGTTATGGTTTGATTCCTTTGCCTAAGATGCCTATTTTTCCTACCAAATTGGATGAGGAGTCCTCTCTATCTTCTTCCACTCCTATTACACCTCTTTTGTGAGAGCTTCTACTAAAACTACTCACAAGCATACTTGTTGCTTACATGGGATAGATAATCATTCTTCCACCCATTGTTAAAAGTTTTGATAATATATTAACACTTTTCATCCTTGTTTCCCATCATTATACAAATCCATACCTACCTTAAAGGTACTTCTTAAGTATATACCCAAGTATGGTGAAATATATTATCTATGGCATCTATGAAACACCCATCATACTAATAATTGGCACACACTTCAACATCTTATGGAACACCTTATAGCCATTATCAGACCTTCTACCACTCCTCCCATAGGTCATCATCGTAAGAAGGCTCCTCATTTTTTTCCCATGGCTCAACCTCCTATGGTTCCATCACCTCCTATGGTCTCTTCACCATCATCTGTACCACCACCTATGATTCCTTCACCTATGGATCCTTCTCCACTAGTGATTCCTACATCTCCTATAGAGCATGTTCCCATGAATTCTCCTAACCATTCCTTGCCTAATTTCCCTCCTCAGCATGATCCATCAAACATTCCTACTTTTTCCTTGGAAGAGATTAGAAAAGAAGTATTTTCCCAATATTCATTGAAGATTATCAAGATATTAGTAGAAGTTAGTCTCTAGATTCATAGATATTTATCTGATGTCATAGATAATGTGTGAAGATAGACTTATCAATATTTATGATCACATGCATGGTGATTTCACATTTTCATTTGGGTTGGATGTTTACTCCAATATTATATTTATCTATCTATGGTATCATTTGACACTGTGTCAAATTTATATTTTTCCTGTGTACTAATGTTAATTATTATACTATATCATCCTTATATTATCATTTATATTTTGCATATGATTGCCTTTCTTTATCATTGCTTTCTATTTCTTTCTTGAATTTTTCTTATAACTCTTTTCTTTATTATTCATGATTTTTTGCTTTCTTATCTATATTTTTCATGTCTAATTATCATTATGACTTGGTTAGACAAACCCTATTCCCTTTGTTCATTATCTCCCTTTTACCATGTGATTAGTTAGAAAAAAATCCTACTCATTACTATTTCCTTACACTGGCCCAATTTTTGAATCTCCTTTTTCATTTCTTTGTTTTCCTCAAACTAAGAATATAAATGGTTGAGACATAATATCACATGTTAGTTCATTTTTAAGCCTAAGTGTCCTAGTCAGTCTTTATCTTTGGTTACATATATTCTTTTATCTTTAGCCTAAAGCTCATTCATGTGTATCACTACATCTCTCATGATTGGTCATTCCAAATCTATATGGAGGAGGAATCTTAAAAAAATCCATAGAAAAATTAAAAGATAAATCATTTCAATAAAATGCAATGATATAAAAGGCAAAAATATTATTATAAGTCAAATCACACTAAAAGGCATGATTTAGTCACATCTCCTTCTTCTAATCAAACCTAAAACTCCATAGTTGTCCTCATGATAGAGTCAAGGTCCTTTAGGGTGCGATATGTTATTAGATTAGATAAGGATAATAAAAAATATATTTTAGTGCTACCTACTTTCTCATGTAATTACCCAATCTTTGTATTATACTAATGGCTCTATAATGGGTCCTAAAGAATGGGGAACACATCATGGGAAGGTAGGTCCATTTTACTTTTCTTTTACCAATCTAAATTCATGATTTAAACTTAGTAGGATTCTTATTTGACTATAAATATTTGTATCTATAGCTAACAGGTTTCTTTTATACATAGATGACCACTAGTTACTTAGTGTCTTCTCATGTCCTTAGCATGCCTCTTGCCTCCTAAGGTATTCTCATAATACACTTAAGTTTTTATTTTTACACTCCCTTTATCATTCCCTATAACCCTCATATTTCCTATTGAGAAATATTATTTTGTCTATTGATCACTCCCTTTGACATTTTATTTGTGAGTTGTTTGATGAGACCATGGATATGACCCAACCATCCTCACAAATTACCATATTTTTCCTTCCTATACCCACATACTTTATTACTTGTTTTCTTGTTTATATCACCCTAGTGGTGTTATCTTTGTGAGTTGAAGTTTAAAAATATGGATAGGACCTGATATTCCTCACAAAATTTTCTAATATCCAAGTCAGAATCTAAAATTACTTGTGTCAAATATGAGATAAGATTCCATTAATTATGAAGCTACACATCATTGACATGATTCCTATCTTGATTTAGTATGTTTTATTTTTAATTAATTTCTCTTTCACCTCTTCTTCTTTGTATTTTCTGAGTTTATGTACGAATACCAGCATTTCTTGAATTTTTCATTCTTCCTAGCTTGAATCAGTGTGACAAATTCAAGACCAATATTTTTCCAATCTTGTTTTTATCTTATAATTCCTAGTGTGATTTAGTATACTTGATTGAATCAATTTGTTTCTTTTACCCCATTTTTTTCCTTTTACATACCTTCCATTTTATTTACATTACTTTCATACTTTCAAACATGAATTAACATGATTTTTACATTTTTTTGATTTGGTGAAAAAATATTTCACTTTGGTTTTTAAAAAAATTCCTTTTTACCATCTTGTTTTACCATACCTTGGTTATTTATACTTAGTCATTTTTTTTTTACACATTTACCAACTTGGAATAGTCTATAGTACATTTTTATTGATTATATTTTACCAATTCTTTTTTCCTATTTCTTTTTAACCATACATGTGTTTTTCATAATGCTAGAAAAGAAACCACATATCATATATTTCCTATAGAATATATAACAATATAAAATACATGTGATAGAAATAAATATATCCAAAGCATCCACATCCATAGCCATAATAATGATAACATACACAACCAACATTAATATGCCAAAATAATCCATATATATACATCTCATAAGTTTTGATAAAACATATACAACCATATATAATTCCCTATCTCTATGGTTGGACCCCATCCTATCTATCTTGTGTCATATCCACACTACCTATTGAGGCCTTAGTTTGAATCCTCCAAATAGTATACTATAAGGAGTCTGTTTGAGATGTTAATCCCTTTACCTATCCCTATAAGTACACTACTTGCACTTATGACCGGATCATCTGGGTCTAGATCTCTATCATCTACATCACTATGGTTAGTGTGTAACTCTCTCCTCATCTAGGGCCTACCATGCATGCATATTTCATACACCCATCTCGACTAGTAATTGCATCCTCTCTCTCTCTATGCTCATATATGTCTTTTTGCATCCCTTACTAGTCTAAACTAGCTCAACTGAGCTAGGGTAGATGGTATGCTGGGGTCCTTTAATGAAGTAAGGTCATATAATTTTAGAGTCTCATCTAGGATGTCATGGAGTGCTCCCCTCACCAGGGACCCCCATCTCTCCCCTTATCCTTAGCCACACCTATAAAATCATCTTAGATGGATATTAGACCACTATCATATCTTGCAATATCTATCTACCTCTAGTCTCTACTTTAAAAATAAAAACTTAAAGAAAATAATTTAACCATATTTTTATTATCTATTAGTGTGTCAGCTACTATGGTCTCTCAATCCACATGACTACCTAACATAGTCTCTCCAACTACATGGCCTCCTAGTACCTCCTTTGTAGGTCACCTCTTCATCTCAAATCCCTTTATCATGGATTATGTTCATCTAAAACTATGCCTAAGTGGTTTGTTTATCAACCATCCATCTTTTAGATCCTCTACTAGATTATAAAATATGAAATCAATCTCTACTATCTCTTTCTACTTATATTATCATCATGTCCTTAGTGATCATAGCTCCTCCTACTTTATAAATAATAGTGGTACATTTGGTATCTCTACCTCAACCTCCTTGTCCTTATAATTTACTCCTTATCATGCTCAACTAGTCCATGGTCATTCATGACATGGTTTAAGTGTTAGTCTCACTATTAGTGGTCCTCATCCCCTTTCCCCCCATGGCTCTCTCGCATGTTAAGCCCACTACTTAAGCATTAGTATGGATATCAATAGATGAGGTAAGCCCATATATCCTAGCACTATGCAACTATATGTGTCTCTCTCCACCATATGTAGTATCTAATCACCTCTATCCTTGTTATTTCTAGTGTAAATATGTGCCAACTCACCTGTGTAGTCACTATGTCTCCATATGGCTACCACACTATGTTTGTGCATCTCATTGAATATAACACTAGCATGTGGGGCACATCCCATGCTACTAGGTCCTATTTTCATCTCCACACTTGAGGAAACCTATCATCTATGACATGGGGAAACCCAAATGACTAATACATAAGAAACCTCTCATATATCTAAGTTATCAATAATATGATTGGTCCTATGGTCTTATGCCCTCTAATAAACATCTCATATAGATCATGTATGATTTGAACCCAGATGATAAATCCTAGATCATATAAAATACACTCCTCCATCATCATCATGCTTAAGGTTATGATGAACATTGGTACCTTGCCATCTAACTTGTGACATAACACCTATTGTGTCACAAGCCCTATCATAACTTTATGGATGTCTAGAATTTGTGATGTATATACATCATCCATACTAACTCTCCATCCTCCCAATATTATCTCTAAGATTGTATCTCACATGGCTAAGGTTTTTCTTTCCTTTATGTTATTTGATATCCCTATGGTCATTGGTTCTCATACTATGTGCAGCTTCAGGATGGCATGAACATCCTCTAGTGTGATGTCTACCTCTATCACATCCCCATCCACCTCCCATCTGAAGGTGTTAGTCAATTTTTCCTAGTAACTAAGGAACATGAAAAATATATCAACACTCATAAGGATCCTACACATCTTAGTTATGCCTCCTAGACCTACAAATACTAATCTAACCCTATCTCCATCTCACAATCCATCCACTAATGTTGGTAATTAGGCCACATCTACTAATCTCTAGAATCTTTGTCATCTCTACAACTAATAAATAATAGAGGATGTATTAGTTCCTTCATATCATGTATAATCATAATACATTCTTTTTACATATTCTAATAAAAATAAGCCTAATTGCTTCATTTTTATTCATTGTTTCCTATTTATAGCCTACTCAATCCTTCTTTCCTTCCTTTGGTAATTTTGGGCCATTCTAACCCTATTTTGGATTTTTGCATGCTTTTTCATGCTTATTTTAGTTCCTTTTTACCAAAATTTCCCTATTTTTGCCCTAGTTGACTCCAAAATCTTAGTCAACCCTCTTATTTTTCCCTTGCTAGTGTTGCATTGTCATTCTAGGCCTTTCAAATCAGTTGGTAAACTACATTCAATTGGTGGCCTATAAAATGTATAGGGTTGGCCCATACCTACTAGTTTGGCACTATAGATTCTACCCAGTTTCAACCTAATGGTTTGAGTGGGTTGATCCTATTCATCTTACCTACCAACCCCTTGTATTTTCCTAAAAAAGTTCATTTTTCCGACTTTATTTCTAATTACTCTAAATCCATTTCCCATATTCTTATTTGCTACCCCTAGAATCTAATTTGGCTTCCTTTCAACATTTATAAATGCTAAAAATCATATTTTTATACAAAACACTTAATTCACTATAAATTTAAAAAAATGGCCTAAGATTCATAATTACATACTTGTAGTGCACCTACTAGCGCTCCTAGAGCTCCTTCTTATTTATCTTGTCATCTCCTCACCATCCTAGCTCATTTAGTCTCTAGATCTCCTTTTTCACTCCTTCACAAGTTAACATAATAAAATGACTTGTTTTCCCTATTTAAAAACACTATTCAAAAGATAAACACTTCAATTATTTTCACACAAATTCCTTATTTTGATTATATCTTTATATTTACTCATCTATTTTTCAAACCATAAAATGCATTGGATTAATGATGATGCATAGAATATTTTCCACTACCATATGTCTATTTTCAAATATATCATTATTTGGCCATATTTTTCACTAATTTCTATAGGTTTGCCTAATTTTATTCACATTGGACACCTTCAAATATCTTTTAGTCTATTTCTTTATCTATAATATTAATTTAAGTAAAGTAATGTGTTTTCAATTCTATCCTTTCATTTATATTATTTACTGCTTACTGAACTTTATTTAGAATCAGTGTTGTGTGTCATTATTTTCTATTTCTCAAAGCACCATCTTGTGTTGCACTCACATGACACATGATGAGATTTGAGTGGTGCATATGTATACACATAATATTTTCAAACTTTTATCACTTAATGACACTTTGTATGCTGTAGGAACCTATCAAGTCTTAATCTCTCTGAGTGCATGCCTTAAGGGATGTATCAGGCAAAGGAGTGGGTAGACCATCAGTGATTCATAAGATTTTTATCCCTTTTTACACTTTTCATATACACACTTGTCTCCTAAAAATATTCACCTTAATAATATTATTCTCAACCTTACCCATTTTAGTCATTTACCATTTTTTATCCTTTTTATTCTTACCTTGACCCCCTTTCAATTAGTTTATTGTACTAGGTTGACTAGGTCAACCCTATATAGTTTTTAGTTTTTGAGTACTGTATAGGGTTGATCTTATATTGTTTAGGGGTATTTTTCACTTTATTTATTTTATCCCTTCGATTGACCTAACTTAAGAACTAGTAATTTATCTCTGAAAAACATATGGGGTTGACTAGGTTGACCCCATATAATCGACATATTTAGAAGGATTTATGGAAATATCTAGCCTAGATATACAAGTTAATTTAAAACCATTTTTAAGAATATAATTAAATAGGAATAAGTGGAAATTATCATCTACTTATTGACCATTCTACTTGAGGAATAAAGCTTTAGGGTTCTATACTTTCTTTTGAGATATAGATCTTGTCTTATGGAGAAGTCTTTTGGATACATACATAGGTTGTGTATCCTAGAGATGATTTTTATTTTTTATCCTTAAACACCACAACAATATCCTATGAAACACCTTGGCCAAGGGAGAGATTAAGGCTCGATGGGTTCATCTTCAAAGGTAAGTATTCCTAACTTTATTTCTCCTTTATAAGAGTAGAAAGATAATACAGTTGTGCTTATCCTTCCATGTATTAGGATTATGTATAAATTAAAGTGATTATATTTATTCTATACATGTTTATTTTAGTTATTTATTTTATTTCTAACCTCCACTTTGTGCCACAATATTTTGTGTGCACTAGATTAGATTTACTTTCTGGTTTATTAGAATAGGTGAACATTAAACCTTGGGAATCTTTTAAGGTTGTTGTGTGATTATGTTATACTATGGGATTTATAAGCCTAAATCACATGTGTATTATGACAAGTGATAACCTAATCAGGTCTATTAGATCCCCATCTTGGTCATGCTCTTTCTTAAAAAATGTATTCCTAATTGGAAGTGTAGGTATGCTCTATCTTATCTGAGATAGGATTGGTTTATAGACATGATGTATTTATTATTACATACACCAAGATTTTTAAAATCATGGATAGATCATTAAATTCCTAAAAAACATCATCATACACTTCAATCCATCACTCTTACATGAAA
Organism: Torreya grandis; assembly: GCA_037957365.1. NCBI lineage: Eukaryota > Viridiplantae > Streptophyta > Pinopsida > Cupressales > Taxaceae > Torreya > Torreya grandis. The sequence goes on from JARHVA010004126.1 coordinate 455,371, forward strand.
ACACATTAAAAATCATCTTCTTACTTTAGCCTAATTTTCTTACTATTTGCAACATTAGGTTTTTTAGCGACTAGCCAACTTGGATCACCAAATGTGCACACATAAGATATGTAACCTATCTATAAAAATTAATATATAAAAACTACAAGTCTCACACTTTGATCTTCATATACTTAACAACTTTGACTTGGTGAAGTCTACCTTCTACAACAAATCTATGAAAAATAAACACTTTGCTATATTGTCTTCTCACTCACTTGAGAAATAAATCATACTTAACGATGATTGGGAGAGTTTAATATAACATCCAATCAGTTAAATAGACATATAAAACCATTTTGAGCTTTTTATAACAATATATCTAACATCAGTTCATTATTAGGGTTCTTTATGGGTTTAGTTCATCTTTCAATCTTAACTATCATTTATAAGGCTTAGCTCCTATTTCCAAAAACCAATGCTTTTAAATTTGAGGTAGAACCCTTACTTATCTACCATGAATAGATTAAATTCTCATGCAAATGTTGTACATGCCAGTGCGTACTTAAAAAACCTTCTTGGGTAGATAACTCTTCGTTCTATGCACTTGAGATACCTCAAAACATTTTTCAAGCCTTTTCTTGAAAACCATGTCCTAAAACTTCATGTACACACTAAAAATATCTTGACTCACATTTTTCAATTCTCACTTTCTCACCCATGTCATGTAAACTAATCTTGATACCCCATCTAGCTACCATCTCTCATTTTTCTATCTAGGCCTTGACTTGTAAGTTACATTAAGTTTTGAAGCTAACCTTCTAACTACTATCCAAGCTCTCAACACCTTATGTATATTCCATGCAACCTCATGCACTCACTTTTTTTTTTTAAGATTCAATAAATCATATTTGTATCTCACTCAGGGCATCTTCAAATATGCATATACAAATATCTGGAGCTAACCTTATAATCATTTTCAAGGCCCTCAACACCTCATGTATAAACTCAAACAACCTCTCTCATGCCTAAAAACTATCAAGTATTCTTTGAAGCTTTAGTAATGGTATTTGTAGCTCATTTAAATCATATTTGTAGTTTTTTACACATATCTTTGGAGCATACAACATTTTCTTTTGATCTTACTCATTTCATCATGCTACCTACACATACCATCTCACATAGTCTAGATAAATCTTTGAAACATGCTTGACACTAGACATACTAGCATGTACTTACTCATGCTGATCTCAATGATATTTATCAAACTAACATAAGACCATGATTCAAAAATTACTCTCACATCACTGCTCTCATACAATAAAAACACTCACTATGCTAGCAAAAGAATTCATCATACACACACCTCAAAGCTTACTTGACCATGCACCTTCACAATAAACTTTGACATCAATGAAAACATTAACACCAAAAATCAACAATCAATGACAATGCTCAATAATCCCCCCATTTTTCATTAATGAAAAACACACTCAGAAAATTATGTTAACCACTCTTGATGGTAATCATATCTTAGACCTATTTCTTTCCTTTTCTCACCATTTTTGACCTTTCTCTTTTCTCACCATTTATTATCTTTCTCCCCCTTTGAAATTAATGACAAAGGTCTTCCATTACTATCCTTTATCTCATAATAAAATCAAATTGTAAGGCCACTTCAACATAGATCAAGCTTAGTCAAGAATTTGAATAGCTCCCCCTCAAACCAAGCATCCACCATGCTTTATTTATAACAAACATTAAGGATCACCTACCACTATTGAAATCATAGTTCCTCCCCCTAAGCTGATACTACCTCTCAAAGACACTAAACAACACACATTATTCATAAACTATGGTAACCACCCATGAAAACCACTTTTAGAAACATCTCATAATCAGGTTACTTTTTCCTTATTCTAAAATATCATTCTTCTAGCTAGTCCATTAAAAAAATTTACAAATAGAAACAATGAAACATCTCAAACACATGCTACCCTTAACTCCATACATACCTCTATTCTTATATAAAAAGTAACCACTCTCTTGAAAAATAAATTAGAGCTCCCAAGCTTTCCCTTAAACCAAACATATCTCCTTTAAATGAATTATAATCTCATGATCACTTACCTTGCTTGTCATGACTGAAGAATATAAAAATCTTGTTCACACACTAGGCTACCACACTCTTGATATCAACTATAGAAATAGAGACTCTCCCTTTGTCTTCATAGATCAAGGTCAACTACTCGTACAAACAAATATCAAAAACATAGATATTACATACAAATTGTCTTCACATTGACTTCATAAATCTAATAATAACCTTAGATCTCTCATCATTCTACCTACTACTCATTAAATTATAGAGATACTAACATAGGAATGGATAATATCCATATTCATCTCCTTGCTTGCAACATATACAACTTGGAATCTTCTAAAAAAGAAACCTTCTTTGACTACAACCTCATGATTCTGATGATAGAAGAATGTCTTCATGAAGCTTAATAGAGCCATCCCTTTTCATAGGGCATTAAAACATCATGAATTTAGGATATTCCCAAATATCCATACATTCATAAGAATGAACATTATTCAACATCTTTTTGGGCTTGATTGACACTATAGGCTTGATCTCATAATCAACCATTTGATCATCAATGTGAGCTAACAATAGATATTCCTAACTTGATTTCACATCTGAGGCATGTTTTATCTCATCGAGCAGTCTATTTAAATGTGTATACTGATCATGACTTATCTTTACTACCTTTGGCTTCCAAACACTCATTTGACTTCTTTCTTGCACTCTAGGAGATCCAAACTTCCTATTTTGACTTGATGACCTTCTAACTCTGTTAGGATAGAATCCTACAATGTGTCCTATATTATGAGAATTGTGACAAACCACCTTATACATACCATTTAAATAATGTGAATTGTGACTTCTTCCATAGTTACATGAATACTCGTTCTTGGAGGGTCTTCTATATTTTGTTTCTCTATGACCAAACTAACTACATACATAATAGTAACCATTGAAAGAACTAACATACCTTATAGCATTAAAATATTTGATGGATATTTTCATGTTGACCTTCTTGTCTTCAAAAATCTTCTCCTTGACTTGAGATTCATTATTTTGGTCTTCTTTGAATCCAAGACCTATCTTTTCACTTTTAGACTTTTGAATACTCAAGATATCATCTAAAGCCTTAGTGACCTTTTCAAATTTCACAAAGATCTTCACCTTTCTAGATGATTGATCTAACTCAAAATTTAGAGATTTTATTTTAGTTTCATATTTTATGAAATTTTACTCTTTATCCTTTAGGCTTGCATTGAATACATCCATATGTTTTTCAACTTGATTTATGGTCTCATAATACTCCCTAGAAGTGTTTCTCAGCCTTTTCTCAAACAATTCAATCTGCTCCCCATAATCCTTGACTAATGACCTTAGTTTGTGATTCTTTCTTCTTTGAAACTTCAAATCGCCTAGAGAACTTACCATCTCTACCTCAAGATTCACTTTAGCTTCTCCTTATTTAATATTATAGTGTACTTCTTCATCTGATTCTACATCAACCATAAGGCATTTTCCATTTGAAAAACCCTCATCACCTAATTATATAGACATGAACAAGGTTTTACTATTATCATGTTCAAGTTCATTAATTCCATCGTCACTATCAGATGTGCTTGAATCACTTACATAAAATGAGCTATCTTCTCTGGTATAGAAATTCTTCTTTTTATAAAATGACCCTTTCCTTCCTTCATTCTTTTTGAAGTATCTCTTATTCTTGTTAGACTTATAGAATTTTTCTATCATTTTCATGATGTTCATCATGTTATTCATTTTTATTAGATTTATATTTGTTAGGACACTTGGATGAAAATTGACCAATATTACCATAGCTAAAACATTTTAAGGGTAACATACCCTTGTACTTTCCTAGGCCAAACCTTAATTTCCTAGAAAACATAGCTATGAGTTCATCATCATCAATATCTGAACATACCTCATCCTTGAATTTATTAGACTTTGACTTATTTTTATCTTTGAAATTTGCTTCCTTCTTGGTAGGTCTTCCTTAATTTGTTCTCATCTCTTAGACAATCAATATGCCATGAAGCCCATCCATCTCTAGCTTGTCCAAATATTGCATCTCTTTTATTGTAGACACCTTAGACTCAAACTTATAATTTAGTGATCTCAACATATTTTTTATAACACTAGACTCTTTCACTTCTCAAAATATTCTAATGATATTGAAAACTTTATCAATCCTCAATAGGTAAGATACAATGCTTTCATAGTCATTCATCTTTAGGATTTCAAATTATCTTCGGTGGATGTATAAAATGACCAAATTCACCTTGGTGTCTCCTTAATATATGGTATTCAATTTATCCCATATATATTTGGATTATACACAATGAATTATCTTTATAAGTTCTATCTTTGATAGGCCACAAAGAGTGGCATTCATTATCTTCGAGTTATTTTCACTAGCCTTCTTACCTGTTGCATTTTTTGGTGGAATAGGAGGTGAAATATAACCATCCACAATTGAATGAAAAAATATAATGTCCTTGTGATATCAGATATATCTTCATTATAATAATCCTAAAGGCATGGTTAGATATATTTAACAGTGAATCCTTACTGGTAGAGAAACCATCGTGAGATTATTGACTAGTCATCCTTGCTTCTTAGGATATCCTTTATGATTTTAGACCTAATTAAAATGAAAATATATGATACAAATTTTTCAAATAAAAATGACTGAGAGGGGGGGTGAATCAGTCTTCAAAAAAATTCATTTAATTTAACTTACACATACTTAAACCATTCTGACAAACATGTACATCTTAGCAAGCATAAATAACAAATCATAAAAACATGAAATACATGAACATAAAATATATGTGGAAATCCATTAAAAGGAAGAAAAAATAGTGATGATACAAATGTAATATATTAATATAATACAAAACCCAATCTTTATTGAATCACCAACTCCACATGGAGCACTAACCCCAGCTAGTTAGGCACCAACTTAGCTAGGCTTTTAGTAAACATCCACTTGTAAGGAGCCACCAACCCCCTAGATGACTCAAAACCAACTCACCCACCTAAAAAACATTATAACCTTAATAAAACCTTATTTAGTATACAATATATGATGATCTTCTTCCTCAACTCTTTGCACATTTATATCCCTCTCAAACTAGCTTCTAGCCTTCTTCACTCAACTAGCCCTATTTATGGATTAATTAGGTATTATAACCTTGATATTAATATAAAATTTTTAATATAATAATGACACTTATTTTATGGTCCACATTAATTCCTTATTCTCATCAATATTTTATAGCATTCACTTGTTCTCTGCTCACTCTAAACACACTCAAATAGGCCTAAATTGCCTAGTATTTATACATGACACTTGATATTTAGATACACATTATTATATTATTAGGTAATATATTTAATATGTATTATTATATTATAATAATAGGATTTGATCATAATTTGATCACACATTGGTCAGTCATAACTCAAATAGTCCTTCTCTTTTTGGCCTTATTGAGACCTAATAGGTCTTCTTAGCAACACATTAACCTTTGATATTATTGAAGAATATTAAAATAAATAACATGGAAGGAAGAAATAATATTAAAAAAAAATATAACTTATAAAACTTTACTTTAGGTCCATAACACCTTTTAGGTCCAACCATCATTTGAACTCTTTCTCAAAACACTGTTCATAAAAGTCATGTACATACACAGAAAATACATTTTGAATAACTAAGTAATAAAATAAATTTATCATAAAAACATGAAAAAATTTACATATTATGAAACCTATTAAAATTAGGGTCATCAAAAAATTCATCAGATGCTTCAAATCAAGGTATACAAGCTCAAACATTTCTCTACAAAATGCTCACTTAGAATTGCCAACTGACTTCAAAACATAGTTAAAGAAACATGAAATTATGATAATTAATTGAAATGATTAAAGGGATTTAAATACATGAAAAATATATTATAACATCCTCAAATAAACCTCCATAAGAAATATTACAAGTACTAATGGAAAGTATTTATCTTGTAGACCAATCTATTGATCTTCTCTCTCACAGACTTCACTTAGCCAAATAAGCCATTTTGGATTCATTGTTATAACATCTTAAATTTATTTAAAATATTTTGAAAAGAATGGATAGATAATTAAAGTCCCAAAAAATGTCATCATATACTTCAATCCATCACTCTTACATGAAAACACATCAGGAATCATCTTTTTACTTTATCCTAATTTTCTTATTATCTACACTATTAGGTTTGTTAGCGACTAGCCAACTTGGATCACCAACTTTTCACACCTAAAATATATAAAATATACATAAAAATTCATGGAGGAAAAATAAAAGTCTCACACTTTGACCTTCATCCACTTAAGAACTTTGACTTGATCAACTTTACTTACTCCAATAAATATCCAAAAAACAAGCACTTTCTTATAGGGTCTACTCATTTACCTAAGAAAGAAATCACACCTGGAGCTGCATGGGAGAGTTAAATAAAACATAAAATAACTTAACTATCCATATAAAACCATTCCGATATCATTAGAAAAATATATTTAACATTGGTTCATTGTTAGGGTTTTTTGAGGGTTTAGACTATCTTCTAGTCTTAACGATCACTCATAAAGCTTAGTTCCTATTTATAGAAAATAATGCTTAGAAATTTTAGATATAACCATTCCTTATATACCATGAATATATTAATTTATAATTTATATGTTTTTCATCCCAATGATTACTTGAAAAACTTTCTTAGGTAGATAACTCTTCATTGTGCACACTTGAGAGACCTAAAAAAAAATTTCATGCCTTTTCTTGAAAACATGACCTAAGACTTCCTAAACATGATAAAACAAAATTTAATCACCTCTATAAATTCTCAATTACTCACCCATGTCATGGAAATGTATCCTAGTACCCCATCTGGCCACCATATCTCTTTCAACTATCTAGGCCTTGACCTGTAAGTCACATTAGCTTTTGAAGCTAACCTTCTAACCACTATCCAAGATCTTAAAACCTCATGTATATGTCATGAAACCTCATACACTCACTTTTATTTAAATCTTAAATAGATAATATTTATGACTCACTCAAAGCATCTTTGTAGTTATATACATATATATTTAGAGCTTAACTAAAGATCTTCGTAACTCACTTGAAGCATCTTCAAAGCTACATGCATAGATCTTTGGATATAACATTATAATCATTTTCAAATCCCTCAACACCTCATTTAAAAACTCAAATAACCTCTCACATACTTAAAAAATATCAAGTATTCTTTGTATCTTTACTATGGTATTGATAGCTCATTTAGAGCATCTTCATATTTGTTTAAATACATATTAAGAGTATACAACTTTTTCTTTGAAGCTCACTCATTTCATCATTATAACTACACATACCATCTCACATATTCTAGACAAATCTTTTCAGGATGCTTGACACTAGACATACTGACATGTACTTACTCATGCTAATCTCAATGATATTTCTTAGGCTAACATATGAACATTCTTCAAACAATACTCTCACATCATTGATCTCATATAATAAAAATTCTCATTATGCTATTAGAACTCATGATAAACACACCTCAAAGTTTACTTGACCATGCACCTTCACAATAACCTTTAACATCAATGATAACATTAATACCAAAACTTAGAAAACAATGACAATGCTCAACAAAAGGGGGAGATTGTTGAGTATTGTCATCGATGTCATATATGCATCTTGTGAAGGTTGATGATAAAGGTGACTAAGATTAGTTGGTAGTGTTTGATGTAAAAAGGGGTATTTAGAGAGTGTTGTCATGAGATAAAGAGAAAGAGAAAATCTAAAGGTAACTAATGTCCTATGATAGCAAGAAGGCACAAGACATTGATGACAAAGCACATAATAAGCCTAGTCATGACATGAAGAGGTATGTGCATGAAAATGAATTAAAATAGGCATGTAAATGTTATATGGAACTATTTTAGCATGTATATGAGGAATTTAATCATTCATAATATTTTTAGGTTGAGATTATAGGGGTAGGACTTTCAGACTAAGCCTACACGTAGAACTCTCTCAGACCTTGCCTGGCCTAATGAGGTATGAAGATAATATTTCAAGGTATGTTTGAATATGTTATAATGTACATAGGTAAAATAAGTTTTTTTTATGCATTTTCACAAATTTTGAGGTCATGGTTTGAAGTAAATTTCATGAATCAATGTTTTAGGCCTTCTCAAGTTCATAGAATGAGGCCTCAAAACTCAAGAAGCACTTTTAGATGATTTTTGGAACATGTAACCTATGCATGGGAACCTAAGATATTAAGGAGATATGTTTAAGAGTCCTAGATAAGATCTATAGGCATTATTTTTTGATTCAATGGGTAGTCCTTTATGAATAATTGTTAACACCAAAACCTATGTTAAACCTCCCTAAAACCTTAATAATCACTCGATGTGAAAGATATTATTCAAATAAGCTCAAAATAGATTAAAATTCATATAAAATATATTTAATCATGTAGTAAAATATCCCATGTACCTCTTGGTGGTGGTTAGTCAAATGAGAGAGAAAATGTACAAATATAGTCTTATTTGTCAAGAAATTATTATAGCTCTCAAAAGTTGTATTGGTTGACAAAATTAAATGAAATGGAGAATAATATAGAGAGATATTTTTCATGTCCATGATGATTTATAGATATTTTTTATCCTTAAAATTTTATAATTTTGTCATCCAAGTTAGTTAGTTGCAGACAGACCTAATGGTGTAAATAGTGCAAAACCTAGGCATAAAAGAAAAGATGGATTTGAGGGTCTGAGCATGAAATATTGATGAAAAAAAGTAAATGAGAGTTTACTTATTAATTTTATGTCATTTTCATGATTTTAATGAGTTTTTTAGGTTAGTGAATATGGTGAAAATTTTTCTTATAAAGTGACCTATCTGGTTGATATAAGACTATGAGATATAAGGTCAGGAAATTAGTCTACAAGACAAATATTTTCCATTAGACCATATGATATTTATATCTAAGTATGGTGTGTAATAGGATAAGTTACATGTATTATGAGTCATGAAAAGTGTCTACATAAGTGTTGGATGTCTAATTCACCATGATTGGGTTTTAAGGTAAATTGGTAGTTCTAAGTGAGTTGTAGAGATGTTCATGAGTATTTATCTCCTGAGTGAAAGTGTTATAATAATTTGGTGATGACCCTAAGGTAATAGAGAATATGTATACATAATTTAATTTATGTAATTTCAGTATATTAAGGGTTTTTAAGCTTAATTTTTACAAGATAGACTTTTGAGGCACACAAGCCTAATAAGGCAATTTATCCTAAAAGATATTTCATGATATGAACAAAAGATATAGGTCTAACCAAGAATGTTAGAGGTCAGTAGAGGTAATTAGATATGATATTTAATGGTTTTAAATTTTTAAATAAAGATATATAGGCCAAATAATATCAATATTTGATGTTAAGAGGATAGACCTAATGTAATTAGGTCTCCATAAGGCCTAAAAGAGAAA
>JARHVA010004126.1:470000-715000 GCA_037957365.1 Torreya grandis
AAGTTCTTTGATAGTGTTAATAGCATTGCCATTAGATGTTGGAAAGTGACACTGTGGGGTAAATATTGCATAAAGTCATTACATATTTTTTTTGGGCATGTATTGTATATAAAAAATGATTTTCATTTTTATAATGAAATTTTTTATTAACATAATTTATATTTTGAAATTTAATTCATACCACTAGAAGTATAAACGAGTATGAAAGTGTGATTCTATGCATAATTGAATCAAATTCTATCAATTATGGATTTTAAAGGAAATTATTCATATTGGATTGTTTCATATAAGTTATGTATAAATACATAATATTTTAGCCATGTATGTTTGACATAAGATAGACTAGGCAAGTTAGTGTTGCAGGCATTGCATGGCGTAATGGTTGTAGAATTTACAAACTATGAAGTTCTTAATTTAGACAAATGCCTATAAATCTATAATGTAGTTAACATGTAAGGATATTATGGAAATGAATAAAAGTAAAATGTATAAATTAAATGTAGCTAATGAAACATTGGATTCTTTTGATAACTAATTTATTTGGTTAAGTATAACTAGTTTTGGTATATGGAAATCAAATGACAAGTGGGTAGTAACATAAGGGCTAGGACCCTAGTTGCTAACTTATGAGATGATTTATGGATTCCACATAAAGGAATTAATAATTACATAATTCATGATAAATATATGATGGAGTGTCACTTATGTGACACCATCTATCCTTGTCAAGAATCTTAATGTGGTCCAAATACAAATATTAACCTATCTTCAAGTAATGTAACTATTATAGCCCAAATTTTCACCCTAGATAAGTCAAGTAGACCTTCCCAAATTTATGATAACATGGAACTATCTCTAAAAATAGGCAAGTTACTACAAGAGATAGATCTCTATATTTGAAAGGGAAAGCTCCCTTGATCTATATTATAGGCTCACTCACTACACTAGAATAATCACTATTTAGGGTGAAAAAGGAAGAAGGAAACATAAAATCAACCTATAGTAATGAAGGTGATATGCAAAAGATAACTCCACAAACATACTTACATTTGCACTAAGAAAGAAGGCTACTAAAACTGACCTGAACTCAATGTTATTCTAGCATAAGTGTTTCTACATGGAGGCAAATTGCTATGCATATCTAGAGGTGGGTGAAAAGGAGGTATGATATTAGAAATTACTAATCTTTCTTAGACTTAAAAACACACTTAAAAAATACATACACTTCATGAGACTTGTTAAAAGAGATGTTACTACTCACAAAATACATACAAGAGCATAATGGAACCAAGGAGAAGACATTAATCACTTACAATCCAAATAGACTACTTGACATACTTAGGTAAGAGTTGTAGAGATAAAATTAACCTCAGAACATTATTCAAAGGCAAATCAATATGTTAAACTAGTAGGGATTCACCATACCTATTGATTATTTTTACCACGGGTCAAAATAGGTCAACCCCCTATTGTTTAAAACTTATATAGGGGTCTAATAGGATGTAGTAGAGTACCATGGTCTTAGAAATGTTAGGAGATGTGTCATGGTCACCATTTAGTCCTTTATGTCTTATGTCATCCTTAAGGGTCATATTTTAGACATTAATAAGGTTTGAAAGGTTTTCCATGTAATACAAGTGTTAAAAATTATACCTTAACATCCATAATGTTAGATTACTATCAGTTATGTCAATTATAACTAGGAATGTGCATGTTCCCAAGTCAAATCAAGAAAAAAATAGAAAAGAGGAGGTTTTGGTAGTTGTACAACCTATGAAAGTGTTTTGGAACATGTGTAAGGTTGTAAAATAACTCTTTAGATTACCTAAGTTCAATTTTGAATTTGATATACTTTGGAAGTCTTAAAAATGGCTTGAAACAATTTCACTTCTCCATTGCTCCACTAAGCATGCATAAATGACCAACAAGTTTTGGTTGAGTACATAGAGCAAAGATTATTTTAGGTAAAATTCCTCTAATATATATTAGTGAACTTGGTATAATTAATATTCATGGTAGGATTTCAAAGATTTTTTGCTTATAATTTATGAACCAAAGTTAAGAAGTTGATTTCTCCTTTTGGCATGCTTATTCCCATAGCTTGTAGGTTTTGTCCTTGTTTGAGATAATCTATATGAACTAAATGTTGTACATGGATTTAATGAGTTTGGAAATTATTCTCTAATTTTTTATAACTCTTTTTCACATGTGGACATGAATTGATAAGCCAAACATCTCAAGCTGCTAGTTGGAGCTCCAATGGAGTTTGCATGCATGTTTCATCAAATAAAATGGTTTTCCTTTTTTGTGGTCATTTCAACTAAAGATTACATGTAGTTTTTCATGATTCTCATGACATTATTTCCACTGCTATTCCTAAAGATGAGTTACAAAGGTGTTTCACATAGATAGCATAATCAAAGATACATTTGGTCAGTCTCTTGTAGACATACACTTATAGGCAAATAAAAGGACCCCTACATCGCCATAGTGGTCAAACAAAATGATTTTAAAAGCAATAAGATATTTTATAATGTTTAGAAATTTTTTTTTGAGCCTTTGAGTTTGTTTTAAATTAGTTAAATGAACCAATTTTCTAACACATATAGTTATGTCTTGTCTACATTGTATATGCACCTATAGGTATCCACAAAGGTCCAAATAGATTAGAGATAAAGTGTTTGAGATAGGTTTGAACACTATTTAAGACTTGAGTACATGAAAGGTGTCATAAAAATCATGGTGAATTTTAAATAATGATAAATAATTTTGAATCCATGCTCCCAAGTTAAGATGGTTGTTTCAAGGATTCATTACCTTAAAAAATCCATAATAGGGACCCTATAGTACTTTTGATCCTCTCATGATAGATTATGTTGAGGTACAAATTGGTTTGAATGTTTTAATGATGTGACCCAATCATAAGGGAGTTTATTTGACATGATAAGTTGGATGATTGACCATGAAATGGTGACAAAAAGAGGTTTTCAAACTCATATATTATTTCACTATAGAAGGTCAGTGTTCTCTGTAGTGTGTTGAGTTTCAAAAGACCTCATAGTCTAAGGTGAGATGATAGGCACATATATCCATTTAAAATGAGATTATTTAGGTGAGAATGAAAATTATAGCTTAATGAACATATGAGAGAGTTTAGATTCAGGGTTGGGACTCAAACTACCACCTATAATGGCTCTTTTGTCCTCAAAGATAGGCATCTATAATTGATTGTAGAATGATGGCACATTGGAAGTGAATGTAGTAAGTGGAGTGTTAGTTTAACTCAGAACATGTAATGATTGTTTTTTAATATGAATATGAACTAAAATACTTTCAAGAAATCATCAACATGAAAGGAACTATGCATAAAAATCTATAGGGGTCTCTTGGTCAACCAAATGACCACCTACAGTTGAACTACATACTGATTGTATACTAAGGATGTACAACTTGAAGATGGACATACCTATGGGTAGAGTTAGTATAAAAAATATAGGATAGGACATTCATGAATTTTAATATGTCTTAATAAATAATACATGAGGTCTAACTCTAAGTGACACCCTATAGGCATGCCTTTCTTTGAGTAAGCACACAGTCATATAGTCTACCAGTCTAACCTAGTCAAGTAGGTATGAGTTTGATTTGATATGGTAGAGAAGAGTGGATGTAATAAATTATATAAATAATATTTAAAATTATTAATTCCAACTTCAAATGAATCCTATAATAAGGAAACAAATCATGGGGGGTCCCAACATACAACTTGCAGTTAAATTCACCAACCTTGCACATAGTCAGTGTTCAAGAATTTTGCCATAGGTTTTGTGAGGTTTAGAGGGAATATTGATGTGATATAACAATAAAAATTGTATATAGTACCATAATAACCCAATTAAGACCCTCATATCATTATTTTTTATATTTAGATAGGGTAGATACCCTTTATTCTATCTGAGACATAGGGTACTCCTAGGTAGTTAAGTCTGAAGGCTTGGGAAGTGGATGATAAGGGGAAGTGTCAAGGAGTCTTAGATAATTTAAATTAATGTATATGGAGTTGTATTGAACATGAAAAAACATGGGTGAGGCCTTAAAATTATATAAGGTATGTAGAGAGGGGTTTTGTTCCTGAATGTAGACTAGACTTATTAGACCTAAATTAGGCCTATAAAACTAGCTCCCAATACCATTTATAGCACCAAGTGAACACCCAAAAGAATTGGATAATCTTTAGAGAATAATATAATATTGTTTAAAACTTTTATTTTTTATAGAATCTCCAAACAAAGGTCAACCTAGGCTCAGACCTACTCAGGTTTACACATAATGCAGAAAAGGGCTCAAAAGGCAATCTATGGAAGCTCAAATGTCTATGGATACTTAACATGGAAGTATGAGGAGATAGGATACATTGAAGAGGGTCTTAAAAAAGGTTATCATGATATTTTACTGGGGTTTGAATGCCACAATTTTATGAACCATCCTTAAGAGGATAAACCACCTAAAACCATCCAAAACCCTTGCTAATGACCTGATGGGAAATAAGTGACTATAGATGAATCTATGAGGAATAATGTGACTTGGAAATGATGTTTTACTTATAGATAACTCCATAAGTATTCTTCACATAAGATTGGATTGTACCCTACTTGTACAGATAGGGTACATAATGGGATTTTTTGACAAATTTTGTGTCTTTTAGGTTGAAGTTGAGAATCATTGGAGGGGTAAATTTTGAATTAGGATAAATCCCTATGTTAATTTATTGCTTCATAAAAACACACATAAACCTCTTCTAGATCCTTCACCTTAGGCAGTCAAAACTAACATAGGAATAAAAGGTGATCACCAAGTGAGAAGGTGATAAATCCTATTGGAAGGCCTTTTAAGGTATACCTAATGAATTTAGGGATAGGAGGAATTTTGAAAAGTGTCATAACACCCTATGTATAGATTGGATTGGAAAAATAAAAGTCACTTAAATGACAAGTGTGAGGAATGAGTGAAATAAGGATGATGGTGACTATAGGTAATGAGAATACTTATTCATAAGAAGATCAATGATTAAGGATGCATACAATGTATGTTGGAGACTATTCCTAACCCCCCCTCCCCTTCATAGTGAAATTATTTCATCTATTCGTAGCCTACCTTAGAGTGCTTAAGAAATACCAAATGATGAAGGTAGTTTACAAGAAGGTGGATGAGATACCTCTACCCCAAGTTTGGGGAGTTTGATGCTTCTGAGGGAAATTTGTCCATAGAGACCTTACAAAGTATGTTCCATACTTCATTCTCTTGAAAACATAACTCTCTTTTTCATCTTAACACTTGTTTTATGACTCTTGAGCTCCACTCTTCTCTCATTTCTCACATTCTATAAGTGATATCCATGTTGGATCTTAAATGTGAATTTACACACCATACATGGCAAATCCCTACTAGTTTGATGTTTTAATTTTCCTCTAAATAATTTATTAAATCTAGTTTTGATTTCATACATCTTGCCAAAGTGTGTGAAGAGATGTATAGAGAATAATCAAGCAATCTTCATCTACCTTTGATTTCTCTTAATCATTCCATGTTTGAATTACATTATCCCACTCTATCAAGTCATATGAACTATTATTAAATGTTTGATTCTATTTTCAAGTCTTCAAGTATCCATAGTATTTTTAACTGATATTTGGTTTGCTTACCTTGGATAGTTTTCTTGCATTATTAAAATACTAATGTTAGAGCACTACAAGACTTTGAAACTAGTGTTTTGGGTCTTGTATCTTAGTGAAATAAGTATGATAGAATTTTGGAAATCCTTATGGTGTATTGTACCATTAGATTATTTTAATTTTATGAAAACTTTTACACCTTTCCCTACAAGCAGCCAATTAGTATAGGTGATAAGCACTTAAAGGTCAATTCAAGGAGTTGGCCCTTAAATCTAGAGGTCTACCTCTACTATATACAACCCATAGGCCTAAAGGTATTTTGATATTTCCCAAATCTTAGAGTAAGACTAAAAAACCTCATTTAGGGTGAAATATTTGGTGACCATTATTTTGTCATGCTCAATGGGACCAAGGTCTAAGAGAGTGGAAATATTGTTGGTGTGTATTTCCTCTAATCATATTTCAAAAGCAAGTGAGCTAACACCAATGGAAACTATGAATGAAATATTCTAGTTGTAAGTATCCCAAGTATATTTTATTAAATTTTTTAATCAATTCTTATATTTCATTTGACCCATGAGGTTGATATGAATAGATTTGATGATAATAAACACTATAAAAATCCCTATTAACATTGATATGAACCATGTTACACCCCTCAAAAACCCTATCACTACTTCTATCAATCCTATGAGCCATGACATCCCTATGGTTATCCATTTCCTTCTCCATATGGACATCATGTTATTGGATAGTTGTATGAGGAAGGATATCATAAAACCTTTCAAGAAGTGTCTTCCTATCAATCTTAATATGAATCTTACTAACCATAACATGATGCATATCAACCTCAATAGGATTTTTGTTAGTTTTATCATGAGGAATCATATGATTTCATGGATTTTGCATCAATATATCACAAGGCAAGATGTGAATTTTTACAAGATCAAATACAACAAGTTAAAGATGACCTCAATCCCTACCATTACCTTCCTCCTCCTTCATCAAACCCATATCATATCAAATCCTTTTTGATACTCATACCAAACTTAATATATAAATAATTAATGATGAGGACATGGGATGATGAGTTTTATGTGCACCCTAACCACCTCATGGAATGGTTAAGAGGCTTGGCCCAAGGGTGTATCTATGTCTTGGAGATGGTTGAAGAGGAAACTTAATGGGATATCAAGGAGCATATGTACTTGGCAAATAAGTTTTCTCATTTATCAATAGATAGGCTAAGGATGTGGGAAGACAAATATCTTAAAAGTGAGCCTACAATTATTTAAGAGCCTTAAGGAGGCTATGGGAAAGGTGAAATATTTGTTGAAGAAAAAATCTTTCCTATTGACCAAAATAACTTAACATTCCTCTATGAGCTTACTCAAGAAGTCATTTTTCCCAAATCCATTCATAGGCCTTCCACCAAATCTCATACTCCATATATAACCCATGATCCTATCCATCATCCTCCCACCTCATCCCTTCTTAAAAGAGATCCCCTTTTGAGGGAAGCAAGTGAAGAGGAGTAATATCAAGATATAGATATGAAAGAGGATGGATTAAGTGAATATGAAGAATAAATCACCATAGGACTACCCTTGGTGAACACAAGTGCAACTCCATCTTCTTAAATGAGAAGAAATATGTTAAAGTTCATGTTGCATCTACCCATGAAGAATTTGACCAAAACATGAAGGGAGAGGTGTTTGAGAAAGACTCTATATTTGATCATGAGGTTATTGATTATCCTAAAAAACATGAATCTCAGTGTGCTATCAAGCATAAATAAGAAGATCTAGTTAAGAATGAAGATCAAGATCAAGTCACTCCTCAAGAAGCTATAGTTATGAAATAACTTAGTGAAGGTATAGTCAAATAAGTTGTAGTTCTAGAAGAGTCTCATGAGTCTAAGGTAGAATATGTTGTCCTTGAGAAGCATTCAACACCTCCACTTGAATTTAAACCATTTTTTGATGAATTGGAGTAGAATGAATGAAACATTTATTATCTCACACATCAAGAGCATCATTATCAATAAAATAAAGTTAAAGAGGTAGTGGCTCTTAAAGACACATAGAGCAAAGATGATTAGCAATAATAAATGAAGCTTTTTCAAGAGCTTTAAGAATTTTTCCAAGTTAAGGACCATGTACATGAGAAGTTAGATCAAGAGGTTTTCATGGAGGAAAATTAATAATATTGGGTAGACTATGTAAAGTTCCTTAATGAGCTTAAGGAAGTTGCAGCTAAAATAAAACTTGACCTTATTGAGAACACCATAGAAGGAAAGGAGGTATGCCTTGTTAAACCACCATTGGATGTTTCAATTGATGAGTTTTATGATAATTTTGAGGATATTTAAATGAAACAAGGGTTCACTTTCATAAGTTATTTGGCTTTATCTACCTTGATTTCAATTAGCATCATGCCAAAGAGGTTGGCAAACATCATGAAAGAGTTAGAGATACAAGTGCCAAGGCATAATAATCAACATGATTCATACACTCCATTTTATGGAGAAATCAAGGTTTAAAAATTTTCCTTTTACCTAGGAGGAAGTGTTTATTTTAGGTTAGTTTGTGTTTGATTTAGTTTGTTTATGTTGTGTATGTGTGTGTTTCATAAGTTCTCATGAAGCTCAAGTGTGTGGTGTGTTGTTTTGTGTCTTATTCCTATTGTTTATTAAGTTTGAGTGTATTTTAAAATTTAAATTTAGTGTCATATATAAGCATAGGTGACTCCATATCCCAATGGACAAAATAAGGCTACTAGTCTTGGCATAGCTAGCTTGTCACCCCTTAGAAATTACTAAGAATATTGACTATTTTGACCACATGTCAAAATAGGTCAACCATTTATAGTTAAAAACTTTTATAAGGGTATATTAGGATGTATTATAGTACCATGGTCCTAAAAATGTTATTTAATGTGTTATTATATGTCTCATGGTCACTATTTAGTCATTAATGTCTTATGTCATCCTTAAAGGTCATATTTGAGCCATTAATAAGGTTTGTATGGTTTTCCATGTAAGAAAAGTGTTCAAAAATATTCATCAATTCCCATCATGTCATAATGTTATCATTTGTATTAATTATAACTAAAAATGTGTAGGTTTCTAAGTCCGATCAAGAAAACAATTAGAAAAGAAGAGGTTTTGGCAATTGTATGGCATATGCAAGTGTTTTATAACATGTGGAAGGTTTTAAAATGAATCTTGAGATTACCTAAGTGTAATTTTGAATTTTGTTTATTTTATAAGTCTTAAAAATTTCTATAAACTAATTCACTTCTCTATCACTCCATTAGGCATGCAAAAATGACTAATAGGTTTTGGTTGAGTATGGATAACATAGATTATTTTAGGTAAAATTAATTTGAGAGATGTTAACATAATTTTTATAATTCATATTAATTGTAAGAGTTCAAATATTTTTTTCCTATAATTTATGAACCAATGTTAATAAGTTTACTACTCCTTCTTGTATGCTTATTCCCACACCTTGTAGGTTTTCTTCTTGTTTGAGCTAATCCATATGAAATAATTATTGTACATGGTTTTAGTGAGTGTGTACATTATTATATAATGGTTTATAACTCATTTTTTACATGATTAGATGAATTTATAAGCCAAACATCTCAATTTTCTAGTTGGATCTCTAATGGAGTCTACATGCATGTTTCATCAAATACAAAGGTTTTCCTTTCTTATGGTGGTTTCAAGAAAAGGTTACTTGTATTTTTTCATGAATATACTAATATAATTTCCAAATATCTTCCAAAATATGAGTTTTAAATGTGTTTCACAATGATAACAAAGTTAAAGATATATTTAGTCAATCTCTTGCAGACATACACTTCTAGGTAAATAAAATGACCCCTACACTACCATGGTGGTCAAACACAACATTTTAAAAGTAATGAGAGACTTCATAATGTGTATATAACCATATTTCAAATATTTATATTATTTTATATTGGTTGAAGAAACTAATTATCTAACACATATAGTTATATCTTATCTACATTGTATATGCACCTACAAGTCTCCATAAAGCTCCAAAAAGATTGGAGAACAAGTGTTTGAGATATGTTTGAATATTATTTAAGGATTGAGTAAAAGGAATGTGTCATAAAAATAATGGATAATTTCAAAGTATGGAAAATAGTCTTGAATCCATGCTCCCAAGTCATGATGGTTATTTTAAGGATTCATTACCTTATAATCTCCAAAATAGGGACCCTACAATACTTTAGATCCTCTCATAATAGATTATATTGATGTACAAACTAGTTTTAAGTTTTCATAATGTGACCCAATAATAAGGGAATTGTTTTTAAATTATAATTTAGATGATTTATCATGAAAGGGTGACAAAAAGAGGTTTTCAAACTCATATATTATTTCACTATAGAAGGTCAATTTTTTCTGTAGTGTGTTAGTTTCAAAAGACCTCACAATCCAAGGTGATATGATAGGATCATACCTCTATGTAAAGTGACCTTATTGAGGTGATAATTACATTGGTAGATAAAATAAAATATGAGAGAGTTAATATTCAGGTTTGGGACTCAAACTACCAACTATAATTTCTTTTTTGTCCTCAAAGATTTGCATCTATAGTTAACTATAGAATGATGGCACATTAGAAGTGAATGTATAATTTGGGGTGTTAGGTTAAATTAGAAAAATTAATGAGTGTGTTTTAATATTAATATTAAATCAAATAATTCTAATAAATCCTCAACATGGAATGAACTATGCATAACAACTTACAGGGGTCCTTTGGTCATCAAAATGACCACTTATAGTTGAACTACATACTAACTGTATACTGAGGATGCACACTTAAAGATGGAATATATATTGGGGAAAATATAATTATAAAAATTCAAGGAAATTAACTTCATTAATTTGAATATGTATTAATAAATAATATATTATGTCTAACTCTAAGTGACATCCTATATGCATGCCTTTTTCTTAGTAAGCACATAGTCATACAGTTTACCAATCTCACCTAGTCAAGTAGGGATGAGTGTGATTTGATTTGGAATAAAATAATGGGTGTAAAAAATTATAGAAAAAATCTTTAAAATTATGATTAAAATTTTTATATTACTCCTATAACAAGTAAATAGAGTATGGAGGATCCTACCATACAACGTCTAGTCAAATTCACCAACCTTACACAAAGTTAGTGTTTAAAATGTTTAACTTAGTATTCATGAGGTTTGGAAGGAAAATTGATGTGATATAACCCTAAAAATTACAATTGAGACCCTCATATCATTTTTTTATAATCTAAAATGGAAAATACCCTCTATTTTATCTCAGATAGATGGTATGCCTAGGCAATCAAGTCTAGAGGCTTAGGAAGTGGATGATAATGAGAGGTGTCAAAGACACTTAGATCATTGAAAATAAGGTATTGGGAGTTTTATTTAACATTAAAAAAATGGTTTACTCCTCATAATTATAATAAGTCATGTAGAGAGGGGTTCAGGTCTTAAATGTAGAATATACCTATTAGAAGTGAAATAGGCCTAAAGCCTTAGGAAGTCCCAATACCATTTATAGAACTAGTGAACACCAAAATGCATTAGATAATATAAAAATAATTATATGATAATGTTTATAAATTTTATTTTGTAGATAAGCCCCATAGAGAGGTCAACCTAGGCTCAGACCAACTCAGGATTACATAGAATGTAGGGAAGGGCGCGAAAGGCAATCTTTGGAAGCTCATATCTACATGGATACTTAGAATGGAAGTATAAGGATCTGGGATATGTTTATTAGGGTGCTAAAAAAAATTATATTTATATTTTTCCAAGGTTTTAATGTCAAAATTTTATGAAATATCCTTAAGAGCATAAACCACCTAGAACTCTCCAAAACCCTTGATAATGACCCGATGGGAAAGAAGTGATTGTAGATGCATCTAGGAGGGATAGTATGAATTGTAAATGATTTTTTAATTTTATATAACTCCCTCAATATTCTTCGCATAATATTTTCTTGTACCTTACTTATATGGATAGGGTATAGAGTGGGCTTTATTGATAGATTTTATGTGTTTTGTTAGTGAAAAGGAGAATTGAAAGAGGAGAATCATTAGATGGGTCAATTGGTACTTAATATAAATCCATATGATCATTTATTTCTTTATAAAAACACATAAACAAATTTTATATCTCCTTCACCTCTAGCAATCCAAACTAACATAGTAGTTGGAAGGTGATCACAAATTGAGAAGATGATAACTCCAATTGGGAGGCATTTTAAGGTATACATAATGAATTTATGGATATTAAGATTATTTGAAGGTGAAATACCACCCTTTTAATTGATTTTATTTGAAAACTAAAAGTCACTTGAATGACAAGTGTGATGAATGAGTGAAAGAAGGATGATTGTGACTGTAGGCAATGAAAACACTTGTCCAAAAGAAGATCAGTGATTAAGAAAACATTAAATGAATGTTGGATCCAATTCATAACCCTTCCTTCACATTTTATTTATGTCATTATTTCCTATTTTTACTTGGAGTGCTTAATAAGGACCAAATGTGAAGGCAATTTCCAAGAAGGTAGTTGAGAAGTTTTAGGAGTTTGATGATTCCAAGGAAAATTTATCCATATATAAATTACATGGTATATTCCATACTTAATTATATTGAAAAAATCTCTCTCTCTCTCTCTCTCTCTCTCTCTCTCTCTCTCTCTCTCTCTCTCTCTCTCTCTCTCTCTCTCTCTCTCTCTCTCTCACACACACACACACACACACACACACACACACACATATTAACACTTTTTTTGTGACTCTTGAGCTCCACTCTTCTCTCATTTCTTACATTTCATAAGTACTATCCATTTTATCTCTTGTATGTGAATTTACACACCATATGGCAAAGCCATACTAGTTTAATGTTGTAATTTTACTTTTATCAATACATGAAATCTGGTTTTTATTTCATATATCATCTTGTCAAAGTGTGTGAAGAGATGTATAGTGAATAATCAAGTGATCTTCATATATCCTTGATTTCTCTTAATCCTTCCATGTTTGATGTAAATTATCCCACTCTATTAGGTCATATGAATTTTTATTAAATTTTTTAGTATATTTTCAAGTTTTCAAGTATCCATAGTATCTATAACTATTCTATGGTTTACTAACCTTCAATAGTTTTCATGAAGATCATCTCCAATTGAAATACTAATGTTAGAGCATTCTAAGACTTTGAATCTAGTGTTGTAGGTCTTGTCTCTTAGTGAAAAAATTATGATAGCATTGTGTAAATCATTATGGTGTATCAAACCCTTCAATTATTTTACTTTTATTAAAAATTCTACCCCTTTTCCTACAGGAAATCAATTAGTATAGGTGATAAGAACTTAAAGGTCAATTCAAGGAGCTAACCCTTAAACCTAGAGTTATACATCTACTATAGGAAACCCAAAAGCCTAGAGGTATTCCAATTTTGAAAAATATTAGAGTATGAATAAACAACCTAAAATAGGGTGAAATATTTGGTAATAAAACTACCAATTGTGGATCCCTTTATAATTCTAAAATGGCTTAAATATATAAATCATAGGAGAGGAGAGAGAGAAACTGAAGTTATACAGTCATAAGGCCAAGTGTCAAGGCCTTAAAGATACTTAAAATGCAAGATATTAATTTGAAAAAGATTTTATAAATTCCTCTTTAAAATATATAAATCTGAAACATATCATCCTCTTGAAGTTGGCATAGAGACACTCCATGTCCTTTTTGAAACTCCCTTGTTGATGAGTAACCTACTCAATTGCTTGAAACTACCTTAGAAGTCTCTTGAGACCTTTTAACGAACTCAAGAAGGTGAAAATAATATTTTTAAATTTCATACACATGCCTCAAATAATTAACTTCTCTATATCACTTGTCATTCACTCTCTTGCAGTCATTCATTAGCCCTTCTCAGCTTGTAGTCACACTTGTCACTTAAGTGACTTACACACACTCAATGAAATTCATTATAGAGGTGTTATAAAACTAATTAAAACCTATTTTCCCTCTTTTATATTAAATATACTTCAACAAAACTCAAAACCACACTTATGATCTCTAATTTTGGTAGCCACTCACATTCTCACTATTTTGTCCAAGACTGCCTACAATGACTAACTTAGGAGAGGGGTTTACATGTATGACCAAGGTGATAATGGGATTTTAAGAGTTTAAATACATACATAAAATCCTTACACAATTAATTTCACCTATATATTCCCTTTCCTACCTTTATTTCAACTCAAATCTTGTAGAAAATAGATATTTTGACTTATCTATACAAGTGACAATATAAAAAAACTATGTGTCAAGGATTTTGAGAGAGTTTCAATCATATACAAAACATTTTACAAGTAAATTTACCCATAATTTATTAAATTCCATTCATTTTTTCTTCATCAATTTCATATAAGGATTTTAGGTCATTTATCTTATTAAGAATGATTCATAAAAGTTAGATGCTTAACCCTAAAACTAATTCCACTGAGATCATGTTTAGGAACCCCCTTCAACTATCCATAGCTGATTGAGATCCCTTTCAGCTCATATGTATAGATATGAGTGAATTAAGTTGTCTTCTTGAGATCTTACTTGCATTTTGGATAGGCTTAAGAGATATTTAGGCCAAAATGTCCAATTTGAGTTATTCTATGCAAACCAATTATTCTTATCAATCCTCCACTCTCCACTGAAGGACCTAACATTAATTATAAGGATAATATGGTAATATGAGTCTCATTAGAAGCCATGAAGTTATTTTCCTAGATTGTGTTTAATTGTATATGACCATTTTTGAGTGATTAAAATTATTGTAAGGGTTACTATTTTATTTTTTTACATCCAAATAAATTTTTTATATAATCCTTCAATGTTTCAAGACTCTCCTATTCATCTTAGACCATGCACTATAGGTCTATAGGTTAGATTAGCTATGGAGTTTCATCAATCTGATACAAATTAGAAGGTACTTAACCTATTATTTTTATCTAAAGGATACCATGGTGGGATATATTAGGTCTTTGTGACACTCTTTACAAAGTTTCTTAACTAGATAATATATCTAGAGCCTTCAAACACCAAACTATCTCAAGACTAGATTTTATGATTATGAAGAATGTATGAAGGATTTTGACTGACTGAGAAATAGGTTTTAAACCTATTTGTTCAAATTTATTAATTTTTTACTTACCTATAAATTCACATGAAGTTTGATGTTACCACTTTGAGAGTGGTTTCAACATGATCATTCCATGCTATAACTCTATCTACTACTCAAGCTTTCACCTTTCACTACCCTCGCTAGTCTGCAGTCCAAGTGAAATTTTAGGTGTGAATATTAGAGGAGTAAATATTATAATGTAGGTGATGATATAGGTGTAAATAATATAGTTCACTATTTTTACTCCTACCTTGATATCATGCCCTTGTCCTTATACCGTCAATGCACTAGAAGTTATTTGTGAGTTGTGTTGGGTGAATATTTTGTCATCAACTAACTGATGGCAAAATGGAGATATCAACCACAACATAAGGGAGATTTACACCACGAGGAGTGCAGATTTACCAGATCTAAATGAGGTAAATCTCTCCTCTCATCAAGGGGAGGTTCCCTATCAATATTTATGTGCTATAAGCATATATGTAATTAAGCAAAAAATAACACATGGGGTTGGTATAACAGCATCTACTTCTCTTTTTTCAGAAGTAATGTATGAAAGACAAAAGAGGAAAATCCCTGGTCTAAATTTAACAACACTCCTCTTCTTTCAGGAATGGTATCAAACGAAGAGTAAGAGATTACCTGAAGTAACCAAGGCACAAGAATGCTTACGTAAGCGCAAAGTCTTTCGTAGCTTCTCCACAGACCCGGAACGAGTATAACCGTAGAGTAAAGTGAAGCACAAAGTCTTCACCTAAAACTACAAAAGATAAAAGAATCTCAAAGGTAAAAGTAGCACAAAGTCTATCTTCTACCCTCAAGAAGTGCCCTCAGATAATAATAACACACCCACTTTGCTTATTAAATCAGATGAATAAGATATTACTTAGGAAAGAGACATAAGAACTACTTCCCAAACAACACAAACAATCTCAACACAAAGTCTGAAATAACCTGCTCCTCATTCATTCAACAGAATATGATTTACAAGTTTGAGCACAAAGTCTCAAAAGTTGCTTCAATTTTAGCAGAGTGTTTGCTATTGAATTTTTTAAGAAGAAGCTTTACAAATGAGGTCTCCACTATATATAGGGAGAAAATCCTCAAAAATAGAAAAATAATAAAATATAAAATATCTTGGTCAAAGATGACTCATCTTTGACTTTTATATATTTTCCAAAAATATTTTATTCGTAATTACATATTACAAAATTTGCATGCATTCTGCACAAAACAGAAATGCATAAGGATAGAAGAAGAGAGAAAGAGAGAGAGAGAGTGTCAATTTTTGCCGCCGGACTTCTTCAAATGAGCATCGTACATGGTAATCGATGCCTAAATTCCTATGCTATCTGGTGCAACTGCATTTTTGGAGACAACTCTCACTCTAATTAGCGCGTCTTTCAATGCTGTGATGGCTTTAGAATGGCTAGTTAACATGGATTTTAAATTTTTCAAAGTTAACTGAGCATCTAGAATGCTGTCCACTGAAATCATTGAAAAAGATGCTTCTTCAAAATCCTTCTGGATCATCCCTTTGAAACTTTGAATCATTTCCTCTGTAGGAAGGAACTGATGGTCCTTGGAGGTCAAGTTGCAGGGCAGCTCTTCTAATTTGTTTAACAAGCTCAGGTCACTTTTATCACTAGCTTCCTTAAAATCTTTGAGATCATCAATTAGATCTTTGAGTACCTGAATCCTGAAGATCATCAAATATTTGATCTCAACATAGGAATCTTTGTTGGGGATGACAACGATAGATATCAGGGTACTCTTTTTTAGATCTTTCATTTCCTTCCATCTATCGAGATCTTTCTCCAAGCCATCAATTTCCTGAGAGACAAGGGAGACAAAATTGTCTACCTGAGCTTTCAACCTCTTCATTTTCCCTATTCTTTCCACAACCTCAGATAGCAGAGAGATTCCTTGGTTATGCATTCTGTCAATATATTCCTCCATTACCTTCCCCTTCAAATAAGTCTTTTCAGCGTTCTGAATGACTGAATCATCCACAGAAAAGGCCTCTGGAGTCACTACTTTAGGTGGGATAGTGAATCAACTGATTACTTCCATTAACTGCTCAGCCTTGGCTTTATAAAAATCCTTCATCTCTTTTTCCTTGTCAAACTTTTGGACCATAATGTCTATTACTGCCTGAAGATTACTCTTTGCCCCTTCGTGAGTAACTTTGCCAAGTTCAACACGAGAGAGGGAATAACTGCTCATCTCAAAACCTTCAAGGGCTGTGTCATGAGGAGGTTTGGTAATTTATAGAAATTTTTGCCCCTTCTCCTCGACTAACCTGGAGAGGATTTTTGGCCTTTTAGGACCCTTTGCTTTTGCTGGTATGATCTTACCAAAGTCGAATTCATCTGGGGAGATGGCCATTTTCTTTCTTTTAGGTGTGAAAGCAGACATCCATGGTGGGAGAGAAGTACCTATTGCAACAATAGTCACCTCTGCTGGTGTCGTTGTAGCAGCGTCCACACTACCGGTGGTGACAGTAGTCGTCGTTGGAGTGACCGGTGAAACTATACCAACTGCTAATTCTGAATCAGGTGCAGGGTTTGGAGGTAGGTTAAAAGATGGAGATGATAAACTTGGAATGGATACAGAAGAGTGAGGTGAACCTACTGAAGGATCCTAAGGATCACCAAAAACAACTTTGGAAGGGGAAGTGGGTCTAGAAGAGGGAACACTAATGGGAGAGATAGGAGAAGTGGGCACCATAAGAGATTGAGGAGGAGGAGAGCAGCTCTAGATCAGTCGTGCTTGTCTCAGAGAGGTTGGAGACCCAACACCTAGTCGTTCTGAAGGTTGATCTTCTGTCCCTATTGGTTGAGCTCCTTGTACCCCGGGGCTTTGTTCTTTGGTTCCTTCGGCTACTGCCTCAGGCTCTTATGCTGACCTAGGCTTTTTGGATACAAGGACGATCCTAGGCTTATGAGGCTTAGAAGATGAAGGAACGTCATCTTTGTTTTTGGTTCAGCTTTCTGCCTTTCTCTTCATCTCTGCTTGGTATTCAGCCTCTGACCCTGTGATAAACTATTTTAGGGTGATCCCCTTTGCTGCCAACCAACTATTGGTGTTAGCCAATATTGGTTCAAATCTTTTCCTTAGAGAGGTCAATTCTTTTTTAGACCAATTAATTGGAGGAAGAGGGGAACCAACGACCTTTTCTATCAGATATCTGATGTTCACAACATTCCCATCATCAATCAACCCTAAAGGGATCTCAGCAAGCCCGAGGTACTCTATCTGCTCTAGCATGAGACGGCAATAGTCCATCTTCCTTATCTCTTCAGCCGTCCTCATATCCACCCAGATGTCCTCAATCATGGGCTCGTGGAACTGAGTCTTCCTTCGGATCGTCTCTCTGACTCCCCTGTAATCAAAATTTTCCCATCTTTTGAATGATTTGATGGTAACCATCTGCATCTCTATTTCCATAACCCTAGCTTTAGTTGATGTAGCAACTAAAAATCTGCCAATCTAGATAGGAAACTTGAAATCGGGTCTCTTAAGCTCCATCTGTTTTGAGTGCACGATGGCCAGTTGTCGGCAAAGCTCCATTAGGACCAACCTGTCTGAAGGGAATCTAGGGAGCATATAAGGGTATCCTTGGTAGAAACCCACTTGAAGATAAGAAAATGTAGAGAACTGGAGGAACATGCAGCCAAAACTATTCACTACTATCTAAGCCTCATCTGATATTCTCTTCTGCTCCAGTTGAGGATCGAAGAGACATAGGAATATGGTAAAGAACGCGTCATTCACTCGTCTGAAATGATGTGTTGACCCCTAAAGTGTTAGCTATGGATAGTATGAATAGACTGGGGTGGTCTTCCTATCTCCCTCTGTTGTTAAACCTAGGAAAGATCACATGGCAGCAGCTATGTAGACCAGGTACGAGGTCATGTAGAATTTGAAGGAGGTTTGTACCCTGGTCAATTTCTCGTGAATAGCATTGCTGATCTATTCCCCCTAAAAGATGGCATGTTTGCCTTGCAGGATGATCTTAATGAATGGATACATCCATTCATGGAATTGTGAAGAGGAGGGGAGGCCCCGTACTCTACTGAGGAGGGTGATTAGGTCACCAAATTCTTTGATAAAGTCACTTCTGGGGAAGCTTTTCGGCCATCTAGATAGACTGGTCCTTGGGGTTTTTAACCATTTATGGTTTATGACCTTCTTTTCCCTCTTGGGGTCTTTGTCGTACTCCATTTACACATTCTCAAAGTCAATTTGGGTTACTTCGGTGGCTGGTGGACATAGGAAAACTTTGTCGATAAATTCGGGGTCCAACCGAATGATCATGCTGCCACTGGGGTCTGAGACCGATCTGGTCTCTTTGTCGTAAAAGTGTGCGCATTGAAGGATAAACTCCGCATGATGCACTACTACTGGGAAGGTGGCCACCAGGTGGATGTTGCTCTCAATAATCCTCTTTATCCCAGTGCTAGGATATGTTGCTTTGGTTCATTCCAGGAATTCGGCCATATCTACGTGGCCGATCTCGGTGTCTCAAATGTCATCGACATTCGAGGTGACCGCTGTGAGCAGGAAGATGCCCTGGTACTTGTATTTCATCATCTTTGCCTTTGAAGGAGATACTTCCATCATAGGGGATGATCTTGTTTGGACGGGAGCAGGTGTGCAGGAGCTCGCTGAAAGTGCTGCAGCCATAGTCAAAAGGAGAGTGAGAGAGAGGGGGAGAGCAATCTAAGTGACATAGGTTATGGGAGGTCACTTAAATAGGCTAGGCTAAGCAAAGGAATGAGGAATGAGAAAAAAAAAGTGTGAAAGGGACAACTCAAGAAAAATATTGAGAGTTGGCTAAAAAAGAAGAAAAATACAGGGGTGGCGAAAATCGCCGCCCTTGCAAGGAAAATGTAGGGGTGGAAAAAATAGCCGCCCTTTCATGGAAAATGTAGGGGTAGCGAAAATCATCGCCCTTGCATGGAAAATGCAAGGGTGGTGAAAATAACTGCCCTTGCATGGAAAATGCAGGGGCGGCAAAAATCACCGCCCTTGCAGGGAGACCGCAGGGAAAGCGCAGAGGAAAGTGCGGAAGCGGTGAAAATCACCGCCCTCGCTCTTGGGCAAATGAAGTGTGGAAGGGCGGTGAAAATCTCCGCCCTCGCATAGAAGATAAGAAAAATGTGGGCGGCAAAAATCGCTGCCCGCACGAGGCCGCGGTGGTAAAAACATCGGGCAGGAAGGGGGAAGGGGGAAACAATAAAGAAAAACACTTAAAAACTACCAAAAGCAACTAAGCAAGAAATAAAAACAACAAACAACAAAAAATAAATAAATCAAAAAGACAAACCCTACCTGGAAAACGTGCGCGCCATGAGGTTGGATCCGTGAGCTGGTGCGTCGAAATGCCACTTAAGGCGCTCAGGTGCAAGAGGTAGGAGGAGGAGAGGAAGCAGTGAGAAGAAAGAGGCTCAAATCGGAATATATAGGGTGAAAAACTCACGCCAACGACCCGACGCATGTGGCCATTAATGCCTTGCATGGAAATTGAGACGTGCAAGGGCGGCAAAAATTGCTGCCCTTACATGTAGTCGGTCTCTTTTGCAGGGGCGGTGAAAATTGCCGCCCTTGCAGGAAAGGTGCAGGGGTAGCAAAAATCGCTGCCCTTATAGGGGAGGATGTAGGGGTGGTGAAAATCACTGCCCTTACATAAAAACAAAGGAAAATGCAAGGGCAGCAAAAATTGCCACCCTTGCAGGGAAAAACAAAAAGAGACCAACCCTGGAAAGAGGAGAAAAAGGAAAAGAGGAAGGAAAAACTTGGCCTTGACGAGATAATAACCACTCCCCGATCTGACCAAGATGAAAATGAATTATAGAACTCGTATCGGAAAAAGAGCTTAGAGAGACGAGAGATGAAATGGACAAGTTTCGTAGGGGGTTGCTTCCAAAATGAGCTAAGCTGATTTTGGAAACAATAGCTGGCTCCTATTGGGGAACTTCTGCTTGTCGAAAAGATAAGCAGAAGTAGAAAACCAGTCTCTAAGTGCCTTCATCCCAGCCATTGGACTACAGAGTCGAGCAAAAAATGAGAAAGAAAGACAGACAAAATATAAGAACTGTACATATTTTACAAATGGACTTATCTGAGCTTCAAGGGTTGAAAAGCTTTAGATGCTGCCCATTGTGAGGTAGTGTAAACGGTGTTCCATCTTTATACTCCAGCAAAAAGTTGGCTTCGCCACAGAGCTGCTGAATGGTGAATGAACCCCTCCATAGGGAGTCAAATTTTCCATGCATCCCCTTTGGTTCACGTCGCTTGTCCCATAACAAGACTTGATCTCTAACTTAGAACTCATGCGCTTTAGCTTTTTTATCAAAAAGCGCCTTCACCCAGTTCTGATGTTCCTTGATCCGATCTACCACCATAACTCGTTGTTCGTTCATCTCAGTCAGACACATGATCTACTTGTCAACTGAGCTTTCAAAGGTCTAGTCTTCGATTGCTCTGGTTAATCTGAGTGATGGTAGTTTAAGGGTGATGGGGATTTCTGCATTTCATCCATATAGGAGTTGAAAGGTGACATACCTATAGCTCTTTTGGGTGTTATCCTGTCGGCCCATAAGGCATCATACAAAGATTTGTGCCATGTTCTCTGATTGTCATCCACTAACTTCCTGATAATGGTGACCAGGTTCTTGTTACTCGATTCTGCTTGTCCATTTCCCTGAGGGAAATAGTATGAAGTGTGAGACAAGGTAATCCCATAATGGAAACAAAATTGAGTGATTTCATGTGACGAAAAGCAAGCTGCATTATCTGTCACAATTTTTAGTGGAACCCCAAACCTGGAGATGATATTTTCTTTGAGGAAGGCGCATACTACTTTAGATGTAGCATGCTTAGTTGGTTTGGCCTCCACCCACTTAGTAAAATAGTCTGTCGCGGTGAGGACATAATCATGTCTGGCACTTGAAGATGGGTTAACTGTGCCAATAAAATCAATACCCCACTGCTGAAATGGTTCATCGATCACAACTGGCCTGAGGGGAAAAGCAGGTAGCTTAGGCTTTCCAATGAATTGCTGACACAGCTCACACTTACGCACCCATTTGTAAGCATCCTGAAAAAGAGTGGGCTAGTAGTACCTTGCTCGTAGAATCTTGTGTGCCATCACCGGTGCGGAGAAATGTCCTCCACAGGCCAAATTGTGGAAAGATTCTAAAAGTCTTCCTTGTTGAGCCTTGTCAACACAACGAAGAAATGCCCCATCCAGGTTTCTCTTATAAAGACCATTGTCCCACAGAACATAACCAACTGCTTTTAATTTAACATTCCATTTTTCTTTAAAAGAAAGATGAGGAGGACATTCACCATATGTTAGGAAATAAGCAATGTTAGAAAACCACTCATCAGTAGTGGTGACAAAGAGAACTATGGGCACGCTTTTGATATCTTGATCTTCACTTTTTAATTCCTCTGGAATGTTGTTGGCGATCAATTGGCAGAGGCCCCTTCCTTGTACAAGTTTGGTTGGTTTGATGTCCAGATCGAATTCCTAAATTTTGGAAATCCAGTTACCCCTCTTTGTACCGAACTCTTGATGAGTCAAAATAGATTTTATTGTTGTATCTGGCACGAGAACTTCGGTGTGAAAATTCAGGATATAAAACCTGAACTGCTTGACAGCCTTAACCACGGCGTAAGCATGTTTCTCCATAAGGGAATATTTTAATTCATGATTTTTGAGTGGGCAACTCATGAATGAAATAGGAGATTCTGTATTTTATGAATTTGGTTGAACCAAAATAGCTGACAGTGTATGCTCAGAGCCATAACTATATATCTTGAAACCTTTAGTATAGTCCAGACAGACCAAAACTAGTGCTCGAGCGATTGCTTCTTTAATTTCTTTGAATGTTGATTTGCCCTCGACAGTCCACCTGAATGCGGCATTGCTCTTCATCATGTTGACAATATGACGGGTTTTCTCGGCAAATTCCAAAACGAATCTCCTAAAGAAATTCACTTTTCCAAAGAAAGAGTGAACTGCGGTCTTGCTGGTAGGTAGAGTAAGTTCTTGGATGGAGCTAGCTCTTTCTAAATCAATCCTGATGCCTTCTCGGGACACTTTGTGTCCGAGAAGTTTCCCTTCAGTTACTCCGAAGATGAATTTTTTTGGGTTTAACGAGATGCCATTTTGACGGCAGCGCTCCAGTACCTTTCGCAAATGGTAAACATGCTCAGAACGCTGTTTTGAAAATACCGTCAGATTGTCTAGGTACACTACAATGAATTTTCCCATTACATCTTTGAAAGCGAGATCCATAGACCTTTGAAAAGTGGCGCCTGCATTTATTAGACTGAATGGCATCCTGCGATAAGTGAAAGTGCCCCAAGGGGTGGTGAATGTTGTCTTGTGTTGATCTGCTTTCCCAACCTCAACTTGATTATAACCAAAAAAACTGTCAAGCATTGATAACATTTCTAAACCTGTTACCATCTGTAAGACTTGATCCATAATGGGAAGGAGATAGTTATCTTTTAAGGACAACTGATTCAGGTTCCTGAAATCTACATAGATCCGAATCTCACTATTTTTCTTTCTGACGGGTACTATGTTAGCAACCCATGTTGAGTGATGGATCGAAAAAATTATCTGAGCATCTAGCTTCTTTTGTATCTCAGCTAAAATAGTACTTGAGATTTTTGGATTATATTGCCTGGATTTCTGTTTGTAAGGCACAGAGTTGGCTTTCAGAGGGATGTCATGATGAATGTCATGTGGCCTGAGAGATTTCAAGTCATCATAAGAGTAAGCCAATACATCCTTATATTGGTGGAGTAAACTAGCAAGCTCAAACCTTTCTTTGGAAGTGCATCATTTTTCAATGTTTACCATCTTAGGGTCGTTCTTGGTTCCCAAGTTGACTTGATCAAAATCTTGAGAAGAATTTGAATTTGTTCGTTGCTGTTTGACGAACCTGTCATGGTCATCAAATAGCTTCTCTAGGAAAACTAAACCTTTGGGAATTTTATTCCCCTTGAGCTGTAGAAAATCTTCACCTGTATGGGTCTGGGTTTTAGGGGTCAGTCCGCACTCCCGGGGCTCACTACCTTCAAAACGCAATTGTTTGAAAGTGTCCTTTTGTTCCAAGAAGGTGATGATTTGATCATCGTTGTTAAACACCTGCCAGTGGTCGACATTGTCTGGTACACTTGGTTAGAAAACTAGCTCAATAGTATACTTATCTCCCTTAAAATCTAGGTGGGGAATCAGGAGGGTGGCAGAAACAGCCAATGCATCTGCTCAATCATTGAATTCCCTCAGAACGGCAGAGATATTGAAGGCATCAAATTTTTTGATTTGATCCCATACTAGATTGCGGTAATGGCGCAACCTCTCATGCTTGGTCTGATAGAGGTTCCTTACCTGATAGACTATCAGCTCAACGTCTCCTTTAGCATGGAGTTTCTTAATGCCCTTTTCTTTGGCAGCCTGTAGTCCAAGCAACAGGGATTTATATTCGGCCGTGTTGTTAGTATTATTGAATTGTAATTTGTAGGAAAAAGGAGTAATTTCTCTTTAAGGGGATACCAACACAACTCCCGCTCCTGATCCAGTAGAAGAGCAACTGCTGTCGAACTCCAAAGTCCACAGCTCATCAGGTATTACTTTTTCCATAAAAACTTTTCCATTTCAGGGAAAAGGTTGTTTTATGTGTTCATTTTGCTTGGGCATTCCATCCTTCACGTCGGCTGAAACCAAAATCAAATAATCACCCGTAGGAGTTTCATCTAATGCATCGTGGATCTCGTCTGTGGATAAGAAATAAGTGCCCATGCCTGATGACTCAAATAAAATCTAAGCTTCAGGTGCTGTGGAACAGGTAACTACATACCTGGCTTCCTTTTCAGGAAGCAATCTTTTCATGACGCCTTGAACCGGAATCCTTGTTTCAGATAGGTCCATGCTTAACTCACCTCCAACATCCTTACCGAAATTTCACCCAAGCAGGATACCGTAAGATGCTAGAACATCCGCTACTAGAACCGTCATTTTAATTCACTTTTCCGGAAAAGCTGCGAAGGCATATTGGGCATCTTTTATTTGGCCAAGGAGGGGAACTTGCTTATTTTCCATGGAAAAACACCTCCCAAAAGTTTTGGTTAAAGTTAAGCTGAGAGAATCTGCCACTTTTGTAGGCATGATGTTATCTGAAGCCCCAGAGTCTATAATGCAGTTACTTAGTTTGTAACCATTTATAATTAGGGAAACATAGAAAGGTTCTATTTTTTTGGGAGTGACGGGAGGGGTCACAACTAGATTATTTTGGGCTAGTTTGTCTTTGGGGAGATCAGGAACAACTTTCAAAGGATCTTGTCATACCGAGACAGCTTTATTTTTAACATACTCTGCTAACCTATCAAACTGCTCTGGGTTAGCTCTCAAATACTCAACCTCTGTCATTTGAATCTTAGTCTTTCTAGCACGATCAATAATATCGAATGATTGAAAAGTGGTTGCAATAGAAGAAGAAGAAATCCCCTCATCAGGGGCTTTGACAGGTACTTCGCTGGCCTGAGTAGTAAGAGAGGGGGATATTGAGTGATTGGGAGTAGTTACTCTTTTATGAGTTACCTGATCTTTTGATTGCGGAGGTAATGGAGTCTCGCATTGGGCAATAGAAACTACTGGCTGGGGCTCATCATCTACTTTCCCTTTGTCAGTGTGTGAAGCTGACTGATTTCAAGATCTGGTAAAAATAGCGTAAGCTCCCTCTGAATCTTCCCCTTTACTTCCATCTTCATATTGATAATCCAGGAAATCGATACTTGAGTCACCAGCTAATTCCTCATCCTGTTCATCGAAGAAGTTAGCACTTTCTAATTGATCTAGCTGCGGCTGAAAGGAGTGGTTGTGCTCAGCTTCTAGGTATCCGACCACTGAATTTGCAGGTGCTGCTTCAATGGCTAATCTTCCTGAAGGGGGAGGTAGGCAGTTTGATTGTCCTTGGGTTTAGGTAGTATTACCTTGATATGGCTGATTCTAAAATGTCCTCTTGGGTGCATCTCGATAGGTAGGGGCAGACGCGCCTTGAGTAATTTGTCTTTTCAAAGCAATCAGTTTATTTGTTAATTTTTGCACCATAGGATCAGTAGTGCCCGTGGAAGAGCTTTTAGCAGGTGAGGGGTATTTATTTTTACCAGAATCTTTCTTGATTTTGCCTGTTAGGATAAGATCGTCTTTAATCTCGGTGGCCAATCCTTGAGCCAAGGCTAGGTCCATAGGACCAGCTCATCTCAACAAAAAACTTACTTCGGGAAGCTGTGAGTTGATAAAAAAGCATTTGAGATTCTCCGGCGTGGGTTGAGCCACATTAGGAATCCGATTTCTTAATTTGTTGAACTTGGCTATGAAATCCCTCATGGGTTCCTGGGATTCTTTTTTCATCTGTGTTAGCTGAGCTAACAAAGCATGTGCATCTTCAGCAGGTTTAAATCGAGCTTCAAATATGGACTTTAGGGTATTCCAGTCAGTTACTGACCCGACTTGCAAGTGATAGAACCAATCCGCAGCGGCACCTTGTAAAGTCTCCACAAAAAGTCTCACTACCACATCTTCAAATTTGACCCCTATTACACCATAAGCTATGGAGAAAGCGGCAATATGCTCGTCAGGATGAACCTTTCCATCACCAAAAAACTTAGGAAAATTTTTCCTAGAACTATGAGGTAGTTCATGCAGAGGTGGGGTTAAATTAAGAGGACCGAAAGAATTACCCCACGGGCCTTAAGCCATTATGATAAGGGGATGAAAAGGTGGGATAACAAACCTTGGTGGAGTGTTTATAGGTAGGCGGCGATTGACAGAAGGAAAAGGAGTTCTACCTTGTGTTGGTGACCCGACAAGGCTAGAAGGAACACTCCTAGATTGTC
This sequence comes from Torreya grandis, assembly GCA_037957365.1. Classification (NCBI taxonomy): domain Eukaryota; kingdom Viridiplantae; phylum Streptophyta; class Pinopsida; order Cupressales; family Taxaceae; genus Torreya; species Torreya grandis. The sequence goes on from JARHVA010004126.1 coordinate 496,819, forward strand.
GAAGAGAAGCTGATGGGGGAAATAGATCAAAATTACTCTGTTGCGCCAACTCAAATATAGGGTCAACAACACCCTTAGATCTCTGACCTCTGGTGTAACGTGGGGTTGCCAGATTTTTTTTAAAACAAAAATGGGACCAAAACTACTTCAAGTTGAAGCTTGAGGCTCCAAGATGCATGTTCTTCCCAGTAGCTCTAGTTAATCTGACCAGATAATATAACGGAGATAGCTGGTAAGGCTATAATGATAATGGGTAAGACATGAAATGGAGTCGCCAGATTACGTAATGGATAAGGGTAGGGACTGCTTCAATCTAAAACTTGAGGTTTCAGACTGCACATCCAAATTCCCTAGCGGAGTCACCAAAAACTATTGGGTGAATATTTTGTCATCAACTAACTGATGGCAAAATGGGGATATCATCCACAACATAAGGGAGATTTACACAATGAGGAGTGCAGCTTTACCAGATCTGGACGAGGTAAATCTCTCCTCTCATCAAGGGGAGGTTCCTTATCAATATTTATGTGATATAAGCATATATGTAATTAAGCAAAAAATAACACATGGGGTTGGTATAACAGCATCTACTTCTCTTTTTTCAAAAGTAATGTATGAAAGACAAAAGAGGAAAATCCCTAGTCTAAAGTTAACAACACTCCTCTTCTTTCAGGAATGGTATCAAATGAAGAGCAAGAGATTACCTGAAGTAACCAAGGCACAAGAACACTTACGTAAGCACAAAGTCTTTCGTAGCTTCTCCATAGACCCAAAACGAGTACAACCATAGAGTAAAGTGAAGCACAAAGTCTTCACCTGAAACTACAAAAGATAAAAGAATCTCAAAGGTAAAAGCAGCATAAAGTCTATCTTCTACCCTCAATAAGTGCCCTCAGATAATAATAACACACCCACTTTGCTTATTAAATTAGATGAATAAGATATTACTTAGGAAAGAGACATAAGAACTACTTCCTAAACAACACAGACAATCTCAACACAAAGTCTGAAATAACCTGCTCCTCATTCATTCAACAGAATATGATTTACAAGTTTGAGCACAAAGTCTCAAAAGTTGCTTCAATTTCAGCAGAGTGTTTGCTATTGAATTTTTTAAGAAGAAGCTTTACAAATGAGGTCTCCACTATATATAGGGAGAAAATCTTCAAAAATAGAAAAATAATAAAATATAAAATATCTTGGTCAAAGATGACTCATCTTTGACTTTTAGATATTTTCCAAAAATATTTTATTCGTAATTACATATTACAAAATTTACATGCATTCTGCACAAAATAGAAATGCATAAGGATAGAAGAAGAGAGAAAGAGAGAGAGAGAGAGTGTCAATTTTTGCCGCCAGACTTCTTCAAATGAGCATCATACATGGTGATCGATGCCTGAATTCCTACGTTGTCTAGTGCAACTACATTTTTGGAGACAACTCTCACTCTGATTAGCATGTCTTTCAACGCTGTGATGGCTTTAGAATGGCTAGTTAACCTGGATTTCAAATTTTCCAAAGTTAACTGAGCATCTAGAATGCTGTCCACTGAAATCATTGAAAAAGATGCTTCTTCAAAATCCTTCTGGATCATCCCTTTGAAACTTTGAATCATTTCCTCTGCAGGAAGGAACTGATGGTCCTTGGAGGTCAAGTTGCAGGGTAGCTCTTCTAATTTGTTTAACAAGCTCAGGTCACTTTTATCACTAGCTTCCTTAAAAGCTTTGAGATCATCAATTAGATCTTTGAGTACCTAAATCTTGAAGATCATCGACTCTTGGATCTCAACATAGGAATATTTTTTGGGGATGACACTGATAGATATCAAGGTACTCTTTTTTAGATCTTTCATTTCCTTCCATCTATCGAGATCTTCCTCAAAGCCATCAATTTCCTGAGAGACAAGGGAGACAAAATTGTCTACCTGAGCTTTCAACCTCTTCATTTTCCCTGTTCTTTCTGCAACCTCAGATAGCAGAGAGATTCCTTGCTTGTGCATTCTGTCAATATATTCTTCCATTACTTTCCCCTTCAAATAAGTCTTTTCAGCTTTCTGAATGACTGAATCATCCAAAGAAAAGGCCTCTGGAGTCGCTGCTTTAGGTGGGATAGTGAATCTTTTGATTACTGCCATTAACTGCTCAGCCTTGGCTTTATAAAAATCCTTCATCTCTTTTTCCTTGTCAAACTTTTGGACCATAATGTCCATTGCTGCCTGAAGATCACTCTTTGCCCCTTCGTGAGTAACTTTGCCAAGTTCAACACGAGAGAGGGAATAACTGCTCATCTCAAAACCTTCAAGGGCTGCGTCCTGAGGAGGTTTGGCAATTTCTAAAAATTTTTGCCCCTTCTCTTCGACTAACTTGGAGAGGATTTTTGGCCTTTTAGGAGCCTTTGCTTTTGTTGGTATGATCTTACCAAAGTTGAATTCATCTGGGGAGATAGCCATTTTCTTTCTTTTAGGTGTGAAAGTAGACATCCATGGCAGGAGAGAAGTACCTATTGCAACAATAGTCACCTCTGCTGGTGTTGTTGTAGCAGCTTCCACACTACCGGTGGTGATAGTAGTCATGGTTGGAGTGATCAGCGAAACTGTACCAACTGCTAATTCTGGATTAGGTGCAGGGCTTGGAGGTAGGTTAAAAGACAGAGATGATAAACTCAGAATGGATACAGAAGAGCGAGGTGAACCTGCTGAAGGATCCTGAGGATCACTAAACAACTTTGGAAGGGGAAGTGGGTCCAAAAGAGGGAACACTGATGGGAGAGATAGGAGAAGTGGGCACCATAGGAGATTAAGGAGGAGGAGAGCAGCTCTGGATCGGCCATGCTTGTCTCGGTGAGGTTGGAGACCCAACTCCTAGTCATTCTGAAGGTTGATCCGTTGTCCCCATTGGTTGAGCTGCCTGTACCCCAGGGCTTTGTTCTTTGGTTCCTTTAGCTGCTGCCTCAGGCTCTTGTGTTGACCTAGGCTTTTTAGATACAAAGATGATCCTAGGCTTGTGAGGATTAGAAGATGAAGGAACATCATCTTTGTTTTTGGTTCAGCTTTCTACCTTTTTCTTCATCTCTACTTGGTATTCAGCCTCTGACCCTGTGATGAACTCTTTTAGGGTGATCCCCTTTGCTGCCAACCAACTATTGGTGTTAGCCAATATTGGTTCAAATCTTTTCCTTAGAGAGGTCAATTCTTTTTGAGACCAGTTAATTGGAGGAAGAGGGGAACCAACAACCTTTTCCAGGCAAATATCTGTTGTTCACGACATTCCCATCGTCAATCAACCCTGAAGGGATCTCAGAAAGCCTGAGGTACTCTATCTACTCTAGCGTGAGACGGCAATAGTCCATCTTCCTTATCTCTTCAGCCATCCTCATATCCACCCAGATGTCCTCAATCATGGGCTCGTGGAACTGAGTCTTCCTTCGGATCGTCTCTTTGACTCCCCTATAATCAAAATTTTCCTGTCTTTTGAATGATTTGATGGTAACCATCTACATCTCTATTTCCATAACCCTGGCTTTAGTCGATGTAGCAACTGAAAATCTGCCAATCTAGATAGGAAACTTGAAATCAGGTCTCTTAAGCTCCATCTGTTTTGAGTGCACGATGGCCAGTTGTCGACAAAGCTCCATCAGGACCAACCTGTCTGAAGGGAATCTAGGGAGCATATAAGGGTATCCTTGGTAGAAACCCACCCGAAGATAAGAAAATGTAGAGAACTGGAGGAACATGTAGCCAAAACTGTTCACTACTGTCTAGGCCTCGTCTGATATTCTCTTCTGCTCCAGTTGAGGATTGAAGAGACATAGAAATATGGCAAAGAATGCGTCATTCACTCGTTTGAAATGACGTGTTGACCCCTAAAGTGTTAGCTGTGGATAGTATGAATAGACCGGGGTGGTCTTCCTATCTCCCTCTGTTGTTAAACCTGAGAAAGATCGCATGGCAGTAGCTATGTAGACCAGGTACGAGGTCATGTAGAATTTGGAGGTTTGTACCCTGGTCAGTTGCTCATGAATAGTGTTGCTGATCTATTCCCCCAAAAAGATGGCCTGTTTGCCTTGCAGGATGATCTTAATGAATGGATACATCCATTCATGGAATTGTGAAGAGGATGGGAGGCCCCATACTCTGCTGAGGAGGGTGATTAGGTCACCAACTTCTTCGATGAAGTCACTTCTGGGGAAGCTTTTTAGCCATCTAGATAGACTGGCCCTAGGGGTTTTTAACCATTTATGGTTTATGACCTTCTTTGCCCTCTTGGGGTCTTTGTCGTACTCCCTTTATGCGTTCTCGAAGTCAATTTGGGTTACTTTGGTGGCTGGTGGACATAGGAAAACTTTGTCGATAAATTTGGGGTCCAACTGAATGATCATGCTGCCACTAGAGTCTGAGACCGATCTGGTCTCTTTGTCGTAAAAGTGCGCGCATTGAAGGACAAACTCCACATGATGCGGTACTAATGGGAGGGCAGCCACCAGGTGGATGTTGCTCTCAATAATCCTCTTTATCCCAGTGCTGGGATTTGTTGCTTTGGTTCATTTCAAGAATTCGGCCATATCTACATGGCCGATCTCGGTGTCTCGAATGTCATCGACATTCGAGGTGACCACTGTGAGTGGGAAGATGCCCTGGTACTTGTATTTCATCATCTTTACCTTTGAAGAAGATGCTTCTGTCATAGGGGACAATCTTGTTTGGATAGGAGCAGGTGTGCAGGAGCTCGCTAAAGGTGCTGCAACCATAGTCGAAAGGAGAGTGAGAGAGAGGGGGAGAGCAATCTAAGTGACATAGGTTATGGGAGGTCACTTAAATAGGTTAGGCTAAGCAAAGGAATGAGGAACGAGAAAGAAAAAGTGTGAAAGGGACAACTCAAGAAAAATCCCAAGAGTTGGCTGAAAAAGAAGAAAAATATAGGGGCGGTGAAAATTGCCGCCCTTACAAGGAAAATGCAGGGACAGAAAAAATCGCCGCCCTTGCATGGAAAATGTAGGGGCGGCAAAAATCGCTGCCCTTGCATGGAAAATGCAGGGGCGGCAAAAATCACCGCCCTTGCAGGGAGACCGCAGGGAAAGCACGGAGGAAAGTACGAAAGTGGCGAAAATCACCGCCCTCGCTCTTGGGCAAATGAAGTGTGGAAGGGCGGTGAAAATCGCTGCCCTCGCACAGAAGATAAGAAAAACATGGGCGGCAAAAATCACCGCCCGCATGAGGTCGCAGTGGTAAAAACTGTGGGCAGGAAGGGGGAAGGGGGAAACAATAAAGAAAAACACTTTAAAACTACCAAAAGTAACTAAGCAAGAAATAAAAACAACAACAAACAACAAAAAAATAAATAAATCAAAAAGACAAACCCTACCTAGAAAATGCACGTGCCACGAGGTTAGATTCACGAGCTGGTGCGTCAAAATGTCACTTGAGGCACTCAGGTGCAAGAGGTAGGAGGAGGAGAGGAAGTAGTGAGAAGAAAGAGGCTCAAATCGGAATATATAGGGTGAAAAACTCACCCCAACAACCCGAAGCGTGTGGCCATTAATGCCTTGCATGGAAATTGAGACGTGCAAGGGCAGTGAATATCGCCACTCTTACATGTAGTCGGTCTCTTTTGCAAGGGCGGAAAAAATTGCCGCCCTTGCAGGGAAGGTGCAGGGGCGGTGAAAATCGCCACCCTTGCAGGGGAGGATGTAGGGGCGACAAAAATTGCCGCCCTTACATAAAAATAAAGGAAAATGCAAGGGCGGTGAAAATCACCGCCCTTGCAGGGAAAAACAAAAAGAGACCAACCTTGGAAAGAGGAGAAAAAGGAAAAGAGGAAGGGAAAACTTGGCCTTGATGGGATAGTAACCACTCTCCGATCCGACCAAGACGAAAATGAATTATAGAACTCGTATCGGAAAAAGAGCTTAGAGAGACGAGAGACGAAATGGACAAGTTTCGTAGGGGGTTGCTTCCAAAATGAGCTAAGCTGATTTTGGAAACAACAAGTTGCATTGTCAATTTTAGTACTATGGAACTATATTTCAATAAGTATCTCAAGTTTAAAATTTAATGAATTAGAAACTCACTCACCATTAGTGTCTCTTAACCAAACAATCTCTTTTCATGTTCAAATGTGAATTATAGGTTTAGGCTACAAGAAGAAAACCATCAAACCTATCTATACCTCATAGATATTCACCCTAAGATGGAATTGTGTATGATAGGATGAATTTTTGGAGATATTAAGGAAAATATTCACTTTTGAAACTTTATTGAGCCCTGTATCTATTATTGTTGCATTGACTCTAAAGGTGTTTGATCCTATGTTGAATTTGAAGACATCTTACCATCTCAACAAGTGGAATGTGAGACTTATCTCATGGTTAGGCCCTAAAATCACATTTATTGAATATTTTTTAGATTTCTTAATGCCTTATACCTATGTATTATTCTTACTTCTATAGGTGTCCATCTATATTTTTTTTTGGTAAAAAGTTTCATAGTATTTAATACTTAACTCTCGAATTGAGTTGGAAACATATTTTATATGATTTTAAAATGATGGAAACCTATCATAGATCTCAAATTATACAACTTCAATGTAGGTGATAGTCATGAGAAGGTCTTACTATATATATCAATTCAATATTCAGCTCTACTTGGTTTTAAGTATTTTGAGTTTTGTATTGGTCCATTAGATTTTTTTAGACCATCATCATGTTTTGAGATATTGAAAACAAGTATATCAGCTTTGATCTAAATCCATTTACACAAGGACTAACTCCAAAACTATGGAACTAATGTTCTTAGGCCTCAAAGTTGTTCATTCTTAGCATAAGTATGATTCTACTTATATTTCATGTTCACACATTCCAAACATATTAAAAAAAACATGAAATGATTGAGCATGCTCTACAAGACCACCTATACCACTTGATTGACATAAACCACTAAAAATAGATGAAAAAATAAAGGTGTTAGGCATGCATAAGTAGTTCAGAAGTGTTAAAAATATTAGTGATTATTATTATAGTAAAAACCATAAAAATTGAAACTATAGCCATGAAAATGAATTACACATGGATTACTAATATTCCCCAAGTAAACTCATCCCAAATCTTCTTCTCCATTCCATACTAACTAAAAATCATTGACCTATTTTGACCAGTCCAATAGAGAGATGAGAGAAAGAGATCAATTTTATCAAATTTTTACCTATTAAAGCTTATTAAACCTCAAAATAACATATGTGGATCTCAACACACCCTCTTTAATCCTTCACACATACCAAATGTGTCATTCAATCTATACAATTATCTAAAACTACCTTGTTTGTAGTTTATCTCCTTTATTTTACATTAAACCTATCACATTTTTAGTTTCAAAATTGACTCTAACACTTTCATGAAATTTAGTATGTTATAATAGGCCTTGACATTTTTCCTTTTTCTAAAATTTACACACAACTCCCTTAGAATGATCAAAAGGTGTACAAAAATGATAAAGGTTAGACATGTTGTATGACCTTATTTAGGACCATGGTGACATTTCAAACTTATAAGGACCCTATGAAAAGTTTTAAAATGTAGGGGAGTTGAATTGAATTTACCTAGGTCTAAATTTATTCAACATTTTGGTAGTTTCCTAGGGGTAGCATTTCTGTTATGCTAAGGACTAGTTTCCCTCTTATATCCTTGGGCAATGGAGTCACCTACACACTAAAATTGACACTAAAAATCCTTTGAACAAAAACCAAACTCACAAAAAAATAAATAAGGAAAATAAAAACACAAAGTAAGACACAAAACTCACACTTGTGTTCTCATGAACACTTAGGGAAAACACAACTCAAAGGAAACAACACACACATATCCTAATATTTACAAGACCTCAAAAATTTGAGGTGAAAAAAAAAATCATTGATTCAACTAGGGTCAAATACAATGCTTCTTGTATCACTAGTACTCTAATAAAATAAACTCTTATATGATGCATACTTGTTAATGAAAACTTGCTTATGGAGATAGTTAAATGACTTGATGTATTTGAATCTTCTGTTAGCAATAATTTTTTCATTCGGGGTTCTCTTCAACACTCCATGTATCCCTCCAAGAGTATTTTTTGGATTTTAAAATTTATTTAAATATATCATGTTCAATTGACACCTCTCAAACTAAATCTTGGGAGTCATCAAAGCCTTTTTAAATTTAGATGTGTTTGACTTATGATATGTATGTTGTTGGGAGTCTTCAAGTTTGTAATCTTGTTCAACAAATACCTTTTTGTCTACCAAGGTTTATTATTACTTGGTAAAGACACTAGGATCTCCCTTATGCTTATTAGGTGAATGTTTGACCCCATCATCAGGTCTATACTTCTTTTTAAATGTTTTAGACTTTCTTACCTCCTCAAATTCTTATACTATGGCATTGAATTATTTCCACATATAATCCACTTAATCTTAAGGTTCATGCTCATGAAAATTAGCTTCTTTGGAAATCAAAACTAAATTCTCACTAGGATTATCATATTTTTCTATAGCTAGGGTACTAACATCATCCTCTATGTGCAAGAAATAGTTGCCCCATGTAACTTGTTCCTGAGTGCCATCAGAATCTACCTCAAGAGCTCCATCACAATATTAATAGAGGATGTACATACCAAGGCCTATTTATATAAATCCATAATTTTTAGCTCCTCACTCATCAAGGTATAAGTCATATATGACACTTTAGAGGCTATTGATCACTTTTCTTCTTCCTTAATGACATTGTAATTCATATTAGATGTATAAGGCACATATGGTTCTACATGAAAAATATAGAGAGGTTCATATTTGTTTATCAAATTTACACCATATTTAGTCCTAAAGACCATATAGAACCAATGTAAAGTCAAATAACCTCTAATATTAGTAGTAAACTCTCTTGACAAATAAAGGGAAAAATGAGGTGGCACATCTACAACCATAATATCTTGATAAATGGTAAAAGTAGGACAAACATGAAGGAAAATTTTTAAACCTTTAATTATGATAGTTATCTTAGTAGCTGGCCATCTAATTATATCACTCTTTTAGCATGAGGCTCATACTTCAAGTTTAATTTATTAGCTACTTGCTTGGGCATGACATAAGTACTAGCTTCACTATCAATAAAATAATTATGAACCAAAACATATACAATGATGATATATAGATAGAATTGAGGAGGATTATCTACCTTTTCAACTTTTTTTTACTGTCCTTCATTAGGATTCAAAGTGTTTGTCAAGTCTGCCTCTTTCCCACTAGGCTACTTGCTTGCCAAACTGAGTTTGGATAACTCTTCTTGGAGTATGTTTTATTGTCTAGGTATTTATTATGTAACCAAAATTGATACATTCACATGAGACCTCTTCATTTTCTCTACAATGTTAGTGAAAGATCCATTAACATTAGATTATCCACTAGTAGGAATGGTGTTGCCTATACCTTCAGAATTCTAAGGTATGAAAGCACTCCTAGCATTTTAATCTCTTTGAAATACATGTGTATTTGGAACTATATTATACATACGTACCCTTTAGTATGTTTTAACATCTATTAGTGAGCCATTAGCAGCCCCTGAAACCTCTTTAACTACATTTATCTTGGTCATTATGTTTATAGCTATAGGACTTGCATTTTTTCTTCACTACCCTTGGTAATTCATAGAACATGAATAATATTGTAGCCAATTGACTTGCATTTTTTCTTTCCATTGTTTTCTCCTTTATTAGGCAACTCATCTTGATTCATAGTTGGAATATTTCCCACACTTGACATGAAAGTTTGATTAAAGGACTCATTAACATAAGAAGATGGATCATGAGGTTGATGCCATGAAAGATTACTATGATGCTCTTGGACAATGTTATTTTTAGTAGGCACTAATTCCCTTGAGGTATAAGGAGAATTGGGATTATTACCATTATATAACTTTATTTGAACAAGCTATCCTTGACTTTGAGGATGGCCTTGGAAAGGTGGTCTATTGCCTTGATAGCTATCGTAGGACTGATTAGGTCGATAGTGGCTTTGGAAAGGCCTTACCTTTTTATATTGTATGATCCTCTTGAGACCTAATATCTCTCATCATTTATACCTCATTAGATTTTTTTGGTTGACTAAGGGTACTAGGCTTATGTTTAGATGTATTAATGGGAGAAATAATAGGTGTATGGGTTTGTAAATTAGGGAATAGAGGCATGGGGGGTCTTGTGCCAATCTTCCTAGCATAAATTATATAATTCTCTGCCATAATGTCCACTTCATAAGAATTATTCAAAGTGTTAGTTCCCATAGATTGTATCATCATTGAAATGTCACTATCAAAAACTTTAAGATAATAAAGTAAAGCATGGTGAGCTATGGGTCTTAACAAGATTGGGATTCTATCCCATGTATTATTAAAATATTGTGTTGATGTCTTGAATGAATTATTTTGGTGCTCTCCTTATGATAATCATTTTATCAGTCAATGACAAGTTATCACTCTTGTCTTCAAATCTTCTCCTCAAGGTATCTCCCAATTCATCCCATGTGGTGATTGATTAAGGTGATAAAGTTTGATACATGTCAATATATTATTCCTTTTAAGGAGATATCCAAAAAATTATTTTTTTTGTTCTTTTCAATGATGTGATGGTTATTGAAAAAGTTAGTAATATTTCTAATATGCTCAATATGGGTAATGACAGTCTCAATAATGTATGATGGAAAAATAGTGAGGGTAGATATAGGGATATAATCATAGTGAGAAAGTATTACAGGACTATATCCTTTTAAGGAAAAAAAGGTAAGTTCCTTGACATGGTAACAATGAGAATTTTCAATAATGGGAAAATAAAAAACTTTCTTATAAGCCTTGTGAGTAAGATAAGACTTCTTTGGATAAGGACGGGTGTTAGTAAATTTATTTGATTTGTATTAATAATGAATAAGATCTTAAAAATCAAAAGGAATGACTTTATTAAGACACCTTGTGTTCACCTTAGGAATGAAATAGTTCACTAGTATAAAACAAAGATTCAAATGTTAGCTATTATAGCCTCCTTATTTTCAAATCCAACATCCACCTTGAACAACATTCTCAGACTTCATGTCTCACTAGACATTATATAACTATTATAGCCTATATTTTCACCCTATATAAGTCAATTATAAATTTTCAAAATTTGGATAACATGGAACTATCTATGTAAATAGGCAAGCTACTATAAGAGATGAATCTTTAGATTTGAAAAGGATAGCTCTCTTGATCTATATTTGAGCCTCACACACTACACTATAATAATAAATATTAGTGGTGGAAATGGAATAATGAAACATAAAATCAACCTATAATAATAAATTTGATACACCAAAGATAACTCCACAAACATACTTGCATTTTCACTAAGAAAGAAGATTATTAAAACTGACCTCAACTCAATGTTCTTCTAGCATAAGTGTTTCTATAGATAGGCATATTTCTATGCATATATAAAGGTTGGTGAAAATAAGGTCTGATATTAGACACTAATAGTCTCTCTCACACTTCAAAACACATTTAAAAAACACATACACTTCATGAGACCTATTAGAAGAGATACTACTACTCAATAATGCATACAAGAGCAGAATGGAAGCAAAGAGAAGACATTCATCACTTATCCTCAAAATACATTACTTTACACACTTAATAAATAATTTAAAAGACTAAACAAACTTTAAAACTTTATTCAAACTCAAATAAATATGTCAAAATAGTAGGGATTCACCATACCAATTTTGGATCCCATTATAATTCCAAAATAGCTTGAATATATAGAGCATAGGAGAGGAGAGAGAATATGTAAAGTTGGATAGTCATAAGTCTAAGTTTCAAGGATTTAAATCTAGTTATAATTTAATATAATAAGTTTTAAAATAGTTAATGAAGTCTTCTTGGACATTTGTCAATCTAAAACATAACATCTTCTTGAAGTTGACAAAGAGGCATTCCATGTCCTTGAAAATGCCTTGTTGATGATTAGTCCACTAAATTTCTTGAAAATACCTTAGAAGTATAATGACACATGTTTCCTAACTTAGGAAGGTGAAAAAATATTATGATATTCATATACACTCCTCAACTGATGAACTTCTCTCTATCACTTGTCATCCACTCTCTTACAGTCGCTCATTAACCCTTATAGGCTTGCCTTCACACTTATCACTTAAGTAATATGTACACACAAAATGAGATTAATTATATAGGTGTTATAAAACTAATTTATACCTATTTTTCCTTTGGTATATCAAATAGACCTCAATAAAACTCTAAACCACACTTATCATCTCCAATTTTGGTAGTCACTCACATTCTCACTATTTTGTCCAAGACTACCTATAATGACTAACTTAGCATAGGGGTTTACATGTATGACAAAGGTGAGAATGGGATTTTAGGAGTTTAAATATCTACCTAAACTCCTTTCACAATGACTTTCACCTATCTATTCCCTTTTGTAACTCCATTTCAACTCAAATATTATAGAAAATAAAGATTTTGACCTATCCGTACAAGTGAGAGTATGAAACAACTAAGTGTCAAGGAGCCTGAGAGATTTAAAATCACGTCCAAAAAATTTAATAAGTTGATTCACCCCTCTTGGATTTATTTCCATTCATTTTTTATCCATCAAGTTTATATAAGGGTTTCAGAGGGTTTTAGGTCATTTATCTTGTTAAGAATGATTCATAAAAGTTAGACATGTAACCCTCAAACTAATTCCACTTAAGTCCAAGACCCTCCTAAACATTACCTATATTATTTGGTTCCCATGTAGCTCACCCATATATATATATATGAATGAATGAAGGAAGTTGGCTTCTTGATCTCTTACTTTCATTATGGATAGGCTTGAGAGAGATTTAGGCCAAAAATGGCCAATTTGAGTTATTCCCTAGAAAAAAATAATTCTTATCAATCCTTAAATCTCCCTTGAATTCACTCACATTTCTTAAAATTATCATATGTTCATATTAGTCTCATTAGAATTAATGAGGGCTTAGGCCTAGTTCTAGGCCTAATAGGCCTAGACTATGTTTAACTATATACGACCATTTTTGAGTGCTTCTAGTAACTGTAAGGTTTTCTCTATATTTTTTTACAATAAAATAAACCTTGTATATTATACTTTAGTTTTTCAAGACTCTCCCAATCATCTTTCACCATCTATGTATTGTACATCTATAGGTTGGTTTGGCTATGGAGTGCCCTATGTCTAAAATAAAATAGATGGTGATTTACCTATTAATTTAATATTAAGGATAACATTGGGGTATATTTTAGGTAATTATGACACTCTATACAAATTTTTAAAACTAGATCATATCTCTAGAGTCTTAAAACACCAAACTATCTCAGGACTCTATGTAGGATTTTGATTGACTGAGAATTAGGTTTGAAACCTATTTGTTCACATTTTTTCATTCTTAATTACCTCTTAAATTCACATGAAGTTTTATTATACCACTATGAGAGTGGTTTCACCATGATCTTTACATCCTATAGTTATGTCTACTACACAATCTTGCACCTTTCACTAGCCTAACTAGTCTACAGTCCAAGTGAAATTCCAAGTGTGAATATTAGAGGAGTAAATATGTTATTTTAGGTGATGATATAGTCTTTAATAATGTACTAAACTTTTTTTAATCCTTTTTAATTCATTATGTCTATTCCACATCTAGATGGACTTGTCTCTGCTTTGAGATCATGCCCTTGTCCTTATACCGACAATGCACTAGAAGTTGTTTGTGAGTTGCACTATCCAATTTGGTAGTGTGTAATTATATTTCAATAAGTATCTCAAATGGAAAATTTATTTAATTATAATCTCACTCACCATTATTCTCTCTCCAACAAACAATTTATTTTCTCATTCAATTGTGAATTCTAGGCTTAGGCTATAAGAACAAAACCATCAGACCTATCTATACCTAATAGATATTCACCATAAGATGGAACTATGTATGGTAGGATTATTTTTCATAGAGAATAAGGTAAGTAATCACTTTTATAATTTTATTTAACCCTATAGTTATAAGTGTTACAACTTTATTTAACCATATAGCTGTAGCTATAGGTGTTGCATTGATCCTACGCTGAGTTTAAAGGCATCCTTACATATCAACAAGTATAATATGATACTTATCTCATGTTTAATCCCTAAAATCAAATTTATTGAATCTTTTTCAGATTTCTCAATACTTTAGACCTTTATATTATTCTTACTTATGTAGGTCTCCATTTAGATGACTATGGTAAATAATCTCACAATCTTGAATACTTATCTCTCTTATTGAGTTTGGAAGATATTTTATAGGATTTGAAAATGATATAAGCTTATCATAGAGCTCAAATCATACAAATTGGCTATAGGTTAAAGTCATGAGAAGGTCCAATTATATATGTAAGTTCAATCTTCAAGTCCACTTGGTTTCAAGTGTTTTTAGGTTTCCATTGGTCCAATAGATTCTGTTAGACCATCACCATGTTATGAGAGATTGAAAAAAAGTATACCACCTTTGATTTAAATTCACTTTCATGATAACCAACTTTGCAACTATGGAAATAATGTTCTCAAGCCTTAAAGGTTCTCACTCTTAGCACAAGGATAATTCTACCTATATTTTCATTTTCACATGTGCAAACCATACTAAAACCAATGTGAAATGATTGAACATACTATGCAAGACCACTTACCTCACTTGATTCACACATACCACTACAAATAATTGGGAAAATTGAGGTGTTGGGGATACATGGGTAATTTTGAAGTGTTATAAATATTAGTGATTTTTCATATAGCATGGACCATCAAACTTGAAATTATGGCCATGGAAAGGAAGTACATAGGGAATACTAACATTACCCAAGTCAACTCATCCCAACTCTTCTTCTCCATTCCATACTAACTAAAAATCATTAGCCTATTTTAACCTCTCCCATAGAGTAATGAGAAAAATACCATTTTTACTCAAATTTGTACCTATTAAAGCTTGTTGAACCTAAAACTAACCTATGGGGATCTCAACACACCCTTTGGAAGCATTCACACATGCCAAATGTGTCATTTAATTTGTACAACTCTCTAAAACTACATTTTTTATAGTTTATCTCTTTTCTTGTACATTAAACCTATCACATTTTTAGTTTTAAAAATGACATTTTTTTATTTTTATAAAATATACGTATAATTCCCTTAGAGAGATCAAAAGGTGGCATAAAAGGGTTTTAAAACAAGTGGAAAAAAATGACAAAGGTTAGACATGTTGTACGATCTAATTTAGGACCATGGTGACATTTCAAACATATAAGGACCCTATGACAAGTTTTAAAATATAGGGGGGTTGAGTTAATTTGACTTAGGGTAAAATTTAGTCAATAGTAACTATATCTCAAATTATGTTAAGTGTAAAGTGGAAGGACATGGTGCAATGATCCTTTAAAAGTATGACATAATGGTATAATGATATGAAATGGATATTACCATTGTGCTTCATTAATTATATGAATATTAATGATTAAAGGCATATCCAAGTCTTATTACTTTCTCACGGATTCTATGTGGGTACATTTTCTTTATTAACTTGGTTATGGTAAAAATATTTGATTAATTAGATAGTATGATGGTTCTTCTATATTATGAGCCTTGACTTTTATGTATGCAATGTTACATGGTTTTTATTTTTTGTATATTCAGAATAATTTATGAATAATTTTAAACCTATGTTATTCATTATCCTATACCCTAACAAAATACACATTACATAAATGGCTTGGTTACTTAATACAATCTTTTGATTATCTCGTGTGGGAAAAAATGTGTTTTCTACTAAAACTGATACCTAGACTTCTATATATGTGAGTCTCTTAGATAGAGTAAGGACACCCTAGGTGGTCTTATGGGGAAGGTGACTACTCCCATATAGTTTAGACATTATTCATATAAACCATATCATTAATAGTAAAAAAATTTCCATCAACTAATCAACCCTTTCATATATTGCAAAGGTTAAGTTAGAATTGTCCCACTCTAATAGTAAGGTTCTAAAGGTTCAATTACAATCTTAAAGATGTGATTATTTTTTTAAAAATTTGGATAAAAAAATCTATTGAATAAAACATATTCCATTACAATTTCAGAAATCTAATTATCAAATAATGAATCATTTTAGATATGAATATGTAATATATCTTATCTAATAGAGAAGGCCTATGAACAAGATAATATATTGAAGAAAAGAAACTTGATTCAATAATAATACATATTCAATGTAATATATTGTTTCTACTATAATAAATTTTGAATAGCACAAAGAAAATAAACTAAAAGTATCAAAGTACTATAATTTTTAAAAAAATCAAAGATGAACAGATCTTCTATAAATTAAGCAACCAAACAAAACTCAACACATAAGAGACACAAACAAACAACAACCAACAAACTAAATGATAAAAAAATAATTAAGAAAAATTAAGGTATTAAATCTAAACTAAACTAGAACACAAAAAATTTATCAAAAATTAACTAAGTCTAACAAACTAAATTAATATAGAATTTAACTCTAAATCTAAAATATTAAATAAAGGAAGTTAATCTAAGAAATTAATCTTAAAGAAAAACATAAATAAATAGTAAACTAACTATAAATTAAAGTAAAGTGAATTAAAAACTAAATAAAATAGAAATAAATCATATCAATTAAATATTAAACTAAAATTAAGTTAAATTCAAAGTCAAAATAAAGTACAATATAGACAAAATATGTGAGTCTCAATAGAGAGAGTTGTCTTAGCAAAATAGATTGATTTTATTTGAGAAAACATCTTCTTTACAAAATATATTTAAAATATAAATTTCGAAATCAATTAGATCAACAAAATATCATAAACAATGAAGCTTTCATCATTATTCTGGTTGAATATATGGATTCTATACATAGGACTGCAAGAAGCAATCATCAAAAGATATTAAACTTGAAAAAATTTAGATAATCTGTTATAAATGATAATATAAAAATAGATATACCTGCATTACTTAAGCAATATACTCAACCATAAGAGAAAGTACCATTAGTCTATTTGTAAAAGTCGTGCTATCTTAGATAAATTGCATAAAAGAGAGAGATAAATGATTGACTTTAAAATGTATAAGTTTTAAATACCTGTGTTGTTTCTCCTCTTTAAATAAACCCTTTATCTCCTTTTATACTTCAAACTTGGTTGAAAGAATTTTCAACTAACATTTAGTTAGTTACTTGTTAACTTAACTAATTGACTTTTATAAATCAATTAACCTTGACAAATATTAGTTAAGTTTTAATTAAGACTTAAAATTCTTAGGGGATCAAATATTTGAATATAGACTAGGTATTTCCTAATGGGTAGGGACTCTTAATAAATTAATAATAATAAGTAATACATATTTCAATAAATAATTAGATAAATCAAGTTTAATGATATCTTTATCTATATTAATTTCATAATGCATATTATTATAATTACTTAGGTATATTATATATACCAAAATTCAAAAGACTACTGTAATTTCAAAATATCACACCAAAGTATCAAAATATGATAATTAAAGTATCAAAATATGAAATTACTTAAGTTATATCAACTTAAAAGTTAAACTTTGAAATGAAAATTTATCCTGCTAACATCAAAAAGTCATCAAAACTGAATAAAACCTCAATCACTAGTTTTTCCTATTTATTCAAAAACTCATTATATCCCATTTTAATAGCAAGAAATTGAACTATTTTAGTTATAGAATCACTTTTATTATCATCAACCTTAAATTTAATCTACTTCACAACTCTGATCCATGTCAGAGTATCTGATTCATCTTGGCTAATTGAATGCTTCTTGAAAGAGGTTGGATAAATAACATGAAGTGGCTTCACCAAGCTTAGTTTCTTGCACCCTGTCATATGCCCTTTCAAACTTAACTTTATTCACCCTAAAATTATATATTTTTGAGATGGTGTGGGATTTTTAGAATAATATGGAAAGTTGAGATTGAAAAAATTCTTAGCGTGGACTATTTCAGTGTATAGCTAAGTTGGTTCATTAACATACTAAACTCTTTCTAGACTAGAAGACTAAATAGGCAATTAATTTGGATTATTATGAAAGTTATGATAAGAACTACAATGGGTATGATACCTGGACCCAAATCTATGGTTATGAAATCCTCTATTACCCTTGTGGTTTTTAGGATTAAAGGGTAAATTATTCAAGACATTCCAAAATTTAGGATCGATGGCATCAAAATGGATTGACATTATGGCACCCCTACTAGCATACCTAGATCCAAAACTTATAGACATGAAAACCCCTCTTATAAATTGTATATTGGGTGCCTCTTAATTTATATTACCATAATTTGGTTCCTTTCCATACATCTACTTAAACCAGGTTGGTCTCAACCTGACATCCTATATATAATTTTAAATATATTTAGAGCTGATTATTATATGATTGAATATCAACATGTATATCTTAAATATGAAAATAAAATAACAACTATATTTCTATTTATTAAAATTTTAGTTACTTATATAATTTCTCACTATTAATAAATAAATTTTGAACTGCCTATTGACTAAAACAAAAATTGAATTATTTCAATTGTGTCAACTATCATCATAAAATTCCAATTAAAAGCCTAAAAATAGTATTATATCCTCATAATTTTATTTTCACAATATTCAACCATATTTCTTTGCATTTTACTCTTACTGTGAATATAATCTCAAAATATATATCATTATCAAACTAAAAATTGCATAGATTCCTTAAACTGAACCATTTAGGTGTTATTAAAAAGAACTATCTTTATAAAAATTCCATTTATGACATATATTTCTCAAACTGTAATCTACATATCTTTCTCAAAATTGATAAAGAAGATAAAATTATCTTAATAATTTTATCTGAATCCTTTAGAAATATAAACTTTTGACAATATCATATCTTTTCAATTTATAATCATAAAACTAAGAATCAATCTATCATGAATTTTTAAAACTATCAAAATCATTACTATCCCAAAAAAAATCCAATTTGAAACCCTAATGATTTGTCATAAATATATTTAACTAGAATTCTCTTATCACTTTTATTATTATCTAAATATCATCTTAAACATATACAAGACATGTATAATTCCCATGACTGTAATTCACATGCATTCCTATAAAGAAAATACACAACAAAAATTCACACAATAAGACTTTAGACATAATTATATTTCTTTCAAATGATTATGTGAAAACTCAAACAACCTATCATGACTTCTCAACACTTATCAATCATTCCAATATCTGAATTCAAAAGAAATACCTAGAACATATATATTAAAATCATTACAAAATAATTTCTTGATGGCAAGACAAAAATATAATGAACCATTCATATTTTCATGAAACACAAAGTTCATACTTATACTAAAACCCTAAGATCAATGAAATTTTCAAAATACATCAACTGCCAATCAATAGAAAACCAAACCAAAAAAATGCAATCCCACAAATAACCTTTTTTATCTATCATAGATGCAATTCAATATCGATAAATTTTCATAAAATGATTATGTAGATCTCAATATTGAACTGAAAGATAAAACTAAAAGCCAAAACCAAAAATCCATTTACTTAAAATAATCTCCACATTCATTTCCAAAATATCATACTAATTGGATATTACTAAGAATCCCCCATTTTAACTTAAAACAAATAGATTCATAAAGAAAAATGAATGTCACTTCATCATTATTATTTCATACCACCAAATAAATAAATTGAGAACTAGAAAATAAATTTCCATGCAAACTAAAACTCAATGATCTTTTCACATATTCCAAAAACCATGCATAGAGAAAGACCTAAAATAAATTATTCACCTCTATGCAAAACTTATCAAAACTTGCAAAGTTAAGACATTGTATTTATTTCATAAAATTTTTATATTGAAACCTATAATTACTCCTTTAAAAATTATTCATTTCCATTCATGGCATACCTATACAAGCTTCTTGCAACCTTTTTTATTTGAAATTTATTGTCTATAACCTCTCAAAATCTATTTGATAGAGTCTTGCTTCCATGGCAAAGCTTGAAAAATGACTAACCCCAATTAAAATCAAATATTATTTGAAACTAAGACCCAAGAATTAACTACTTGTGCCTATGTGGACTCATGTCATTGGTTCATCAAATCAAGGTTAGTACTTAGCAGTCTACCAACCTACTTAGTAATGCCATCAATTTAAACCATTACCAATATGCTTGCTAAAACCACAATTAATTTACATAAACCAATGCATGTACACTATTCATTAAATTCCCTTAAACCACCTATGATCTCATCAAGATGTTGAAACATCCACATTGATTTGCATTTTGCTCAACCTGCCAACTATTTTTCCATGAAAAACTTTCAACTAGACATTCAAACCACATAAAATCCATGCCTCGAGATGACATGGGTTTATCTCAAACAAACCTTAAAATAAACAATAATCTTATGCCCTTTTCAATACCTTCAAAATTGCATAAAAAAATATTTGTGCCTTGTGTAAATCATAAGATTAAGTCATATAACCTTTGAAATGAATAAGCTCATAATGACCATTTAGGGTCTTTGAACTAGGTTCACAAACTTTAGAATAGTATATAGATTTAAAAACTTGGGGTTAAATTAGGATAGTTAATACTTTTAGGAAATAACTTCTTTAAATATAAAACCAAAATTATTATGTAGCCATAATGCCAATGCTCCAAACTTATAATTGAGAAAAACTGATATGAAATTTGTTATGATAAATCCATACAAAGTTCACAATTAAGGATCAATGTAGATGACTGAATGGTATCATGAAAATTATATGATGCCTCTAATTTTGATAAAACCACAAAAAATATTACCCATTTCAAATTGAAAATGTTGTAACAAACAATGAAATCAAATCAAAAAAATCATTTGAAAAACAAATGACTGATCACAAACATTCATAAGTGATAAATACATATGAAAATTTTACTTGTTAATCCATTTATGTTTTTTGAAACCACTTTAATATAGATGTAAATTCACAAAAAAATCACCATCAACTTATTTAGTTGAAAATATGCATTTCAATATACCACTAATTGACTAGGTCTCTAACTACAATTTTAAATATTATGACTAGGTCATCTCTATGATAGATATGAGTATTAATTTAAAAAAATTAAAGGCGTATGAGAAATAGGCATAACACTAGTGACTTTTCTAGTTATTTTTGAATAAATAAATTAAGTAGCTATTAAATTTCCTAATGTAAGAAATGTAATATTGAGAGTGTGATATAGATAAATAATTTTTCAAATAGCTATGTGTGAACCCTTTTAATAATGAATTTTAATAAGGGATAAGATCAACTAGTGTGGCACAAAAAAAGGGAATGATATAACAATGAAGTTCAAGATGGATGCACAAACATTCCTCCAATACAATATCTAAAAATAAAGTATAATTTTGACAACTAATTATAACTCAACATATATTATTCATTGTAAAAAAAATCTAAATTTATAAAGAATAATATCTAACACTAATTTATATTTACAGCTGAAATGTAGCATCTTTGTATTCTTCCTCCATAACATGAAAATATTGTCCACTTGAAACACTTGTTGATTTTTTAAATTAAAAGTCATATAAAAACAAAAAGTAAACAAACAAACAAAACAAGAAACAACAAAGAAACATATATAATGAATCCAAAACCAAAAATAAATCAAAAATAAATAAAGAAATCTCAAAGGAAGTTAATCATGAAAAAAATTTAAATGATGGTCATTAACTGAATAACATAACCTTTTCTCATCAAGATATTTCAAATGAAAAGAATTATTTTCAAGTACAGTTGTAAATCAATAAGTATCAATCCATAATGAATCAAATTTATGATGTTTATCAAGATCTTCATGAGTTTTGTCCTATTATAAAACTAGATCACCAACTTTAAACTTTTTATTTAAAACTTTTTTTATCAAAAAACTTTTTCAATTTTTATTTAGCCATTTCTAATTTCTTCAATGTTGTTGCCTTTGATTCATGAAGAGCCATGCAATATTTTTTCAATCAAATTTTAATCTTTAATAACATATTGTAAATCTATTCTAGCTGAAGAATTCTAAAGTTCTATTGGTAAGATGTACTCAAGCCCATAAACTAATATGAAAGGTGAATAACTAGTTTTTAGCTTGATAATAGTTCTATCAACCCATTAAACTTCAAAAACTTTAAGATGTCAATTTATTTTATTTTAACAGACTAATTTTTTTATGATTAAAATTAGATTTATATTTGTTGACTCAGCTTGATGATTACCCTAAGGGTAATATTTAGATGAATGACTAGATATAATAGATTATTTTCCTAAAAAATCTATAAATTTATTTGAAATAAACTAAGGTCCATTATCAAAAATGATTTTATAAGGAACTCTAAATCTGGACAAAATCTATTTTTTTTGAAAATGAGATTACTTCACCTATTCAAAACTTTTAATTGCTTTAGCCTTAGGACAGTTAGTGAAATAATTCCTTATTTTTAATATATACCTATGACCAGTTGATGAAGGAGGATTTGTATCTAAAAAAAATTCAATACCCCATTTCATAAATAATGTTTTAGGTATAACTGGGTTCAAAGACATTTCAATTAATTTATTTCTACCAACAAATAACTGATATGGTATAAACAATTGAACTAACTTATAAGCATTTTGAAATAGTGTAGGCCAATAATAACTTATTCTTAAAATAATATAAGTAGTAGTTTTTTTAGCATAATGTCTACCAAAATTTCTTTCATGACAACCTCTAAAAACTTTTTAGGTTTAATCATGTGTAAGACATCTTAATAAAACTCCATCTCTATTTAGATAAAACAAAAAAATCTAATAAACAAAAATTTAAAGCTCTTAACCATAAGGAATGTCTTTGAATATTAGCAAAATTATTAAGACATGATTGATTTTTTTTAAAAAAAGACTAAGTCAAGATACCATTCAGTTTCATCCATTGTACAATCTCATTCATTCATTAGACCAAATTTAATTTTTCTTAGAAAAATCAAAAAAATTCATGGTCTTTAAATGACACTTTGCATTTAGAATATCATCTACTAACAAGACCAAAACATTAATATTTGAAAAATCATTTTCAACTAGATTTTCTGCTAATTCATTACCTTTAATCATTTTGAAAGTTTTAAATTAAAGATTTTATTCTTAAATTCATAATATCTACTTTGTAAACGCTACTTGAATGGTTGGTTGTTTCGAAAGATAAGATAAAATAAGTACATTAGATCACACTAAAACTTTATTTCCCATTAATAAATAATGAAATTTAATTAAATAAAAAACTAACGAGAAAATGAATTTCTCAATAAGAGGGTACCTATTTTCAACTTTTTTTAAAACTTGACTCATATAACCAATTGATTTTTCATTATTATTTCTAAATTTTTAAGTGATAAAATCTCCAATTTATTTTTTATTATAATTCAAATAAAGAATAAATTCTTTCTTTAAATCTATTTTAACAAGTACCAGAGTACTTGCAATGGCATATTTAACATTATTGAATGCTAAATCAACACCTTCATTCCAAGTATAAATTTTATTTTTATTAGTCAATAATTGCAAAGGATTAGACTTATCATCAAAATATGAGATGAATTTCATAACAATTATAATTTTACCAAAGAAAGACCATAAACAAGATTGAATTTTAGGAGGAGGTAATTCTTTAATTGATTTAATACATTCAGAATCTATGGAAATGCCATCTTTAGATATGATATGTCCTAATAACTTACCTTTGGTGATGCCAAAAATTGAGTTTTTTTGGATTCAAAGAAATAAAATACTTTCTACATCTTGTTAAAACTTCACAAAGATGATCTAAATATTTTTTTCATATTTTTGAATGAATGGTGAGATCATCAAGATAAACTTGAATAACAATGTCAAACAAGTCATCAGAAGCAACATGCATAGTTCTTTGAAAAGAAGCTCATGCATTCATTAATCTAAATGGCATTCTATTATAATAAAAAGTCCCTCTATGAGTATTAAAAATAGTTTTATGTCTATATTTAGGATGTACAAAAAATTGATTATAACCAAAAAATCCATCTAATAATGACATCATTTTAGATCCTATAACTTGTTGCAAAATCTTATCTATACTTGGTAGAAGCAAATTATCTTTAATGTTAGTTTTTTTCAAGTCCCTAAAATCAACATAAAATATAATATCATCATTTTTTTTATAATTGGCACTAAATTATCTACCCATTTAGAATATTTTATAGGGAAAATGATACCAGCATCAATCATTTTATCTAGATATTTGTTAATGGTGTCTTCTAACAAAGGGCTAATTCTTCATATTTTCTATCTTACAGGTTTAATACAAAGTTTTATATGTATTTCATGTTTAATAATAAAAATATTATAACCTTTCATATCTTTTTATGGCTAAGAAAATACATCAAAAAATTCTTTGAATAATTTAAGGAATTTTACCTTTTCATTTGTAGTAACTTGAATTCCCAAATATATATATTTAGGATATTTTTTACCTAATTTGATAGGAATATTTTCACCTTTAATTATCATAGATGGTTCTTCCATTCTAAAATTTTTGAGCTTATCATTAGGTGTAAACATAGATTCCAAAATTACCAAACAAGTAGATAATTTATTAGTACCTAATTGCAGATAATCTCCATAGTTTAATACATAATCATCACGATTAAAATAATTACTTTTAATAAAAGAAATACATATTCTCATCACAACTAAAAATAGACAAAATATCATTCAAATCTAGAATTTTAGGTCAATTTTTTTTAAAAAGAGAAGTCTATGATTGGTTCACTCTCACTTACAGTTGGATCAGACGTAAAAAGAATAAGCTTATCATCTCTATTATTATATTATCTAAGTATTTGAGTGATATTTAAATATTTAAAATGTTATAGTAAAGACCAAATATTTTGAGTTTAATGATTTAGGTTAGTTTGATTAGTTTTATAAAAAATTTAAACTTACCTAATAACTAATTTAAAATCTTCAAAGACTTTAAATATCTAATATTAAGTTGAATAGTTTTTTTCAAACTTAAACATACTACTTCAATTTTGTTTGTATTATTAGTGTTTTTAAATGATAATTTATAAGCATAATAGAATATTTTACCAATGGGATAGATTAAACAAATTCTAGCACCATTTCTTAGTTGAGAGCAAGTTCCATCAAAATATAGTGACCATAAAATTTTTTTTCTCGAAGAATTCTTCATGATGAATATTTAGTTCATCTAAATTTAGTAGTTCATAAGTTTCAATTCCTATCTCAACATAAGCAACAATGGAAGAAGCAGATGATTCTATAGGTGCACTAGACAAATATTCTCTTTTTATGAAAATAATTTCATTACTAATGGGGAGCCATGTGATATATTTTTTGATAAAAGTACCAGTTTATTATGACCGATCCCTTCCCAATAACATAACATAATTACTAAGAAAGTCTAAATTTTTTACATTAGTAGACATCTATTTATCTCATCTTGAGTAATCTTAATGATTATGTCTTGAAACTTATCACAACTTTTAGTTTGTCTTGAATCAAATCTAGTAAGCTTCCTATTATAAGTTTCACAAGAAATGCCTAACTAATCTAGAATAAATTTGAGCATTATATTATTTGAAGCACTCTAATCTAATATATAATTATGTATTACCTTATTATAAATTTTAAATGAATAATAAAAAGGAGGTATATAATTTTTAGGAGGATCATAACATTGAGTAAAATCAAATGATTGTTTATTATTATCTTCGTATTGTAAGCCTACATCATTTTTAGGATTCTTAACAACTTTATTAATTTTATCAAGTTATCTTGGAAGGCTATATTATTTTAATAATGAGAATATATATTTAATTTTAGATAAATCATCAATTATATTATAAGTTTTAGCATCAGTTTGTAAAAAAAAATTAGGCTTATAATGTTGATATTGACTATTATTATAACCATTTGATAAAGGAATGCTTTGAGAATATTTATTAGATGAACTATTTAAAAAATTATTTTGAATTGTTTTACCTTTATCATTAGAAGAAGAATTATTATTTATTATTTTATTACTTTAAGAAGTGTTATAATATTTATTTCTAGTATTAACAATATAAGAACCTTAATTTTTAAATATATCATCAAGAGCACACATGTTTATGTTATCTGCTAGATCAACATATATACTATCTTTCCCTTGAATGAATTTTTTAAAATTTTGAACAACAATACATGAATCTGAATCATGATCCAATTCACACACAATACAATAATGAATAACTTTTTTATTTTTGTTTTCAACGCTTTTTCTATTAGATGAAGAAGGTTTATCATTCAATTATATTTTAACAATGACTAGTTCATTTCCTAGACTTTGAATAGATTTTAAAATTTATGCATTATCTAAATTTAGATCTATAGAAGACCTATCCTTAAATCCAATACATTTAATCTTATTTTCATATTCAATGCAAAATGTTATAGTTTCATCATATTCTGTAGTGTCTCTATTTTCTAAGGCTATTTTATATTTTAAAGGTAAAGCACTACAAAAGTAAAGTCCAAATAATTTTTTAGAAGGCCTAAGATCATAAGGAATCTTTTGATATAATTTAGTAAATCTAGTAATGAAATAGTAAATGGTCTCACCTAGATCAAGAGAAAAATTTACAAGATCATTGACTATGTTAAGATATTATTTAGCCTTTATAAAAGCCAATTCAAGACAATCTTTAATATCTTTACAAGTGCTAATAGCTTTAGTAGGGAAACTAACAAAGCCTTGATAAGATTTCCCTTATAGTGTTTGAGTAAAAATTCTTAAACAAATATTTTTACTTGTTATACTAAGAGTAGCAAAAAATAATTTAAAAACATCTAAATGATCTTTCCAAGATTCCCAAGAAGCTCTAAAATTTTTTGGTATATTTAATCCTTTTAAGGAAGGTTACTTACCCAGCCTATTTCCAATATTAAGTGGACTTTTAGAAATCCATGGATTTATATCCATCTATTGTTTTTCCTCAACTTCAAAAGTATATTCATCTTTGGTGATATCATCCTAATCTCTATTATCTTGCAGGGCTTGTATCATGTCCTAAATTCTCTATTCTACTTGATCTACCATTAGAATTTTTGGTAGTTTCTTCTAACTAAATTGATCGATTATCTTGAACCTAATTTACCTAATTTAATTATAGATTTATATTAATAGGTTAAGAAGGCATAACCAAATCATCAAAAAAGATGAGAATCAAAAATAAAATGAGCTCGAAGTCTAGGATTAGTAGTTAAGACTCTATCTCTTTCTTCTCAAGTTCATCTATTTATATTTAAAATTTCCTATTTAGTCTCATGAGTAATATTAGAATACCAATCTATCTCAAATTCTACAATTTTTTCTTCTTTTCTTATGACTTGAATAACATGTTGAAGATTATTATACAATGTATAGCATGTTAAATTAAAAGCAACATCAACCTAATCATCAATAATATCAATTTTAAGTTAGATACTAGGAGGTTGTCCTCTAAGTACCATGAGTAAGAAGAAAATATAGCTTTAAATAAATAAGATTTATAAAATGGTGTCCCCAATAGAGTTACCAAATTTTTTGATAGTGAAAATTGTTTTGTCAACTAATCAACCCTTTCACCTATTGTGAATGTTAAGTTAGAATCATATCAGTCTAATAGTAAGGTTCTAAATGTTTAATCATTATCCTAAATATGTGATGGGTTTTTAAAATTTTAAAAGAAATAACAAATAAGATATTGAATATAACATATTTCATTATAATTTCATAAATTCACTTGGCAAATAATGAATCAGTTCATATATAAATGTGTAATCTATCCTATCTGATAGAGAAGGCCTATGAACAAGATAATTTCTTGAAAGAAGGACACCTGATTCAATAATAATATATATTCAATGTAATATCTTACTTTTGGTGTAATAACTTTTGAATAACACAAAGATAATAAACTAGAAGTATCAAAGTAATATAAAATTAAAATAAATCAAAGATGAATAGATCTTCTATAAAGTAAGCAACCAAGAAAAACTCAACACAAAAGAGACATAAACAAACAACAACCAAAAAACTAAAAGATAGAAAACTAATTAAGAAAAAGTAAAATATTAAATCTAAACTAAACTAGAAAAAAAAATATTAATCTAAAATTAATTAAGTCTAACAAACTAAATTAATCTAAAATCTAACTAAGTCTAACTCTTAAATATTAAATAAAGGAAGTTAATCCAAGAAGATAGTCTTAAAGAAAAATTGAAATAAACAGTAAGCTAAATATAAATTAAATTAAATTAAATCAAAAAATAAATAAAATAAAAAGAAATTAGATCAATTAAATATTAAATTCAAGTTAAGTTAAAGTCAAAGTCAAAATAAAGTACAATATAGACAAAACATGTGAGTCTCAATAGAGAGACTCATCTTATTAAAATAGATTGATTTTATTTGATAAACCAACATTTTATTTATAAAATATTTTAAAAAGATAACTTTTAAAATCAATTAGATCACTGAAATATCATAAACATCAAAGTTATCATCATTATTCAGGGTGAATACTTAGATTCTGTACATAGGACTACAAGAAGCAATAACCAAAAGATGTTTAACTTGAAAAACTTTAGATATTATATTATAAATGATAATATAAAATTGGATATACCTACATTGCCTAAGCAATATAATTAGTTATTATAAAAAGTACTCTTGGTCTATTTGCAAAAGTCATGTTATCTTAGAGAAGTTGCATAAAAGAAAGAGATAAATGACTGACTTTAGAATATATAAGTCTTCAATACCGATGTTTTTCCTTATCTTCAAATGAATCTTTTATCTCCTTTTTTAATTCAAACTTGATTGAAAGAAGTTGTAACTAATCTTTAGTTAGTTACTTGTTAACTTAACTAATTAACTTTTATAAATCAATTAATTTTGAGAGTTATTAGTTAAGCTTTAATTAAGACTTAAAAGTCTTAAGGGATCAAATTTTTTAATATAGATCAGGTATTTCCTAATGGGCAGGGACTCTTAATAAATTAATAATAATAAAAAATACATATTTCAATAAATAATTAGATAAATCAAGTTTAATGATATCCTTATCTATATTAATTCTATAACACATATTATCAAAATTACTTAGGCATATTATTATAGCAGAGTTCAAAATAATACTATACTTTTAAAATATCAAACCAAAGTATTAAAATATGATAATCAATGTATACAAATTTGAATGTACTTAAGTTCTATAAATTTAAAAGTTCAACTTTGAAATGAAAATTTATCTTGCTGACATCTAAAAGTCATCAGAATCAGATAAAACATCAATCACTAGTTTTTCCTATTCATTCAAACACTCATTATATTCTATTTGAATATCAATAAACTAAACCATCTTAGTTCTATAATCACTTGTATTATCATCAACCTCCAATTTAATCCTCTTCACAAATCTGATCTCTATTGAAGTATCTGATTCATCCTAGTTGAATGAATGCTTCTTGGAAAAGGTTGGATAAACAACATGAAGTGGATTCTCCTAGCTTATTTTCCTACACCCTATCATGGGCTCTTTCAAACATAACTTTTTTCACCCTAAAATTGGATGTTTTCAAGATAGTGTGGGTTCTTCAGAACAAGATATTAAGGCAATATTGATAAATTTATTAGCATGGGCTATTTCAGTGTCTAGCTGAGTTGATTCATTAATGTATTGGACTCTTTCTAGGTTAAGAGATTAAATAAGAAAGTAGTTTAGATTATTTTGTAAGTGATGAGAATAAATGCTATGCAAATAAGACATAGCCTCAAATATATGTCCATGAAATCCTCTATTACCCTTACGGTTTGTATGATTAAAGGGTAAATTATTCAAGACATTCCAAAATTCAAGATTGGTAGCTCAAAATAGATTGATATTATGGATCCCATACTATCATAGTTAGGGCCAAACCCTATAGCCCTAAAACCCCCTCTTAAATTTTTTCTATTGGGTTCCTCCTAATTTATATTGCTAGAATTATAATTCCTTCCACAATCTTTGATATCATTATCTCTACTTGAATGAGGTTGGTCTTAGCCTGACATCCTATATACAATTTGAAATATATTCAAAGATGATTATTGTATGGTTGAGTATTATCATGAATAGATTAAATTTAAAACTAAAATAACATTTGTATTTCTATATATCAAGCTCTTAGTCACTTATATAATTTTTCACTATCAACAAATAATATTTAAACTACCTATTGATTGAAATAAAAATTAAATTATTTTGTGTCAACTATCATCATAAAATTCCAATGAAAACCCTAAAAATAAAACTATATCTTCATAATTTTATTTTCATAATATTCTACCATATTTCTTTGCATTCTGCTCTTACTGTGAATATAATCTCAAAATTGTAGCATTTTCAAACTAAAAACCATGTAGATTTATTAAACTAAATTGTTTTCATATGACTAAAAATAAATATATTTATAAAAATTCCATTTATGACATATTTCTCAAACTTTAATCTCCATTTCTTTTCTCAAAATTGATAAAAAAAATAAAATTATCTCAATAATTTTATCATAAACCTTTACAAATATAAAATTTGTATAATATCATATCTTTCCAAGTTATAATCATAAGACTGAGAATCAATCTATCAGGAATTTCTAAAACAATCAACATCTTTACTGTACCAAAAAATCTAATTTGAGACCTAATTATTCCTCATAAACATATTTTTCCATAATTCTCTTAACATTATTATTAATGTCAGAATATCATCTTAAACATATAGAACACATGTATCATTCACAAGACTATAATTCACATACATTCCTGTAAAGAAAATCCACTGAAACTTTTCACACAATAAGACTTCAAATGTAATTATATTTCTTTCAAATCATTATGTCAAAATTAAAACAACCTATAATGACTTCTCAAAACTTATTAATAATTTCAATATCTAATTTCAAAATAAATACCCAAAACATATATATAGAAATGATTACAAAACAATTTCTTCACAACAAGCCATAAATATATTGAACCATTCATATTTTCATGAAACACAAAGTTCATACTTATACCAAAACCCTAAGATCAATGAAATCTTAAAAATGCATCAACTTTCATTCAATAGAAAACCAAATCATAAAAATGTAAACCCACAAATAACCTTCATTATCTTTGCCAAATGTAATTCAATCTCAATATATTTCCATAAAATTATTATGTAAAGCTTGGTATTGAATCAAAAGATAAACCTAAAACCAAAAACCAAAAATCCATTTCCTCTAAATAATCTCCATATTCATTTATAGAATATCATACTAACTAGCTACCACTTAGAATCTCCCATTTTAACTTAAAATGAGTAGATTCATAAATAAAAATGAATGTCACTTCATCACTATTATCTCATACCACCAAAGAAAAAGTGAGAACCAAAAAATAACTTTTCAAGAAAACTAAAACTCATATATTTTTTACATTCCTTATTCTAAAAACCATGCATGTAGAAAGACCTAATACAAATTATTCATCTCTATGCAAAAATTATCAAAACGTACAAAGCTAAGACAATGTATTTATTCCATGAACACATTATATTGAAAACTATAATTACTCCTTTAAAAATTAATTATTTCCATTCAAGGCATACCTATATAATCTTCCTACAACTTTTCCATTTGCAAATTATTATCTACAACCTCCCAACATCTATCCAATATAGTGTCACTTCTATGACATATTTTGCAAAATGACTGACCTACAAGAAAATCAAAACTATTTGTAACCAATACTCAAGAATTAACTATCTATGCCTATGCACACTCATGCCATTGGCTCATCAAATAAAGGTTAGTACTTAATAGTCTACCAACTTACTAAGAAACACCATTAATTTTAACCATTACCATTATGATTGATAAAACCATAGTTAATTTTCAAAAAATAAGGCATGTAAACCATACATTAAAATCCCTTGAACCACCTATGATCTCACCAAGATAACGAAGTATCCACTCTGCTTCACATTTACTCAACCTGCCAACTAGTTTACCATGAAAAACTACCAAATAGACATTCAAACCACATAAAACCTATGCTTTGAGATGAAAACATGGGTTTATCTCAAATAAAAATTTGAAAACAAACAATAATATCATTCCCATTTCAACACCTTTGAAATCGCATAAAAATGTTTGTGCCTTGAGTAAATCATAAGATTAATTCTATAACCTTTGAATTGAATAAACCCATAATGACCATTTAAGGCCTTCAAACTAGGTTCACAAACATTAGAATAGTGTATAAATTTAAAAACTTAGGGTCACCTTAGGATAGTTAATAGTTTTAGGAAAGAACTTTTCTAAATATAAAACCAAACTTATTATGTAACCATAATGCCAATGTTCCAAACTTATAATTGAATTGCAAATGAAATTGATCTAAAATTTGTTATGATAATTACATATAAAATTCATAGTTGAGGATCAATTTAGATGACTAAATGGTATCATGAAAATCATATAATTCCTCCAATTTTGATAAAACCATAGAAAGTATTACCCATTTCAAATTGAAAACACTATTAAATTATTAAAATCTAATCAATAATCAGCTGAAAATAAATGACTAATCACAAACATTCAAAAGTGATAAATACATATGCAAATTTTATTCATTCATTCATTCATTTATGCTCTTCAAAACCACTTTAATATATATGAGAATTCATAAACAAATCATCATCAACTTATTTGATTTAAAATATGCATTTCAATATACCACTAATTAACTAGGTCCCCAATCATAGTTTAAAATTTTATGACTAGGTCATCTCTATGACAGATAGGAGTATTTATTTCAAAAAATTGAAGGTTTATGAAAAATAGGCATAATTCATATAACTATATGACTTGAACTACATGTAGACTCATAAGGTAATAATCTTCCCCATAGAATATTCTAGGTGTAATTACCCTAATTAAGGGTCACATACACATAAATTTAGTTATGTTAGTATTACTATATTATATTAAACTAAATTGCATGTAGTGGACCCTATTCATAATTATTATTTGCACTCTGAATGAAGTGACACTCAATTTTTTTGGGGGGTTATTTCAAAAAGAAGGGTTCTCTCATATTACCATGCCTATTTATATAGAACCAACCTATTCTGATCCTAAAATGAATACATGTGTTATAACATAATCCTCACCTAATATATGATCCCTTTAGTAAACAATTTCATCTCTATAAGCTAATGTTTTGTAGTTAGACCAAGGTACTTCTATATCTAGTCATTCTACAAAATTGCATGGTTTAGTTCACAATCCTTTAGCCATAGATAATTTATCTTACCCTTTACCTATAGTTTTTTTAGATATTAATATTCCATTGTATGATGGTAAATTCTATCTAGAGAAACACAATTAATCCTTCCACATAACATGCACTAATTATATGTCTAATGATAGACTTTTTCCCAAGCTCTTTTTATTCAGTCTTAGGGAATATGCACTCCAATGGTTCTATGATCTCCCATCCCAATAAATAAATAAATTTATTCCTTTCATGGATTAGTTTATATCAAAATTTTCCATCAAAATTAGTGAAAATATATTATATTCTAAAATTACTAAACTAAATCAAGGATACAATTAGCCATTTAGTGACGTATGTAGTGTGGTATAAGACCATACAATATGAGATGACCAATTATGTATGATAAAGATCTCAAATATAAATTTAAGTAAAGTTTCATTGAACCAATGTTATGAGTATATTGTATTCAATAAATTCAATTAATTTAATGAGCTGTGTCATATAATTATAGGTCAAGAAGTAAAGTTAATAGCTTTACACAAACTTGAGTACATTCTTGATGCCATAAATACTTTGAATTTAAAAAATAAATAAAAATAAAATGTTAATTCAAATGATACTAATAATTAATCCAAGATAATGGTTAGTTTAGTTTCATATCATAACTATCAACTTATATTATCTATCCTACCAAAGAGGTAATTTACATGATTACCTCAACCTCTTCAAATGAGATTATAAAAGTTGTTTTAATACAACCTCATATCTCTACCTCCACCACTAAAGGTTGATATAAACTAACCAATACCAAATGGATGTCATAATAATTTATATTTCAAGCATTAGATATGTGCAATACATCATACAAAATGATGCTACAAGCGAAAACATAAGATACAATATCTCATTGATGACAATGTTATTGAGTTTATCACACCCTTAGAGGATTCAAAACCAAACCCTAATGTAAATACCAAGATATAAATATTTTATAATCCTCTTAAAAATAAAAAGGTAGAGTAAACCAAGGATAATTTTGAGTTACATTATACATACAATACACATCTTACTCCTTCTACATATGATCACCCCATGGATAATATTATTGTTACAATGATAAGTGTCATAACATGAAGAACCACAATTATATTTTACAATAGTGAAAATGTGGATGAAAATTCATATTTCAATTATATATTTATATGAGATTATGTGGATTCATAACCCATAAATAGTGTCATAATATACAATGGTTCATGTGGGAATTCTTTTACAATGACACTTTTACATTCTCTTGGATACACATAAAAATATTTGATAAAAATAATATAGATAATGAAGAGATTTGATGGAAAAAGACATAATCCCTTAGGAACCATTGTGTTACCTCTTAAACTAGTCCCTATAGTATTTTAAACTTCATTTATAATATTACCAAGTACAAACATCATTGATATGTAATTCTGACACACTTGGATACACAACTTTCTACCAATGCCATCATCACTGCATTTATGTGTTAATTATGTCATGGTGATAGTTTTATGTATTTCATATGATTACCCTATTGTGCCATAGGAATTTCATCCTCTACCTCCACTAGCACCATACTTATTTGTTACACCTATACAACATTATTATCCAAATAAAAATATCACACCTATTCATGATCATAGTATAGAGTCAATTAATACAACTATTTAGGATTATTTTATACAAGAATTCACCCCACATATCTCATATCATATAATGTATTCAATTATATATATTATTCAAGATCATTCTATGAACATCGATTGGGGGAAAGTAGTGTAATTTCATATGCATATAGTATTACTATGTCCATTACATCAGAGGATAATTTAAGACTCATAGTGGCTAATGTTCACTCAATTTCTTAGGCTACACTTAGTGCTAGTTTAACATTTTCCATAGTGAACATGGATACAAGGTTAACATATGATAAAAAAAAGTTTTATTAGACATATTTCATCCTTAAGTTACTTATAATACATAGGACATTATGAGTGATGATGATAAGCATTATAGTACAACATAATATCACATGTCCTATTTTGATTTATATTTTAATCTAGCTTCATGTCATGCCACTTGTTTTATTAAGGTGATCCTTCTCATTTTTTATATTTGACCTCAAAATGATTAACCCTGAGATTGATTAATTGGTTAGAATATCCATTGATAAAAAATAGAAAAATACAAAAAAAATTAACATATAATGAATAAAAAACAATCTAATCTAAAAATTTAAACATCATGACAATAACACGACATGATTACTAGTATATATAATTTACATGTGTTATGTGTCACATCTTTGGTAGATTACATATCATTTTCCAAACACACATGCATTTAAATGTATACACAAGTGATGTGTATGGTATACATTATATGTGGATACATATATGTTTGACCTTTATTATACACAAGGGTATTTAAAATGTTGTGATCATCATCTTCCATAGGTTACACTATAACAAGTTATATATTTATATGACCTTTCCATTTTCCATGTTAATCTACCTTGATTGCTTACACATGCCTTGATATTACTCATACTTTATACAGTGTTACATGTAAATGTTAATTTAATATATTGTAACATTTACATTCTTTGATGGTGTAGACTAACCTATAGGTTATATGTTTGTTTGAAGTTTTTTCATTTATAATAATCTAGTATGTGATTGTCTATTATTTATGTATCCTTAGCTTTATCTGTATGACATATACTAATATTTTGTGGACCCTTATCCTTGTGTGTGTGAAATTTATTTTCTTTATTTTTATCACCTTATCTTTATGTTTGTGGCATTTAATAAACTTGTTTTTATCTATTTATCCTTGTGTTCAAAGCATTTATTAACACTTATTTTTTGGATCTTTAGCATTTTATGTGAAATTTTTTTTGTCCCTTATATGCAACCCCTTGGGTTTATCATGACATTATAGGTTATTACATGTAATCTTATTGTATGACATTTCTTGTTTATATTTTCATGATCCATATCATGAACCTCCCCCTTATGTGTAATGTCATTATCAATATTATGCACCTTACCTTGCATAGTCCTATTGATTATAGTTATTAGTGATGAGTCCTAATGTGTGCTTGACTTATATATACATCTTAAAATTATACTTATATACATTTCATTACATATGTTTCATACATTTTTTGATGATGTTTTTGTTACTATGATGGAATATTCTACACATATTTAGATGATTATACATGATTATATCTTTATATATGGCATGCTAAAATTTACTCTTTATTATGAGATGAATGACTTATAGGAAATATTATAAACCTCAAAAGGTGAAATATTAGTGGGTTTGTCATAAATAATTAAGCCTCCATAAATACATATCACATATTATGGAATAGATTATATAGATTACATATATTTCATATTGGTTCATATATCATATTAGGACAAATATTCATAGATATTAGAATATTTTGGGTACATGCACCATACATATGCACTCATTATTTAGGTAATTGAGATAAAATATTTTTCATATATATTCATATTTAGATATATTTGTGATGGAAATATAGTTAGGGCTGAAAATTAATGGATGCCTTTGACCATGTATCCATCTAAGTCACACAGTGGATAACTTTACTACTTTTATTAATAAATCAAAAAATTACTAGATATTATTAGTTTCTAAACTTATACAATGGATCATGTATCACATTTACAATAATTTATTCATCATATATTCCTTCACACTAAGGTTACAATCCTTATATCCCTTGAATATCCCTCTATCTCTCTAGCCTTTAATTTTTACATAGTTTTTATTCTTTACTAAATCTCCCTCTAATGCTAGACTAACACTCTTACTTATATATTGCTTAATCCAAAAAATATTTTATATGACTTGGTTGTGTATCATACCTAATTTGGACTATATGTTTGAGTAATAATCCCAATAAAATATTATAATGGATCCCTATGTAGATTGTTAATTCAAATTTCACCTACCCCCACCGTCTCGACTTTAATATCTTTTATACAATGTCTTATAGTTTTTTAATCTTATCATATAGTCCACATGGCTTGGTTTACATTATAGTAAATGCTAAAATCACTATTGTAGGCTACACCATTATTAATACACATCATTATTTGTGCACTCCTTTTATGATAATGCTCTATAAATCTTCACTTTCCATTTGGAAAGCCTTTCTGTGACTTTCCCTATTATGCTCATCCTCAATTTTATGTATCAAAATTCATTTTGAAAAATTACACGTTTAAAATATTCAAGTAATGCCAAAAATTCTAAACTTTTTTTAAACTATATTTATCACCTTAAACACATTCACACTAACTTTACCTTCTTATATCCATCTATTTCACTCCATTTCTCTATCTTCCACCTATGTGCACAAGGTGCATTTAGGGAAAGAAAATTTTCCATACAATTATACCCAAAATTATTCCTACACCCACTCTTTTACATCATATGCATACCATTATTCATCCAAATATCTTACCCAAAATTATGCACTTTTATGCCTTTTGAGTTGGATTCTTCATAAAACTATACTCAACCATATTTGATGATGCAATATGGTTGATTTACCTATGATGATCATGCATTAAAATACCTAGGTAAGTAAAATTTAATATCTTAATTACATGTAGGTTATGATTTGTATAACCACTCTTTTGGTTGACTTCTAAGACCAAAGTAATACTGTCTTCCTAATATTTTACCTAAGCAAGCTTACATTACATTTATTTCTCTTCCATACCCTTTTTGGGTTGTGACCCATCGTCCTATGCCTAACTTGGATATATTTCCTATTTCTATTACTATTATTTACCAATATTTTTCCACTTGTGGGTTTAATCCTACCTCTATCTATCTAGCTACACCAAGTGTTTGTAACACTTTCTATTATATGTGTTGTAAACCTTAATTTCATCATGTGCACCTCATTCCTTCCATTATAATCCTATTCATCCTTTGAAATTAGATACACTTACACTTATTCATCTCATGTGTCTTTAGTAATATATATATATATATATATATATATATATATATATATATATTTATATTCATTTTGTGATCAACCTCCATCTTTGTTGTGCCTCTCTCTAGGCACTCCTACGTAGTAATCCCATTATCTTCATCCTTATCCAATTTTTAATTTGTTATTTTTACACATTTTGATATATGTAAATAAAATATTATTCCCATATCTTTGTCCTCATTATCATATATAGGTTGATCTCAATCTAATTTTATACCTTCCTCTAATGACTTCCTCATATTATGTGTAGTGTAAATTGCACATCTTTTATTAGCTTTGTGATTTCTCACATTTTTACCCCTAGGCTTATCGTATACACCTTTCATAAATATATTTGTGATTTTACTCCCTACACGAATCCACATAGTCTATTATTCTACATAAATGTAGGTTTATCCTACATGTTCCTTCTTTCTATCATCCTTAGATCCTTCTATTGGAATATCATCCACATGCTCCATGTCATCCCTTACCTTTTAAGAATTTTATACTTCTATGGCCACCATATCCATTACACACCATTGTATATGAAAATTTTATTTTTTATACTCTTATTTTATTTTCTATTCATAATAATCCTTTACCTTATGGGAATTAGGAGTTACCATCTTATTCTCTTCATCTTCTCTCCTATCCTTTTCATGGAGGGTCCTCATTTTCTATGCACTTCACTTATCTATCCTATATGAACTATTATACACATTTTTATTTATACCCATCTAACATTTTATATATGTGCATTGTTTCAATAATTTTTATGTGTGTATTCTTACTTTAGTGTAAAATGTACCTTTGCAAAATCTTTTTGGTTCCTTCCAAATATTTTCCATACTTTATCTACGCACACACATACTATGTTTTGACACATTGTTACCTCTTAGACAACTATGTGGCTAAAATATGAATATTCTTCAATATTCCTCCATTAGGCATAAGACATATGCCCTAAATAAATAAAATTATTCTCTTTTGCATCATCTTCATCTATGTGACTTCTAAAGGTTACATCTCTTTTAATCAGCTACTTCTTACATAATGATATTATGGATCACTTATATTTTTAGATAATACTTATTCAATTATTATCTAGGCATGTCTCTAAATACATGTTTCTTAAAATTTCACTTTGTTACACAAAATAGATCCTAGTTACTCATAGTCTAACCCTTCTTATTCTACAGTGCCCTTATTTTATTTATAGAGTTTCCCTTCCTCTAGTCATTTTTTGTCAAGAAAAATTTCCTAGATAGCCTCTCTTTATTTAGGCTCAATCACTATGGTTTCCTCCCAATATTTTATGAGGATCCCTTCTTCTAATAGTTATGCATAATCCTCTTCATCTATTCAACTACTCTTAACAGTTTGACACCACTCTACTAGTGTCTCCTTCCACACATTACCTTTCAAGGTAGTCTTCTCCTATGTGTTTATACACCTCGATACTTCAAGTGTTTTCAGCCACATATGTATATTATATTTGTGCACTATATAAAACATTAGTTTTGAAACTATATGATCTCAACATCTCACCCTATGCTTGCCTTTAAATTTTATTATCCATTTTAGATCTCTCCAACTATATATTGAGCTATCAAACAACATTTTTCATGTAAAATCCACCTTCTTGGAGTCCTCAATGACTCTCTATCCAAAAAATACTCTATAATCAAAACTCGATATTTTAACTCTTAAGGGTTTTCTATCTATGAAAACATATATGTTTAATCTTAAAGTTTTATTTATATGTGCACTAAAATCTTTTTGGACTCCTTTATTCTCTTCTTATTTTTGGAATAAATTTACAATAGTAAGTTAGTTATGTAAGTGAGGTTGTTAATTTATAAGACAACCCATGTATTTTTTAGGTTAGTATTGTTAGTTTTTAAAACTAAGTTAGTAGAATAATTATATTATGAAACTATTCCACAATTTAGAAGATTACAGATTTTAATTTAGTTATATGTTCATCGTATTTTTTAGCACTATTATGAGCATATGTAGGGTTATATATATATCTTTATAATATAAATTATGGAATCTCAACAAATATTATTAGATTTATGCTCATATTTGGTATCGGAGTGGAGCTTTTTTAAATACA
Organism: Torreya grandis; assembly: GCA_037957365.1. Taxonomy (NCBI): domain Eukaryota; kingdom Viridiplantae; phylum Streptophyta; class Pinopsida; order Cupressales; family Taxaceae; genus Torreya; species Torreya grandis. The sequence goes on from JARHVA010004126.1 coordinate 537,569, forward strand.
AACTCTACAAAATTATTTTGTGCAAGTTAGATTACACATGTAGAAGTTTTTTGACATTTTTGAGTGTATTGAAGCTCAAATTCTCTCTCCTATATGTATATTTTTCAATAGTAGTGAGTCATACACACATGTTCAGAAGGATATTTCAATTGTCTAAAATTATTGACTAAATATTACATCATCTACAATTTGTTTGGGTAATTTTAATTTAATCTATACACCCCTTTGGGTCTTTATCAGTGTTTTGGTCTTCATGTGTCCTCCTCTTGTTTATAGAGAAACCACTGATATGATTTTTGTCAATAAATAACCATACCTGCATCTTCAATTTCTAAATTTTTGTGACATATCTACCACTCCACCTTCCATATTTCCATATCTAGATGTAAACTCGTAAACTAAGTTATACCACTATTTAGATGCATCTAATATGATATTTGTCATTTTATACTTGCAATATGATTTTCTATGATTTCAAATCATATAGGACATATTTTTGGGTGCTATTTTTTGTATGTTGGTCTATGTTCTGTGTTGGTCCTTACCAAATTTAGTTGTATAATTATACACAAGGCCTTATAAAAAATTGGTACATTACAAGTTGTATAGATATGAATCAAAATATAGAATAACAAATCAATTTTATTTTATATTTTGGTACACAGACATGAAATTCTAGTTATGATTCCTGAAAGTGTATATTTATTTATTTATCTTCACCATGTAAACTTGATATAGACCCTTGAATAACATTGTATAAATATTGGGTGATGTGTAAGTTGAATTTTGGTCAAATATTACAAAGTGGTGGAGCATAAAAAGGACATTTGAGATGTATTTTCCCACCAACTAATCAAGTCCAAGGTGGTGACAACTTAAAATGTGTGATTTTACTATTTTATATCATTTTTATCCTTATTAAATCTAAAATACTGTATAGAAGAATTGGTAATTTGATTTTTTGTTAAAATATAGACAAGTGGGAGGTTTACAGTTCAAATCACCAAAATCTTTTCTAGTCAAATTTGTATTTTTGAAAAAAAGACAAACTATTCATAGGACAAAATTAGGGGGATTTTTATTTTATATTATTTATGGAATTTTTTTCATCTTATGTAATTAAAAATTAAAAATTATAAACATTTGTAAAATTTTTAGAAAATTGTAATCACATAAAAATGGAATTTGTTCATCTTGAGTATGACTTGTGACATCCAAACCATAGGTCTTTCCTACTTCCTTACACAACCCACTAGGCATGTTTTCACTACTTCCCAATCACTTGAAGCCTTCTTGAATCAACCCTAGCTGACCTAGACTCCTCTCCTAGGAAAAAACCTATCCCATAAGGTCATTTTCCCCTTGGAAAATAGAACCATAAGTTGGACTATAGCACTGGACCCTAGGGTGTCCACTTTCCAGCACTATTATCCAAATCACTCTTAGCCTCAAATGGTTAAATTTCCCAAGATCCTTATCTTTTTCCCTTTCAGCCTAACATGAAGTCATCTAACCTAGGATCATTAGTTTCCTTATAAAATACTATTCAAGGGTCATTTAGAAGAGTTGAAAATAATTTAAAAGTCACAAGCTACAAATACACTAAGCACACTCAAGCAAATCTTCCTATTCTCTGCATATAACCAACCACTACTATTTCCAACCTAATCAAGCTCTCACACAGTCATAAGTCATCTCAAGCTTTCCTAGATTTGCATAATACTTTAATTTCATACACAAGATTAAACAATACACATTTAATTTAAGAGAAATACATTGGCCTTTATCCCTCCTCAGAGTATTAGTATGTAGGCAACATGCCAACATATGGGGTGTGATCATACATTTAATGCATAATACACACTAATCCCTTTTTTTAGTTGATTAAAGAACAATTGTAAACTTAAAGGAGGAATTAGGACCTTAGAGGATAGAATTAGTTGCACACAAAGCTTTGTGGATGACCAAGACCTAAGATTCTAAACACAAAGCCTCCTAAAGTATCAAAATAGAACCTAAAAAGCGCAGAAGAAGCAAATCAAAAGGACTATAGTATTAGACCCCAAAGTTTCCAATTTTTGGTGCTACTATCTAGGTATAAAATAGACTCTTGGCTCTTATTTTTTATAGTCTACCTAGTCAGCTCAGTAATTTGTAGTTCTAGAATCCTTTGTCTCAGTCCAAAAATCAACTAAGTTCACTCTCTATCCCCTTGTTTGCTATTTTTGGAAATCAATTAAGCAATTTTAAATTTAATAAATCAATAGTTAATTTATACATACTATATTCACATATTTTCTATATTAATCTAGACCCCTTTAATAATTAGGAAATTAAACCTTAGTTTCCCAAAAATAGTAAAACATTTGGTGAACCCAACTTATAATCTTTGCACAAAAACCATAAAAACCCTAGGGCTATTTATTTCTAATTTTTTGAAATTTTTTTATTTTTATAGAATTTAAAAATTAGTAAACTACAAATTTAAGTGCAATATTTTCAATAATTCACTAAAACCCTAGTTTTCACATACTAGGTCCTTTTTGCACGAAACCACTACCAAACCACTAGGAAAAATATTCTACTAATTTTGGAAATATTTTTAGATTTTTCCTAATATATTTCAAGTCAAATATACTAATTCTTAGTAATTTTTTCAAATTATTGCATTAATTTGTTTAAAAAAATCATTTCAAACCCTAGTTACATCATTTAATTTCCAGTAATTTTCCAAAATATTCCACTTATTTTTTGAAAATTTTGATTGAATATTAAAATCAAAAAAACATTTTCAAATTCAAAAGTTCATAGTATAATGAAAATAATATTCTTGAAAAATCCCTAAGTGCATACACTAGGTCTTATTGCATTTTGAGCTATCACCATACATACTTGGAGTTTGATATCCTTTTCTATGCACATTATAGTTCATTATTTAGATTATTTTTATGTAATCTTCTCTGATATTTTTCAATTTTTTTTCCTTATGCCCTATAATTTCCTTGCATCTCTCCCTTTGAGATGAATTTCAAGACTTAGTAGCAACCCTCCTAAATTTAACCAAATTCATGTAGCTCATTCCTATAACATGGATAAGCAACCAACTTAAGTCCCTATTATAGATCATCCACATCTATATTACATTAATTTCAATGAAAATGATTCCAATAATGAGTAATATCATAATAATAACAATGAGACACATACTGATTCTCATGTTCTATCACATTGGATTACCAATCCACTTACACCCATTATTGACAATGAAGTACTCAACAAAAAATTGATTTTACAAAATTTTAGAGAAATAGTCAAAGAACAACCCCATGATCATGCTAACATCTTGAAATTTATCATGAAACTAAAGAAGGACCAATAATTTGGGTCTTTTCAAACCATATATCCACTAGTTGCACATGGCACTATGAGGGTAACTATGTCACAACAACCCCCTATAACAGCCCAACTTTCTTCTATGCCACCAACTATAGCTAGTACATCCCTATCTCCTAATGTGGAAACCCTTGTGAAAGAGATTCAATCTCTTTGATCCAATGTGTAACATCTTGAGCAAGGTACCACTAGATCTACATAAGCATAGGATTCTATCACTTTATTGCATACATCTTTGGCATGACATATAGCTAATACACCATTACCACCTAGATTTGTATAACCTAAGCTCACTCTTTATGATGGTAAGGGTTATTTAGAGACACGTTTGAGAGCCTTTATTGTATCATGTTTATATTATGTACCAAATGACTAGATATTAACTAAGTTATTTCTAAGGAGCCTCAATGATTATTCACTATAATGGTTTTATAGTCTATTAAATTAATTGGTCAATGCATTTAATCCTATTGATGACATGTTCCTAGGACACTTTAGTATCAACATCGGTGATAAGCTATCATATGATCAAATTTCACAATATAAATAGAAGTCAAATGAGCCCCTCACCAAGTATGTTCTTAGATATAAGACCATATTGGCTAAGATGACTAGCCCTATGGTAGATTAGGAGTTACAGTTGTTCTTTAAACATAGTCTTCTATCATTTTTACATGAAAAAATCATGTTAAAAAGATTCTCTTCTTTCACTAAATTCTATCACACTTTGAAAGAATAAGAAATCAAACTCATATAAATGGGCAAACTCAAGTACATAAGTGTATAAGATACAACTAATAAGAGTAATAGTAAAGTCCCATATAAGGTCAAGTTTAATGACATTAAAGGATAGAATCAACAAAAAATCAATATGGATTTAGAACCCCATAGAGAGTCACATTATCAACACCTCCTCAATGACCTTTGACAAATCAACCAATTCCTTTAGCCAGAGTTATACAAAAATTATTAGAATGTAACATCATATCTCTTCCTCTTATCATATAATTTGATCTAGCAAAGCCTCTTCCATGGGGATATGACTAGAATGCAGTTTCCATCTATCACAAGACACTAAGACATACTATAAATAGATGCATTAGTCTCAAGCACAAGATATAGGATCTAATTAATGGTAATCAAATTGATCTAGGTACTTTAGCTAAGCCTCCTCCAACCAAACCAACACAGGATAAGTCACTTAAAATCTTTTCATATTTGTTTCCATAGCATATCAAGTGAGAGGTATACGATACATAAAGTGTACCTCATTAATATCAAGCATATCCTCCACCAATTACATACAAGGAACCAATATCTAATTCACATTCATTGAGCCACATAATTGGAACCTTTCATTCTAACCTTCCAATTTGACCTTCTATCTCCTTTTTTGATTAAGATATTATCAAAGATGTAATAGATTATTAGACACTCTTCATTATATATTTTATTCATTATCATCACATTCATAGTGTTCTAATTGATAATGGATCCAGTGTTAACATGTTTACTATGACACTGCTAAGACATTCAAGGTTTACAGAGCAAGATATCACTCTAACTAACATAGTTATTAATGGATTCAGTGGACATAGTCAGACCACATTGGATGAGATCCTAATTCCATTATAGGTTGGTCCTACATGCATGACCACCCCATTCACTATAGTTCTTAGTGAAATATATTTTAACATGTTACTTGGTAGACATTAGATACAAAAACTCCAAGAAATTCCATCCATAGCACATCAATGCATGAAATTCATTCACGTTAATCAAGTTATTACAATCACTAGAGCTCCATATGAGTTACCAATTCTAGTTTTAGTGCCAATTTTAGTTCTAGAGCCAGTTTTAGTTCTAGCACCAGTTCTAAATCCTTTACCAGTATATAAGGTCCATACACATCCATAGCTTTAGGACTCTAAATAAATTCTAGTTATAATTTTCATACCCATAGTAGTTCATTGAGATCTTAGGCATCTACACATTGATCAAATGTTTAGAGAGCTTCTCCTACATATATATATGGGTCTTTAAGAACCCTAAAGTTTTATCTACTTATTAGATTTATAAAGGATCCCTATAGTTAGTTTCTACTTCATATATCTCAGAGCATTTACAACATATCTAGCTTTTAGAGCCTCAGTCTCAACACTTCCATTATACCTCATGATCATGCCCAATTCAACTTTTTTGATACTAGAAACCATGATAGGGAGTCTCATATGAGACTCATTAGTTAGTATCATTCTTTTGTAGTATTTATTGTACATAGTCTCTTTTTCATGATTGTACATAGCTTATTCTAAAAATATAAAAACATGTCAATTTTATGCATCATCTATGGTTTACATTGCTAATCCCTATGCTTGACTTACATTATGCTATTCTATCCTACCTATTTGTTAATTTATCTATATTACTATGCTTCACTTTATATTCTTTGAGTGTGTGTAGTGCATCCAGATCTTTGATTACTTTACTCTACCCATTAAGGGGTCATCTTATGTCTACATTCTAGTTACATATCAATACATCCACCCACTAGGGGTACACTCTACATGACTAAACCATCCATGTTATGTCATTCTTACACTACAGACTTTAGACATCTTGTTTTAGTATGTTCCTTACTTGATTACATAGATATTACATTGACATCCCTTGACATTTATCATACTTCTATATTTCTTAGCATATACATTAGTCTTGTATTAAATATCTTTTATACTCTTTCTTCTCACCTTTTATAGTTAGATGCATGTTTACTTCTTATAGTACTTTACATGATTTCACTCTTCAATTTGATTAACTAGATGTGTTTGCATTTTCAAATTCATGTTTGCTTCCTATTTGAATTTTAGGACATTTTAAAAATGTCCTTTACTCCTGGCTATATGTGTGTGCCTTTGGACATTTGCCAATGTCATTTATGTGTGTCTTTCTATGTGCTTATGGCCCTGGTGAAAATTTTTGCTTGTTTATTTTGTGTTTTTATGTAACATTTGAACATGCCTTATATGCCTTACACGCTTATTTATCCCCTTTGACAACCTTGTGTGTTTTTTACTTCTTGCTTTGTATTCTTGTTTGATAAAACATTTCTCTATGTGTGAAATAGCATGATTACAATCATGCATTTACCTTACTTATTGGATGCCATGATTGACATAATGCTCCATCTCTCCATGCCACTAACAACTAATAACTAACATCTCACATTCTAGTTTTCACCTATGCACATGCTATTACATTTCCATATCTATCTAGGCATACTCATATGGATCTAACAATCTCTCTTTACAACTTTTTATATATCTTGAAATCCCGAATATCAATTTTATATCAAATATTTTCAAAGATTAAAACACTTGTAGGGTTTCTTCTTTAGAGGGTAGTCATTATAGGGTCTTCATTCCTACCTTTAAAAGAGGGGGAAACAAATAGGGGGTTTTGTCATAGAGATTAGAAATCCTACTAGTTAAAAATGTAGTTTCAAAAAAGTTCAATCTAGATTCCAAAATTTAGCACAAACAAGCTAGATCAAGCAGGTGATAGAAAACATAGCCTAGTTTTTAGTTGTCTCTAGATAATAGCACAAAAAATAGGACTATAGCATTGGACCCCAAAGTGTTCAATTTCTAGCGCTAGTGTTTAGATAATAGAATTTCTAGTTTTTACAAAATTAGGTAGAGGGGTGAGTTTAGTCATGGTTTTGCCATAACAATATAGTCTATAATCTAGCATTTTTTTCTTAGAGAATCTAGATATAAGGGGAATCATGCATAGAATGAGGGTTTCTAGTTACATTTTATACATGGTAGCTGATACAACTTTTAGTTCAAAATCTATGTTTTAGATACTAGTTATTAGGGCTAATGTGTATAGCACATGGGCCTTCTCTTTTCCAAGTTTAGTACATTTTATTGCATGTTCCCAATAGTTGCATTCCTTACTCCATCTATATGTGGTTGGTATCACTTTAAAGTAAACATTCATATAATTTTGATCCCCAAGTTCTTGAGTTGATTCTAGTTCTGGAGGGAATTTTTATATGAGTTCCAATCTCCATCTTTCAAAGTGGATAACATTGGCCTAGTTTCTAGTTATATTCAGCTATCCATGCCAACATTGTCAGATTATAGCACATTCATGGGATTCATGAGACACCTCATATGACATTCAACTTATACTAGTATCTTTCTATTTATCTTCACATCATGGGGCAATGATGGAGACAAAGGTCAAGTTAACCTTTGTATTTTTGAGCCACCTATTTAGAGGGATTAAAAACATGGTTTAGACATTGATTAACACATGCATGATTTTTTGACTTTTCATATTTGGGGATGATGGATCCAAAGGGATTACCTTTTCATTCTTGAGCCACTTGTTTAGAGGTATCGGACACATATTCTAGACATCGATTAACACATGCATGATTCATTAACTTCGCATAGTTGGTGATGATGGAGCCAAAGGGCCTACCTTTGTATTCTTAAGTCACCTTTTAGGGGATTGAGAACTCATCTCATTCATCTATATAACTCTTGGTTTAGTATTCATCCAACATCATTTAACATAACCCGATAGTATAATAGGTTTTGTATTGGTTCACATACCTAGTAAGGTGTATTCATTCCTTTCTCTTCCTTTATCTCTCTTTATCCAACTTTATATATTACTATTTTATATATAGTGTATTTAGAAAGAACTAATATACTTTCACTTTTATTATTTGTAGATTCACATAGTACAACATGATCTCACAATACACAAATCCAACATCACATAGCTTCTTGGGCTTATCCTCATATGTAGTTTAGCTACACTTCTATTTTTATCCTTTATCCTAGTTTTTTTCTTAGTTGTAATTTAAAATAAGGACAGGGGCCATATAATCACATAAAAATGTAATTTTTAAAACTTAAGCATGACTTGTGACATCCAAACCATAGGTCTTTCATGCTTGTTTACACAACCCATTACACATGTTTTCACTACTTCCCAGTCACCCAAAGCCTTCCTAAATTATCCATAGCTACCCTAGACTCCTCTCTTAAGAGCATACCTATCCCCTAAGGTCCTTATCCCATTGGATAATAACACCATAAGTTGGACTATATCGCTAGACCCTAGGGTGTCCACTTTCCAATGCTATTGTCCAAGTCACTCTTAGCATCAAATGATTAGATTTCCATAGATACCTATCCTTTTCCCTATTGGCCCAACACAAAGTCATCTAACCTAGGATCATTAATTTCCTAATAAAATACTATTCAAAGGTTATTTAGAAGGGTTGGAAATCATTCAAAAGGTACAATATAGAAATACACTAAGCACACTCAAGAAAATATTCTTATTCTCTACATACAACCAACCAATTCTATTTATAGCCTACTCAAGCTCTCATAAAAGTCATGAGTCATCTCAAGCTTAGACATATTTGCATAATAATTTCATTTCATACACAAGATTTCACAATACACATTCAATCTAGGAGAACTACATTGGCCTTGATCCCTCCTCAAAGTATTGGTATGTAGGCATCATGCCCACACATGGGATATGATCATACATTCAATGCATAATACACACTAACCCTTTTTTCCAATTGATTCAAGACCACTTATCAAGCCTAAGGAGGAACTAGGACCCTAGAGGATAGAATCAGTTACACATGGAGATTCATAGATGATTGAGACATAAGATTCCAGACACAGAGCCTCTCAAAGTATCAAAATATAACCCAAAAATCTTAGAATAAGTAGATCAAAAGGACTACAACACTAAAAATAAGACTATACCACTGAACCCCAAAGTGTCCAATTTTTGGAGCTACTATCCTGGTAGAAAATAGACTCTTGGGTCATGTTTCTAATAGTCTACCTAGTCAACTTAGCAATTTGTAGTTATAAAATCCTCCATCTCAGTCCAAAAATTATCTAAGTTCACTCTCTATCCCCTTGTTTGCTATTTTTAGAAATCAATTAAGCACTTCCAAATTCAATAAATCAATAGGTTAATTTAGAAATACTATATTCACATATTTTCTAGATTAATCTAGACCCCATTACTAAATAAGAAATAAAAATCAAATCAGTGCAAAAATAATGAGACTAGAAAATCTTATTTACAGTGTTTAATATCAATGATGCCTTTGGTTCACATTTATAGGCAATGCCATCACATTTTAAACTAATGCATTTATATCCTAACATAGCTACAAAAATGACATCTAGGAATTGACCCTTTAAATATTTAGGGAGTAATAAGGTCCAAATATTTTCATAAACCATCCCTTTGTTACCCATTTGTTACTATCAATAGATGTAAATCTTGATAGTTGGAAGTTTCAAGTATATAGGGAAGTTATGCCCGTATATGCATAATTATTTCTAAGAAGGTGTTACTGATAAAGTGAATCTATTTCATGTACTATTTATGTACCTAGCACCATTATTCTCTTACATGCATTAATGTCACTTTCATGTACCAATGGGTATATCAAAAGGACAAGCTCTTTTAGTACTAAAGGGTATATTGGAAGGTGTGCATATAAAGATGTATGTTATATTAGTATGAAAATATATACAAAGGGGAGAATTTTAGAGTTATAAGGTTCAAAACCATCACCTTTATATATTTTGATCAGATTTTCAAACATGGATGGAAATGGACCACATTTTTTTTGTCAAACACACTGCTTTTTGGAGGTGATAACTATGTCACATGGAAAACTAAGGTGTAAACCCACTTGGAATTTGAGGACATATGGATAGTTTTTAATGGAAAATGGACCCAAAATGATATTGATGTTTATTAAGAATGTAAATATCACACAACCAATTAGAATTTTATGCTCATAATCATGTCAGAGTCTTGAATGAGGTAGAACCTCATATCCATAATGCCACTATAGCTGAAGATGCTTGGGATAATATTAAAAATGTATTTGAGATAAAGAATTAAAAACATATTCTTCATCTATAAATCCAAATACATAGTCTAAAGTTAAAATACAAATAAAAAGTGGAATTTTTTCTTCATAGAGTTGTAACCTTATGGGATTCACTTGAAACACTGGGTGAACTAGTGAAAGATGACTCTTTAGTTACTATTGTCCTTAGAGCTCTGCCACCTACATATAAATTTTTTGTGACCATGTTGAATGTCATAAGTTAGAAACCATCCTTTGAATCCTTGGTTAACATGTTGCAATAGGAATAAGCCATGAAAATATAGAGGAACTTGATGAATATCATGAACTTGCCTCCTCTTAGAGAGATAAGAAGCCCATGAGGACTTCTAAATAGAACCCTAAGAAAAATAATGGACAACACCAATAGGGTAATAGATCCCATTCAAATAAGGCTAGAATATTATTAGTATAATGGATTCACATAGGGATCCTCTTGTAAGAATCCAAATTCACAAAATCCACCTCAGTCACTGAAGCCTAAAACCCATTCTAAAAATTAATAAAAAAAGAAAAAAATAAGGGAATGTTATTGAGGATGATCATTATTATAAAGATAATCTTGTATTTATTACACAAATAGATGAAAAACATTTTTCTTAAAAATCCATCTAGTATGTTGATTTTGGTGCCATAAGGGACATGATAGGATAGAAAGAATGGTTTTCCACTTTACACCAACTAGGATCTTAGGGTAATGTTTTTCTTGGTGATGAATCATCATACACTATTCAGGGTAAAGGTGATGTTTATTTACATCTTGGTAATTGCACTACCACAATTAAATATGTTTTGTATCTTCTATAACTCACTAAGAACTTTTTGTATGTAAATCAACTTCTCAATCACAATCTCTAAGTTGAGTTTGATGACAAACATGGTAATTTTTTTTCCTTATCAATAATAAGTCTCGAATCTCTAAAAATATTCCATGATCTTCAAATATAGGAAATATGTTTCTTCTTGATCTTGTCCATAGTGACCATCAAACACTTATAGTGAAGGGTACATCTAAATCATAGATATGACATAAAATATATGTTCACTTGAGTTAGGGGTATTTTCTTGAATTAAGCAAACACAACATGGTCAAAGGTTTTCCCAAACTCAAATAATATTTTGATATATATTATAGTTACTTAATTGGTAAGAAATAAAGATCTCCTTGTGGAAAATGTGAATATCAGTATCCTTATCCACTAGTCTAGTGCACACTAATCTCTGTGGACCTATGACTACTCACCTAAAAGGATATAAATATTTTAAACATTTTTTTTGTGATAATTATTTAAAGACATGGATTTACTTTTTGAATACTAAGGATCATGCATTTTGATATTTCAAAGAGTTTAATGTCTCTATTTAAAATGAAACTAGCTGCAAAATCAATGCCCTTTGCTTAGATCATGGGGGGAATATAACAATAAAAAGTTCAATACATACCTTGTAGAGAATGGAATACATCATTAAAAAAATACTCCTTGTACACCATAGTAGAATGGTGTTGTATAAATGCATAACCATGTTATTATAGTGATGTTTCAAAGCATGGTTGAACATGCACAACTACCTCAATCATATTGGGTAAAAGCATGTCTCATATCCATCTACCTACTAAATGCATCACCCAAAAAAGTGTAGACATCTAATTCCTATCACTATTGTGATACAATTTCCAATCTAAGAAACATTTTATAACAACATAGAATCTAGCCCAAAATCACCAAAACACACTAAATACTTCAAACTTGTCATGTACATATGTTGATTTAGGCTAATGTATCCCTAAATGGGGAGATGCAATTTTTGTGACTATTATATTTTATTAAATAACTTTAATTCAAATTGAGACCATAAAAAATGACACTCTAGACCACTGGATTATCTAATTCGATAGCACATATTATGTGTATGTGTTATTTTAGCTCTATAATTCCCTAACTAGGGTATTACTCTATATGCAACTCACACTTTTATCTGATTATACTATAGTAAAATTATGACTTCATAAAATGATATTTCCAAGTAGCTTGATTAAACATACAATGGATTTCTATATAATTTCATAAAATCAGTCAAAGTCACTTAAGCAAATTAAATCAAATCAAGAGCCTAAGTGAAAATTCCATGGAAGTTATTGAAAATTTATTTATTGGAAACTCATTCCTCAAATTTGAATCATCCTATGACATCATCAATTGGGTGGCATCCATAAGCCATTATTAGAACAAATATCAAGATTAAGCCCTCCCATGCCTCATCAATGCTCCATTATTCCAAATATTAATGGGATTATTTATTGCTTGTCTCTCTAAAATTAAATCAATTTATGGACACACATATTGATCTCAAGATGGATGGTCATGGTTGATCTTGAACATTTTTAGAAAGCTATAAATAAGTGAGCCAAGAACACCATTTTAAAGTTTGAATTGTGTAATGTTATTATGTAGAATTACCTCCATAAATCTTCACATATTTATAAAAATTAATCAAATATTGTGAACCTAAGCCATTGGTGCACTATGAAATGATGAAATATCTTGTTTTTACTCATAATTATTGTAGACTTGGAGCACCAAAGCCAAGGAAAATAATGATTTTTGGCTACTCTTAGAAAGAGGGATGTTATTTGGAATGTTTGGTAGTGTTCCTTATTTAAATGGATCTTGGAATAAAATAGTAACAACCCATGAGGAAGTGGGCTTGATGTTTTATTTTGTATATGCTTTTTATAGATATTTTATTGACTAACACATAGACTAATGCATCTTGTAATACTACTCTACATTTTCATATGCTCGGTGGGACTCACACCTCACACAAGCTTCTATACCTTAGAATTTTGCATTTAGACCCTCTTTGGAGGATATTTTCACTTCTTTTTCTCTCATTTTATGTTTTTATGGCTTCTGATACAACTAATGGGATTGACTTGTAAAATAGTGGGATCACTCTAGAATTTGGTGAGATTAACTTGAACATTGGCAAGATCACCATATGGAATAGTGGGAAAAAATCTGTGAATGGTAGGATTGATTTTATTAACTCTTTGTCTTCCTATGTGTTTTATATAATTGGCAAGATCACCTTATAGAATAGTGGGATCACTTTGTAGATCAACAGAAATGCATTGTAGATTGGTGAGATCACCTGTAAAATGAAGAGATGACTCTAGACTAAACAATGGAATGTGACTATTATTTATCTTTATCATTTTTTATCATTTTGGTTAGAATTACTTGTAGTTTAGTGGGAATGCCATGTTAATCAGTGATATTGCCTTGTCAATCAATGAGATCACAAACTAGTGTTTCTTTTGCTCTATCTTTTAATGAGATCCATATGTAGAATGATGTGAAATCACTATGTAATGGTGATATCACTCTTTAAAATGGTTATATTAACCTACATAATAAAATAGAGACTGAAAATGGCAAGTTATAAGTTTTTCTAACATTTTTACACCTTGATTTCATACTTATAATACCTTGTTTGCATGATTTAAGTCACTTAATCTCCATTTCATAAACAAAAACAAAGGAAAAATTCATTACACACTTAGTTTGGGTGATTAAATTGAACTCTCAAAATTATCTAAATACTATTAATAATTCTTGTTTAATGATTGTTTATTGAAGTGTTTGATTTTATAAAAATGAGTGTTGTGTGTATGTTCTCGCCACATCCCCTTCAGGGAGATTTTGTGACCAAAAGTGCTAATTATTTGGATTTTTTGACTTATCCAAAGGTGTAAAAATAAATAAAATAATTCCCTCATTAAATACATATGATTTGGGTGATCCTAAAATGAAGATAAAGTCTTTTCACTTGTCTTTACTTTTAAGCACTTTAGCTTATGTGAGGGAATTCATCACCTCCTCAAAGGTTCTCTAGGGAAGCATTGACCTAATAATTCATCTACCAACATAATTTAAAACATAATACATGGTAGGTTATATAAATATAGGGTGAGCCAATACGACACTTTGATCAATTATATAGGCTCTATTAGTGGTTATCGACCTTAGAATGTAGGGGTAACTCAAATATCACACTACACTAAGAAATTGATGGATGTAGTGGTTGTGAAAAAGGACAAGACCTTTTCAAAATAAACCAATTGATTTATATCCAAATTATATGATCATATCTAGTGTTAGACATAGTTTTGACCATCTATATGCATAAAAATTCATTTTTACAATAACCCCACTTACCATAGACATATTGTTGATGTAGGATGAGTAGCCAAAATTTATATGTCACCATTAAAAATCTTGAGAGAAGAGGGGGCCTTAAAATCCTACATTTCATGTACTTTTATTTTTGGATTAATAATTAAAAATCATCTCAAGAACATGTATATAGATGTAATTCGATAATATCATGCAAGCTTGTCAATCTTAGGATTTAAGATGTTACACTTAGGTGTGTTTGTCATTTTATCCTTTACTTGCTTGGTATTTTTATGTCTAAAATTATATAAGTGAGATAAAATATATGCCAATAAATGAAACACTTTATTATACACCATTTTAGTTGAATAGAGAGGTGTTACACTGACCAAATTGAAAACACTTCTTGCCTTATTCAAAATATTCATTTCAAGCATTATGTTTATATTTTTTGAATAACATTGTCATGTTGTTGATTTGTGTCTAAACCATTTGTCCACTTTTTAAAATCTTAAAGTATTTCATTTTTATCTAAATTTGAAATCTCACCTTTCTAAGTTATAATCCAAGGTACTATCAGTTTACCTGCTATACTTAGTTTGAGTAACTTGGGTATGATTTCCCATTTGGGTTGAAGGTCATTACCTAGACTCATCATTATTTTATTCTCATTGTGGAAATATATTATCTTTTTTTCACTCATGCTCTATGTTCCTATACCATTCTACATCTTTTTTTTATGTTGCATCATTATGTTTCTTGTTTAGTTTTGAATTTATACTTAGGAGTTCTTATGTTAAATTCACATTTTGAGCTTTTAGTTCACATTTTTATCTTCCTAATCAGAAAGACCTTATTATAATTTTCTAGTTGAAAATCATTGTATTTGTATATATATTTCATAATATTGATGTATCTTTAACCTAAGTTTATTGTGCTATCTTTCACTTTAGGTTCCAAAGTTATCTTACCCTCTTATAATTTTATAATTTTAAGCCATCAAAATTGAGTAAATTTGTAACTAATTTCTTCTAATTGTGTGGTACTATGCCACTTATTTTATTAAAGTCTCATTTGACCTTATAATTTATTTTAAGAAATCAAAACACCCTTTTTAAACATTTTTAAAACACATTTCACATCTTAACAAATGTAAAAAAACCATTTTTCAAACATGACACAAAGGTATACTTGTATTGGGATCTCTTACGACCCTAGTTATGTGGTAGAGAATTTTTATGATGGGTAGGATAACTTTGTCATCTTCAAAGATATCCAAAAAACATAACATCTGAAGAATATTATTATGAACATCAACCCTTAGAATAAAAATATAAATCCCTTCTAAACTTGATAGAATCAGGTGTTAGGTTGCCACCAAATTTCCTAATGGAATAATTACACATAATTTTTAGGGTAAAAAAAAAAAAAGATAAACCTCTGACTCAAATTAAAAATTATAATATTGATTCTTATATAAAGGGAAAAGAAACACCTATATATTTTATGCCTAATGATCAAGATTTTGCTACCAAGATCAAGAAAATATGTCAATGATACATAGAACAACTTATCATTGACTTAATATAATTTTTTGGCTATAACTAAAATTCATAATAATGATTATAAAGAATAGGATAATGTGACAAACCAAATGCAACATATCATAGCTGATCCTATGTTTATGCTAGATCCTAGCACTTCATTTGAACAAAACAAACCTAGGGATGCCTTGCAACATGTTTCAATAGACACAGAGCATACATTCTTTAATGATGTAAGGGAATCCTATATGGATGCCAAAATTATTCAAATTTTGTCTTAATTTGGTTTATTAGATGTTATATAACTGATAGAGGTCAGTTAAAGTCCATAGGAGGAGTTTAGATGGTCTAAAGAGGCATATAATTTGAATTATTCATTTTCCCACTGAAAGCACCATTTGATAATTTGGAGTGTGTCAAAGTCTTGTCTAATGAGTTTTTGAATTTTAAGAGGGTGAAAAGATGTCATAGACATGTAAAGGGCTTTTAGACCCTATATAAGTTTCATAACATGTTCCTGAGTCAAAGGTCAAGGTACAATGTAGTCATATTATGTAAAATCATGAAAAGTTTAGTATAACTAAGAGACCATTCAAAGGGAAAATTGGAACGAATTAGTTATGCCTTTTATTAGGAGTCTTGGAGTTAGTTTTGTCATAGTAAGTGTGTGATTACATTTAAATAGATGAGTGGAGAATCTAATAAAATAATTTTTTTATACATAAATGGGGAATTTGAATGTCTTGGTAACCCCTATTTGAATGATAGAATACA
Organism: Torreya grandis; assembly: GCA_037957365.1. Classification (NCBI taxonomy): domain Eukaryota; kingdom Viridiplantae; phylum Streptophyta; class Pinopsida; order Cupressales; family Taxaceae; genus Torreya; species Torreya grandis. The sequence continues at coordinate 554,443 of JARHVA010004126.1, forward strand.
GAACCCTATTTAAGGGTCTTTACTATTGTTGGTAAAAAGCATATGTGATGTTTAAGGATGAAATAAAGAAGAATGAGAACTAGTTTCCAAATGAAAATGCAAGATAGTAAATTTTGTAATAAAAGAATCTTGGAGAACTTTAGTACATAAAAGGAACCCTGCTGAAAGGGTCACAAAGTGTAGATCATATTCTAGTAAGAAGGACTTGTATTTTAGATTATATTTGGCAAGTTAGATGGAAAATGACAAATTGATAAAGATTGTGAATGTTTATTGAATAGGTTTTAGTAAGTGTTTTGAGGATACGATTGTAAGGGTTAACAATTGAGATATTGGTTTATCAAACAGACTAGTCATAGGATAAATCTCCATATTTATAGACTGTATATAACCAGATAGTGATGCATTGAAGATGATAGAATAGAAATACATGTTTTTAAAATCAAATTGAGTGTGACTATATATAATTAGATTCATGTTTAAAAAAATAAACCCTATAAATATAGATATATTAAAATCTGACCTTGTCTTCCTATGTTGAACCTTGTTGTAGAGGACTATAAGTTGATATCTTGAATAGACAAGATCAAATAATTGAGTTTTAGGTGTCCTTGAATGTTTTAATATGTTATTTTAATATATTATATGTTTTATAAGTCTTTTATTAGATTAAAAATCATGCTATGAGGGTTAAAACCTTGTCTCAGACTTGTAAAATGTTATTTTAAGACACAATCAAGTGTAAATATGCTATAAAAGGTTTAAAAGAGGATTATTCAAGTAAAACATATGCTTGAAATTGTTAAATAATGTCTAGATAGACCCTATAAGTCTATTTTAAGGCTTTGAAACTTAGTATAAAGTTAATAAGAGATTTTTGTAAAGTCTTACTTGAAATAGTTTCCTCTAAAATCCTAGATTAGGGTTTCATGTATATCTTGTGATTCCACTATCCAAAATTCATATTGTTGTTCCCAAAATTTGTCACTCATTTTTGGGACAACATATGAACTATTTATGGTCATGTAGGCCAAAAATTTCTCTCTTCCCCTCTCAAAAATTGTTTTGGGCATTCAAATTCTCCATTTTTCAAGCTTTTTTAGCTAACAGACTCTGCAAGTTCATTTTTACAGACTCTACAGGCTCATTTCTACAGACTCTATAGGCTAATTTCTATGGACTCTGGAGGCTGATTTTTATACACTATGTAGTCTTAAATATATGAACTCATTTCTATAGACTCCACCAATTCATTTCTATGGACTCTGTAGGTTCATATCTACTGAATCTGTAGGTTCATTTCTACGGACTCTACAGGAAAGAAACAAGCTCTCAACACGTAGGCAATTTCAAGGTTGGTTCAATGCCAAGGTTCAACCAAAAGGTTCATCAACAAACTTCAAACAAAGGATTGAACTATAGAACCTTTGAATCTTGAACTAAAATGGTTCAAAGGTTCAATGGGTTCAAGGGTTCAATGACGTCAACAAGCTTAAAGAGTTAAGTGCTTCAGTAAAAGTTCAAAGTTTAACCACATCAGCAAGTTCAATAGCTTCAAAAGACTTAGTGAAAAGAAGAAGACTTGAACCCTTAAACCATTGAACTGTTGAACTTTGAACCAAAAGAGTTCAAAGGTTTAAAGGTTCAATGCATTTGGTTCAAAGTGGTTGGTTTAATGTAGTTGGTTCAAGCGGTCAAGTAAATGAGTGAAACACAAGAAAGCACTTAAACCATTGAACTGTTGAACCTTGAACCAAAATGGTTCAAAGGTTCAAAGGTTTAATCAATCAGTTCAAGCGATTAGTTCAAAGGAGTGCCCCAAAGCCCACAGGCCAAAGTACCCTTATGGAGGGCAGGTGATGAGCAAAATGGACCTTTCTCGAAGCCCAAAGGATGAACCAATGAACTAATTGAACCTTGAACCAAAATGGTTAAACTATTCAAAGGTTCAAAGGTTCACAGGTTCAATGGTTCAAAGGAAGCTCCAGACAAAGAGCAAGAAAGCCATTGAACCGTGAACCATTGAACCTTGAACCAAAAGGGTTCAACGGTTTAAAGGTTCAATGTGGATGGTTCAAAGGAGTGCCCCAAAGCTGAAAGAATAAGTGCCCTCATGGAGGGCAGTGAACTAAGGGTAGGTGCCCTTGTGGAGGGTAAATAACATTGGTTAAAAGATCAAAGGAAGCACTGGATAAAGGGATGGTTTAATCAAAGACCAAGAAAGTGATTAAACTGAGAAAAAGATTAAACTAAGAAAGTGATTGAAATAGGGAAGTGATTGAACCATTGATGTCCCTACAGATGTCAAATTTAAGATAATGAAATATCTACTAAAATTAAAATGTGGCATGGAACTTAAAAATAAACTCAGCGACCAACTGAAGAGGGAGCGAAAAGGCCAGCAAAAAAGGGAAAAATAACCTGAGAGCTTAGATCACACAAATAAGGACAAAATATAGCAAGGAAAGGGGAAATGATGGAGAAAGATTAGAAATATCTACACATGGGATATGTTTCTAGAAGGTGAAGCAGCCCACCAAGTGGACATCAGAGAGCATGAACATTTAATGGTGTAGTCTATTTTTATGCATTGATTAAAGTGAATGAACAGCTATGCACACATTAGGAAACACATTAGGTAGCCCATATTTAAGACCAATGCCCAATTCCAACATAGCCCATGGATAAAATTAAAAATACATTAAAGGCATTAAATGCATCGTAGGCCATTTTTATGAAACAAAGTGCCCAATTCTTTCTTGGAGCACTATATATTGGACTCTCTCTTATTCTTTTAGGGAGATCTCTTGGTTATCAAAAAAAAACTCTGTCTAAATTGAAAGGCATTACTGAGACTTTGAGCTCAAATTGTTAATCATATTTTGTTATTTGAATAAGAAAACAAGTGACTTTTCATAATTTGTGCTGAAATAGCTTGGTTGTTAGAGAAATTGTTCTTATGTCTATTTTCTTAATATGTTTTTTTCCATTTAATTAAATAAGTAGAATTAGTGAAAGTAATCGGGATGGTGTCCTGAAGCCAGTTGTGGAGAGACTTTATACTACCACAGTTGTCTTTAATTTTTCTATTTTCTATTTCTATGTAAAGGATCTTGGGATGACTTTGTGCCCTTATTATCCTTCATATTTCATTCTTTGGTAGTTGAGGTGGAGACTTTGTGCTACATTTCATCCTGCTATGTTACTGCGCCCTGTTACAATTACTTGTCACTACCTAAAAGGTTCTCGTTGTCTACTGAACAACACTTCTTAAAGAAGAGGAGTGCCTTCTGTCATTTCATCCAGATTTCCAGTTTGATTTTTGAACATCATCTCTGAAAAAAGAGAGATGGATTGTGTTATCCTACCCCTGAGTATTATTTTTAGCTTGTTTATAGCATATATATATATATATATATATATATATATATATATATAGTATCTTCATACTTATAGGGAACCTCCCCTTGATGAGAGGAGAGATTTGTCCATTTTTGATGTGGTAAACCTGCACATTTGGCTGACTAATCTTCTTTACTATGGTTGATCAGACCTATTTTGCTCATCAGTATGCTGGTGATAAAATATTCACCCAACAATTTTTGGTGACTCTGCTAGGGATTGACAAGCATTTCTAGTCCTTTTCTAGTCTATTCAAATTGAAGCATTTCATATCATTGGGGAACAACGTGAAATAGGTAAGAACACTTCATCTTCATGCCAATAGTTTTTGGTGACTCTGATGGGGACACAGTAATTTTATGCAATTTGAAGCCTTAAGCTTCAGATTGAAACATCACCTGTGTCTTACCCATTATCATTATAGCCTTATCCATTTATCCTACTATGAAATAATGTGCAATTTGAAGCCTCAAGCTTCAAGGTAAATCAGTACTAGTTCTTTTCCATTTTTATTTTTACACTCTGGCAAATCCATAGTATACGTGAAGCCAAAGGGCTAAAGGTATTATTGACATTGTATTCGAGTTGGTACAACAAAGTAATTTTGATCTATTTCCTTCACCATCTCATCTCTAACAAATCAAGAGATTTCCTCCTACTAAAGTCAAGTCTCCATTACCAGGCAAAGCATCCATTTTTGCTATTAATAAAGCTTTGTCAATACTTACCCCTATGAGATTTGTTATTCCACCTTTCCATAATCATATAATGGCAATTCAAGGCCCTTGGGGTAACTCTTTTGGCCCACTCAATTTAACTCCACCTCTACAAGAGCTACCACATAGTTCAAGGAAAATTTTCCCTAAGTTCTATGGTGATGGGAAGGTTCATCCTGATGAACATATTGTAGCTTTTAGCATAGCCTGTGGCATAATAGGTGTGGAGTATGAGGATGTAGTAGTTAGGCTATTTGTGGAAACTTTACAAGGTGCTACTATAGACTAGTTCTATCATCTACAGGCCTAGACTGTGACTGACTGGAACACTGTCAAAGCCAAATTTGAAGCCAAATTCAACCCTACAAAAGATGTGCATGCCCTATTGGCCCAACTCACACAGATGAAGAAAGAACCTCATGAACCTATGAGTGATTTCATTGCAAAGTTTGACAAGCTAAGGAACTAGATTCCTACCATTACTCAGCCAACACCTAAAAACCTCAAATGTTTCTTCATCAACTCACAGCTACCTGAAGTGAGTTTTATGTTGAGACAGGCTGGCCATATAGACCTTGCTACTACTCAATATTTTGCCACTGAGGTGGAAGATGATCTCATATTGGTAGGAAAGATAAGAAGAGATCCTAACAGATAAAAATCTTCTTCATCTTCTGAGAATTCATCTACAGGCACCACTAATCAAATGGTGCAAAAGCTAGCAAATGAACTACTAGCCTTGAAAAGATAAGTGGCCCAAGGTATGTCTACTCCTCCTTATCAAGATATTCCAAGGAGGAAATTTTATAACCAATCATATCAAGGCAATGCTGCCAGAAGTCAAGGGCAACTAAATTGTCTGCCTCCCCCACAAGGGAAACTTGCCATTGAAGCAATACTATCCAACTCAGTAGTTGGATATCTGGAAGCAAAACATGATTTCTCTTTCCAACATATGTTTGATCAATAAAATTATTATAATATCCTTGTAGAAGGCTAAGAAGAATTAGCTGGCGACTCTAACACTGGTTTCCTGAATTACTAGGATGAACATAGAAGTGAAGGTGAAGCAGCTAAGGGATCATATGTTGTGTTTACCTGATCCAAGAATTAGTTAGCCCAACAAGCTAATAAGGAAAGAATAAAAGAGTGAGCTTAGTCTATAGTTTCAATTACTAAGTGGGGAACCACTCTACCTTTCAAGCCAAAGGACCCAGTGATTGCTAGAAAAGTAAGTACCCCAAACATTTTAGCAACTTCAACTTCAATTTCATAGACTAGTCCTCCTCCTCTTAAAAACCAAAAGCATGAACTACCTTCCACTATTCCTAATTCATTTCAAAAATTTGACATAATTAACCATGTCAAGAAAACCAAAATTTAAATTCTTGAATTTGAATTCCTACAAACTAACCCTAAGCAGTTGGATAGGTTGGTTGAGTGTGTGAAGAATAAAGCCATCCCTGCAGGACAAGATATTAAAAAGATAACTCATGATCCCCCAAGGAACATGTCCATCCCAAAAAATATTTTCATTACTCCTCTAGCTACCCCTGGGAAAATAGAGCCTTTCTATGTTTTCTTGTTGATAAATGGTCACAAGTTGAGCAATTGCGTCATTGATTCTGGAGCTTTAGACAATGTCATGCCTGCTAAAGTGGCAACATCTCTTGGTCTCATACTGACCAAGACATTTGGGAGATGTTTCTCCATGGAGAATAAATAAGTGCCACTACTATGACAAATCAAGGATGCCTAATTTGTGTTTGTAGCATTCTCAGACAAGAGGATCAAGATGACAGTCCTGGTGGCTAACATCCCAGCCTCATACGACATCCTTCTTAGATGAAATTTCTGCAAGGATGTTGGAGGAGAATTGAGAATAGACCTATCTAAGGTGAGGATCCATATCAGAGGTGTCATGAAGAGGCTACTCCCTGAAAAGGAGGCAAAATATGTGGTCACTCAAACATTGGCCCCTAAAGCTCAAATTATATTTGAGTCTTCAGGAATGGGTAACTTTTTCTTGACCACAAAGGATGTTCATGTCTCAGCAGATGAAAGTCTTTTAGGTGGTGATCTAAGAATTAGTTCAAATGAAATAGCAAAAGGCATGAGAGAGCATAGTGTAAGCCCAAAGGAACTCTCCTCTCCAAATGAAGGAAAATATAAGAAGGGAGTAGTTTTTGATGATGTATGGATACTAGAATTTGATGGCAGCTGCTCTTCTACTAGTGCTGGAGCCAAGATTGTGTTGATATCTCCTCAAGGAGATATCTTTCCTTCTTCATCCAAGTTTTAGTTTAGCAACACCAATAACATTTTTGAGTATGAATCTCTATTACTTGGGTTGAAGGCTACTCAAGACAAAGGTGTCAAGCTCCTTCATGCCAAAGGAGATGCTGAGCTAATGGTTTATCAGGTATCTGATGGGGAAAATCAAATCATGTGATAGAATGAATTAGAAGAGCAACAAGCCATGGTAGTGGACCATACTACTGCATGCCAAAGTTAGGAAAAGGAAATCTTCACCAAGAGAACAAAGATTTATGGTTTTTTGATTGGAGACCATGCCTTGCCATGGGGTAAGAAGAGAGAAGCAAAAGGAGTACACAAAAAATGTGATTCCTGGTGGAGAGTTCCATTCACCCATCACTGATTCAAGGGACAAAATGGTTTCTTACTAGTTTATCAGGATGGTATGCCATTTTCACTATCTCATAGTTGGTAGCATCTGAAGTGCTTCAATTCTTGAAGCATTAGATAAGATTACATGTACACACACACACACACACACACACATATTTGTATAGTCTTTAGTTTTATTTTGTACTTTTCATTTTCATTTTTGGAACCTTTATTTTGGATATCATGACTCCATGGCCCAATGGTACACTTCAAGGCATTGGATATTCTAGTTTCTACTTCCCTCAACTATTCCAAGTCTTCAACTAAAAGAAGTTCCCCAACTGGAGCTAGCTATTGTTCCCAAAATCTGTCACTCATATTTGGGACAATATATGAACTATTTTTGGTCTTATAGGCCAAAACTTTCTCTCTTACCCTCTCAAAATTCTTTTTGGGCATTCAAATTCTCCATTTTTCAATATTTTTCAGCTAACATACTCCGCAAGTTCATTTCTACGGACTCTGCAGGCTCATTTCTATGGACCCTATAGGCTGATTTCTATAGACTATGTAGGTTGATTTCTACAGACTCTGTAGGCTTAAATATATGAAATATACATACTTAAATTTATGGAATCATTTCTATGGACTCCACCAGTTCATTTCTATGGACTCTATAGGTTCATATCTATAGACTCTATAGGTTCATTTCTATGGACTCTGCAAGAAAGAAACAAGCTCTCAACACTTAGGCAATTTCAAGGTTGGTTCAACGCTAAGGTTCAACCAAAAGGTTCATAAAAAAACTTAAAACAAAGGATTTGACTATTGAACCATTGATAATTAAACTAAAATTGTTCAAAGGTTTAAAGGTTTAATGGGTTCAAGGGTTCAACGACATCAACAAGCTTACATAGTTAAGTGCTTCAGCAAAAGTTCAAAGTTTAACCACTTCAGCAAGTTCAACAACTTCAAAAGACTTAGAAAAAAGAAGAAGGCTTGAACCCTTAAACCATTGACCTGTTGAACTTTGAACCAAAAGATTTGAAAGGTTCAAAGTTTCAACATGATTAGTTTAAAGCAGTTGGTTCAAGTGATTAAGTGAATGAGTGGAACATAAGAAAGCGCTTGAACCATTGAATCATTGAACCTTGAACCAAAATGGTTCAAAGGTTCAAAGGTTCAATCGATCAGTTCATGTGGTCATTTCAAAGGAGTGCCCTAAAGCCCACAGGCCAAATTACCCTTGCGGAGGGTAGGTGATGAGCAAAATGGACCTTTCTCGAAGCCCGAAGGATGAACCAATGAACTGATTAAACCTTGAACCAAAATGGTTCAATGGTTCAAAGGTTTAAAGGTTCACATGTTCAATGGTTCAAAGGAAGCTCTAAATAAAGAGCAAGAAAGCCATTGAATCATTGAACCATTGAACCTTGAATTAAAATGGTTCAACGGTTTAACAGTTCAAAGGTTTAATGTGGATGGTTCAAATTAGTGCCCCAAAGCTGAAAGAACAAGTGCCCTTGTGGAGGGCAGTGAACTAAGGGCAGGTGCCCTTGTAGAGGGTAGAGAACATTGGTTCAAAGATCAAAGGAAGCACCAGACAAAGGGATGGTTCAATCAAAGACCAAGAAAGTGATTAAACTAAGAAAGTGATTGAATTGAGAAAGTGACTGAACTGAGAAAGTGATTGAACTGAGAAAGTGATTAAATTAAGAAAGTGATTGAACTAGGGAAGCGATTAAACCATTGACATCCTCATGGATGTCAAATTTAAGATAATGAAATATCCACTAAAATTAAAATGTGGCATGGAACCTAAAAATAAACTTAGTGACCAGCTTAAGAGGGAGCCAAAAGGCTATCAAAAAAAGGAAAAGATAGCCCGAGAGCTCAGATCACATAGATAAGGACAAAATATAAGGAAAGGGGAAATGATGGAGAAAGATCAGAAATATCCATGTATGGGATATGTTTTTAGAAGGTGAAGTAGCCCACCAGGTGGACATCGAAGATCGTAAACATTCAATGGTGCAACTTATTTTTTTGCATTGAGTAAAGTGAATGAACAACTATGCACACATCAGGAAACACATCAGGTGACCCATATTTAAGACCGATGCCTGATTCCAGCATAGCCCATGGATAGAATTTAAAAAGCATTGAAGGCATTAAATGCATCATAGGCCATTTTTTTGAAACAAAGCACCCAAGTATTTCTTGGAGCACTATATATTGGACTCTCTCTTATTGTTTGAGGGAGATCTCTTGATTATCAGAAATAAAACTCTACCCAAATTAAAAGGCATTACTAAGACTTTGAGCTCAGAATGTTGATCATATTTCATTATTTGAATAAGAAAACAAATGACTTTTTATACTTTGTGCTAAAATAGCTTGGTTGTTGGAGAAATTGTTTTTATGTCTATTTCCTTAATACATTTTTTATCCATTTAATTAAATAAGCAGAATGAGTGAAAGTAAATAGGAAGGTGTCCTAAAGCCAGTTGTGGAGAGACTTTGTGCTACCATAGTTGTCTTTAGTTTTTCTATTTTATATTTCTATGTAAAGGATCTTGGGATGACTTTGTGCCCTCGTTATCCTTCATATTTCATTCTTTAGCAGTTGAGGTGGAGACTTTGTGCTACATTTCATCCTGTTGTGTTACTGCGCCGTATTACAGTTACTTGTCACTACTTGAAAGGTTCCTGTTGTCTACTAAACAACACTTCTAAAAGAAGAAGATTGTCTTTTGTCATTTCATCAAGATTTCCCCTTTTATTTGTGAACATCATCTCTAAGAAAAGAGAGATGGATGGTGTTATCCTACCCCTGAGTATTATTTTAAGATTATTTATAGTAGATTAGTATTATATATATATATATATATATATATATAGTGTATCTTCATACTTATAGGGAACCTCCCCTTGATGAGAGGAGAGATTTGTCCCTTTTTGATGTGGTAAACCTTCACATTTGGCTGACCAATCTTCCTTTCTATGGTTGATCAGACCTATTTTGATCATCAGTATGCTGGTGATAAAATATTCACCAAACACATATAACTTGGTGGAAATATGTGAATTGATGTGGCAGTATATATTTTGAGTTTTCCATATTTTTCCTATACATTTATGTACCTTTCAAGGGGATTGTTGGTGAATTATCCCAAAACATGCCTAATGGGCCTAAATAGAAGTATAAATTGATTTTGAAAATTGGTCAAAATAAGGAGGTGGGTCCTAAAATTACATGGATAGATAGTTATTAAAAAAGGGTTTCTAAATTAAGATATGTTTTTCATATTTGTGCAAGTATAATTCTATACAAAGCTAAATAGTCCATAAATAGGGCTAGTAGGGTTGTGAGAAATATGTGCAGAGTTGTGTAGTAGAAGAAGTTAATGATTGAAAGGAATTGATGAGTTGATGAATGGGATTTATAAGGGTAAATAAACCCTATATAATTTTAATAAAACATATTTGAGTCCTCTTAATAATGAAATGAAACCTAGAACCATTGCATGAAAAATTTAAGTGAGAAGTCATTAACGAATAAGTGAGTTACGAAACAAGTTGATTTTAGGAAATTGATATATGATCTACATCATTTTGGTATCAGAGAAAGGGAAGGATTTTTTGTAGTATGAATGAGATTAATGATATGTGTTTTGAAGTAAAATGTAGGACATGTAACCAAGTGCATTTCTCCATGGAAAGAGCTAGCAAAGAAGATGAAGATTTGGTCAACAAAATGGTAGACTAGGTAACTTAGTTGATTGCTCCATTAATAGTGATGATGGAGGTAATTGAAGATGTTCTCAAGGAAAGATAATGATGAGAAGAAAAATAATATAGGAATCAAGGTGAGGTAACACCTTTGTAAGTAAGGATAAAAGAGAGAGAAGATAAAGAAGTGGCTCAAGAGAGACCAAAAGGACATGCGGTAGTAGTTGAAGAAGGCATGGGACAACACCATTTAAGAGAGATCAAATAATTTTTAGGTCATATAATGAGAAGAGAAGGTCTATTGAGGCAAGTACCAAGATAGAAATTTTAGGGGAAATGTTGGAATTTCCATAGAGAGGGACATAGGATAGTAGAGTATCCAAAGAATGTGAGCATTAATATGTAACAACAAAGAGTAAGACTAGAGAATGAAAATAGAAGGCATGAAAATAATGAGTCATTATTCATGAGGAGAGTTTTATTATAATAGTGGCAAGGTAAGGAACTAATCTAAAGGAGAAGCTTGTTCAAAATCAAATTTAAAGTTCCATGATAAGGTATGCAATTTGGTTATTGATGGAGGTAGTAATAACAATATAGTTTCTTTGGAGATGGTTCAAAAGTTGAGGTTGAATACAATGCCATATCTAGAACCATATAGAGTTGCATGGGTTTAGAAAGGACACCAAATAATGGTAAGTGAACAAAGCTAGGTTGATTTCAAGATAGGAGAATATAGAGATCAAGTGTTATGTGATATTTTGCCTATAGATGTGTGTCACTTTTTTATATGGAGGTTATGCTAGTTTGATAATCATGCCATCCATGATGGTTAAGCTAACACATATACCATTAGGCAATATGCAAAGACATATGCACTTATTCCATTGAAGGGTGAAGAATAAAGGAGAGATGAGAGAGTCATGATGATGTTGACAAGGTAATGTTGGAGTAGAACTATAAAGAGTTTGAGTTTGGTTATATCACCTAAGGAAGAAAAGAAGATGATTTGTGTTGAGTTAGTTAATGTGAGGATTTGTGAGTCCATAAAGATAAACCTGAGAGATATAGCACAAGGTTACAAGGTGGCAGTAAGAATTTTTCAAGATAAGGAATAAAACATAGCACTAATGAGAGTGATTAAGAGATAAGAAATATAATGAAAGCATGGCATCCAAGTCCATGAAAGAGGATACAACAATAAGAGTTTGACATTTCAGTTGAATTGGATGAATAATGGCTTGGAATTGACACCAAGCAAGTGAAGAGAAAGTTGGAAATTTAAATGTGTAAGAAGGAAGACCATAAGATAGCTATGAAGGATCTAATATTTATTTCTAACATGATATTTTATGATGAAAATGTAGGTAAGGAGTAGTTAGCCAAAGGAGGAATGATAGATGAGGTAGATAAACACAAAAGTTTGCAAAATATCCTTGACAATGTAGAAAATGACAAAAATTTGAGCCATATGCAATAGGTTTTTAAGAACAGTCAAGAAGTTGGGATAGTGAAATTGAGTATGCATCCCTTGAATGTGTAGGATAAAGAGGGTAGTAAAGATGTTGATATACAATATCAAACTAAGAATGTACATAAGAATGAATTAAGCAAAGAACAAGTACAAGTTGTACATGAAGTGGAATGGATAGTAAAAAAAGAATGGCTAAAGAACAAATATAGCATAATTATAAAAGTGGTTTAATATGGAGATAAGGATAAGGTGAATAAATTTGAAGAGGAAGAAGATTGGCATACACCTGCCAAAAAATAAGGAGATGGTAGCAGCTACACTTTATTTAACATGTTGGTTTCATGTGAAGGTATGATATTGAAGGAAATGAAGTAGAGAAGCCTAAGTGTGGGGCCTAGGAGCATGTACACCTCTATGAGAGGAAAGTGGAATTATAAAACTTCAAATAAAAATTTTAATGCATTCAAGTAGTAGCATATAACAAGTACAAAATTTGACATATGTGGCAAGGATTCTTCTAGCTTGGTAGTATGATGCAGGGGCATCTTATATGGAACCTAAATTTATTCAATTTTTTTCTTAATTTTATTAATTATATGTTTTATAAGTGATATAGGTCAGTTGAAGTCCATAGGAGAAGTATAATTGGTATAAAGAGGCATATAACTTGAATTATTAAATTTTCCCACCAAAAGCACCATTTGAAAATTTCAAATGTGTCAAAGTCTTGTCTAATAAGTTTTTGCATTTTGAGAGGGTGAAAAGATGTCACAGACATGTCAAGGGGATTTATACCCTATAAAAGTTTCATAACATGTTCCTAAGTCAAAGGTTAAGGTACAATGTAGTCATATTATGTAAAATCATGAAAAGTGCAATTTAATTGAGAGACCATTCAAAGGGAAAATTGGAAAGAATCAATTATGACTTTTATTAGGAGTCATGGAGTTAGTTTTATCTTATTAAGTGTGTGATTACATTCCAATAGATGAGTGGAGAATGTAATAAAACAAGTTTTTTATAAATAAATAAGGAATTTAAATGTATTGGTAGCCCCTATTTGAATCATAGAATGTAGAACCCTATTTGAGGTTCTTTACTATTGTAGGTAAAAGGCATGTGTGATGTTTAAGGATGAAATAATGAAAAATGAGAACTAGTTTCCAAATGAAAATGCAAGCTAGTAAATGTTGTATGAAAAGAATATTCAAGAAATTTAGTACATATAATGAACCCTATTGAAAGGGTCACAAAGTGTAGATCCTATTATGGTAAGAAGGGATTGTGTTCTAGACTGTATTGGCAAGTTAGATGGAAAATGACAACTTGATAAATATTGTGAATGTTTCTTGAAAAAAATTAGTAAGTGTTTTGAGGATATGATTATAATGCTTAACAATTGAGATATTGGTTGATCAAAAAAATTTATCATAGAACCCTATTTTGGATAAATCTCCCTATTTACAGACTATAGATGACTAGATAGTAATGCATTAAAGCTGATGAAAATGTAATACACATTTCCAAAGTCAAATTGAGTATGATTAGTTTTAATGAGATTCATATTTAACAAAATAAATCATATACATATAGATATATTCAAATATGACCCTATCTTGCTATGTTGAATCTTGTTGTAGAGGACTGTAAGTTGATATCTTGAATAAACAAGATCCAAGAATTAAGTTGTACATATCCTTAAATGTTGTTTTATGTTATGTGAATATATTGGATGTTTTAGAAGTCTTTTACTTGATCAAAAAATGTGATGAGGGTTAAAACCCTATCTTAAACCTAGAGAATTCTATTTTAATAGACAATCAAGTGAAAATGTGCTATAAAAGGTTTAACAGTGGATTAGTCGAGTGAAACCAATGCTTGAAATAGCTAAGGAATGTTTGGATAGACCATATAAGTCTATTTTGAGGATTTGAAACTTAGTATAAAGTTAGTAAGATATTTTTGTATAGTCTTAGCTGAGATAATTCCCTCTAAAACATTAGATTATGGTTTCATGTATATCTTGTGATTCCACCATCCAAAATTCATATAACTTGGTGAAAAGATGTGTCTTGATGTGGGAGTATATATTTTAAGGTTTCCATAATTTTCTCATATATTTTCCTACCTTTTAAGGTGACTTTGGGTGAACTATCCCAAAATAAACCTAATAGGCCTAATTAAATGTATAAATTGAGTTGGAAAATTGGTCAAAACAAAGTGTTGGGTCCTAAAATTGCATGGATAGATAGTACATAAAAAATGGTATCTAAATCAAGATTTGGTTTTTATATTTGTGTAATTAAAATTATATACAAAGCTAAATAGTCCATAAATAGGGTTAGTAGGATTGTGAGAAATATGTGCAAAGTTTTGTAATAGAAGAAGTTGATGATTGAAGGATTTGATGAGTTGATTAATGGGATTAATAAGGGTAAATATAACCTATATAATTTGAATAAAACATATGTAAGTCCTCATAACAATGAAATGAAACCTATAACCATTGCATGAGAAATTGAGATGAGAAGTCATTGACAAATAAGTGAGTTAAGAAACAAGTTGAATTTGGGAAATTAGTATATGCTCTACATCATTTAATCACTAAGAGATCCTTGTCCCTTCATAGAACCAAGGGACAATAAATTCAACACATGTTTGGGGTATTGTTTAAAACACTTTGAAAATTTCCTTCCAATGGTCACGCCCTTTACTAAATCAATTTTAGAATCCTCAAAACCAATAGTATACATATAATTCATAACAACAAATTTCAAGGAATGTTTATCAACCACATAAGACTCAGTGGTTGACCTAATAGAATCAAGGAGTAAACCAAAAAAATGTCTCAAATCATAGGTTTTATATCCCTAATAAAGAATCACAATATTATATCACCCAAACAAAATTATATTCCACCTATGACTGCACCAAACATATAAGAGTGGAATTTGATGAAGGAAATAGTGTCAAGGTTAGAAGTGGGAAACTAAGTCAAGAAATATAAGTATTCTGAGATATGTCTATATCCATTTGATTTAAGTATTCTCCTATTCCCCTTTCCACCTCATTTTTATGCACCTGAATTTGATAAATATAAAGGTAAGGGTGACCCTCAAGAATATATCCAATCCTTTTTTGTCTTATGCCAAGAGGTAGCCTATAGTAGTGTTTATTTGATTTGTTTCTTTCCATGTAGTTTAGCTATAAATTATTTAAATTGGATCCTAAAATTACCTAAGATATAAATTGTAAATTAGAATGACTTATCTAAGAAATATGTCAACCATTTATCTTACAACATTGAATGTGAGTTAACTATGGTCGATTTGTGTAAAGTAAAACAAAAAGATGGGTAAATCTTCACAACATATCTGAAATGATGGAAATCATTAGTTGGATGCTTCCAACCCAATTTATTAGATGAAAAATTGGATGATATTTTTACAAAATAGTTAGACCCTAAGGTGGATCATAATTTATGACTTGCTTGTGCAAACATGTTTGAGGAAATGATAGAAAAGGGTGTGCAGATTGAGAAGGCACTTACTATTAAAGCCCTTATCAAGATTTATTCATAGGGTCAAATGTATAATCATACCCAATTACCTATTCAAATTTTTGATATAAAAAAACATAAAGGTTTTAATAAAAGTAAGGAATGGTGTGAAATGGAGTGAAAAAATCTAGACATGTGAAAATGGTGCAAGCTCTATGTTGATGCTTCTAACTACCTCATAGGTGTTCTTAGTGTTGATGAACACTTTTCATTTTAGGATCCTCCAAATCCAAGGCATGAGTTGTAGTTGGTAATAATTTTGGATGTCTATGCTGGAATAGAAGTAAAGTGTGAGAACTATCCACAATATTTATTTAATTTGGTGGTTGAGAGCCACCAGGGTCTTATACTTGAATATTTGTGATATTTACTAATCTATAAACTAAGATAAATGGATATTAACAATGATCTTAAACTAAAGTGAGCTTTGATAAATAATATAGAAGAAAGGAGGGTAAGGTAGGAAAGAAAACATGATTATAGGCTTCCATCTCAAATATCATGACAAGGTTCTAATTATTTTGATCATACATGAACTAATTTATGATGTAAAATAGTATGAACCCAGATTCTAGCATAAACAAGGACAGCATCAAAGGAAATATAGAAGTCAAAAGTAAGAACTAAGTTTAATTTAAAGAATTTACCACTATAACATTAATAACATGAGCACATCCAAACTTAGAGAAAATTAAATGAAGTATACCTAAGATCTTTCAGTTAATCTAGCACATCAAAAACTAATAACCTTATGATAGAAATTATAGCTCAAAATTCAAAGAACCATTCAAATCTAAGACATTCACATGAAATTGAGAGATATCATTGGATTTTAACATGCTTCAAGAAATATTTTCATAATTCCTTAGTTATATTAAAATTCCCTTTGGTATATAATTGCTCAGAGTCTTTTCGTCTTACAAATGGTATCCTTTGCTTATTTATAGAGAACATAGGTGGTGGTACTGATGAATTTCTCTAAACATCTCTATGTTAGATAAAGACAACTATTCTTATATTACAAAGATATAATTCTCATGACCTTCTACACCAATTTTTACTAATATGTTAAATATATGATAACAAACTAGCATATATACATTACAAAGAATATTCCTTTCCAGATTACATTGGTGGGTCCACTCTATTTTTGATGGAGGATGTCCTTTACCTTGGTATATTATTCTTTGATTAGATCAAAATCCACTATAGGCTTCATCAGACAATCCTCTTCTTGATTTACCAGTGTGTTTAATTATTTGTCACCTTTTACCATGAGTTTTGTGATGAATTGTGCCTCTGAAATCTAACTTCTAAAGGTAAGGATAACATCAAGGATCTTTTGATTGTCCTTGATAGACTAGCCTTGATTATACTTGATGTTTTAGATGAAGACATAAACCCTTTTCTTAAATTATTCATCATCTATCATGCCTATGGTAGTGGGTTGATAAGGATTGGTCAATAGAGTCCCTAAGAGCTTCTCCATCTTGATGATTAGGTCTTTGTCTTCCTTCATGAAGTCATTGACATTATCACACTAGGTGCTTAAATCCTAAAGCTTATCCACTATAATTCATTAAAGGATATATAAATGTTCAAGTTTGATTATTTTGAAGTCCAGGGTCTATTTTTTTACGTGTACATTAATTAGTTTAGTTACCTAGGCTTGGGATTCTTACCATTGGGTGATTAAGGCTTGTGCCATCTTAGCTTGATGGGTTAAGGAACTTAATCTGAGCTTTATGATATTCAACTCTTCAAATATGTCAAAGAGATACTTTTTTATCATATTTAATATGTCCTTAGGCACTAAAAATGTAGCCTATGCTTCCAAATCATGCTTCTCCTTCTCCAGGTTGATGATTCTTTGTTTCATTCCCTAGACCCCAGCCAAGGTCATTACTTACCAGGCCACAACCAAACTTTCTATGTCTTCCTAATGAATGGGGTGCTCCCCTACCTCTTTTTATTACACAAGATTTAGACCCAAAAAAAATTCCAACCTTTGGAAGGAGAACTCCTTAGTGCCTATGGTGTCTTTCTTTATTATTACCTTCTCAAATCTAGCTATCTCTAGATTATATTGAAAATAAGCTATGGGTTCAAAATATTTGGGAACCTTTGGGATTTCAATTCCTATTCCAATTGACACTCTAGGATCATTCATTTTTGTTTTACTTTCCCTCATAGTTTCAATAATTCTCATCTCTTCTTTCTCTTTCATGATCTCTCTAATCCAGTGTTTGATATCATCATGGGTACTACCACCTATAGTGATAGTAATTGCCCATGAATGAGACTAGGATGGAATTTTTTAGAGATTTCCATATATGAACCAATCATGGATAATATTTACATATATGGGGAACTCATCATTTAATAGGTTAAATTCACTTGTTGGATGAGTCCATGCCACTTTTAGTCTTTTGGAAGGCCTGGGAACAAGGGTCATTTCTGCCTCCCATTTCTTCTATGTGATAGGTGTTAAATCTAAAGCTAGTTCCTTCTCCTTTTCCAATATATATGCCTATGGATCTTATGATTATGAAAATTTAGTTTTAGTCCCCTCACTTTCTTTATTAGACCCATATGTCTCTACAAGCTCCTTGAAGAATTCTTCAACTATTTCATAAGGATCTAGGACAATCATGTCAATTTGCTCTATTGGAAAAGGTGGTTTTGGAGGTGAAGCTGAGGTTGAAGGACCTTATCCAAGTCTTTCTTCCATTTTATTTTTAAATGGACCTTGAATCTAAATTACTTGTTATTGTGGGGACCTTGGTGGTGTACTTGAGGTGGAAAGTACAAGATGGTGCTATAGTGGGTTCATCTTCTAGACTTCCCCATATGGCTTCTCTTCCCTCTGTAACCTATGTTCAATCTTAAATCCATGTTGATTTTACCTAGCTAATACTTCCTCAAAATTTGTAGCATTTGTGTGAAAATGGTCATATAAAATAACCCTATGTTCATATGTCACTTTGGTTAATTTCTTGGATTGGAGATGGAGGACCACTTTGTTATTAGGGTCCCATTCCTTAAGGTCATCCTTATGAAAGTAGATGGAATCCCTATGCCTAAAAATAATGTCTAATTACTTCCACCATGGATCATTTTACTTCTAATTTGAAATGGAAAAGGACGCAAAATTCCCTTCCTTTTATCCCTACACACATTTCCAATCCCTTAGAGGAGCTAAGAGGTAATTTTCTACTCAACCAATTTGGTGGGGACATAGACTCACAATCTAAATGACTAAATCATAAGTCTAGCTATCCTAATGACAGTGCAATATGGTTAGTACCATATATCCCTCATGGGTTCTACACATTTCTTAATGAGAGGGTGCACTCGAGGCATGGGGTTCCTAGTGATATTCTTGACCAACGTAAGGTATATGAAATCATAAATGAAATGCATATGAACTCTATATTTGAAGATGTGTAACTTTGAATAATGATGGGATATGGTAATCTTACTCTAACAGGACCAATTCTTGATACTAGGAATATGAGTGGATGCCATTAATGTGTCCAATAAATAAGACATCATGGTGAATTATTGGATTGTCCTTCTCTTAATGCCATAAAATTATCTCCCCGAGTGGATGCTAATCAACTCTATAATAGGTGGAGTTAGGTTCCCTTCTACCACGAAATATATGTAGGAAACCCATTTAGTGTTGGCATAGGTTGTGTTGGCTATCCCAGAAGCTCTATTAAATAGGGTCATAGTGATCCTAATACCCTTTATAAACTATAGAATGGTGATCTTCACATCATGGATTTTAGATACATGGGTTCCTTGGTTCAACTAGGGTTTTAAGATGTTGTCTAAATTGTGCCTAGTGGTCCACTCTTTGATGCTGGGGAGATCAATATGGGCCCTAAGAAGTTTGTAATAGCCCTTAAAAGCTACAGGAAAAATGTATGCTATCTCTTTTGACACACCCTCCCTAACTATCCAATCACTATAAATTTTACAATAAATAAAAATGGGATCAAGGATGTTAATTCAATAAAGTACCTCTTATTTTATAGTTGCTCAATGAAGACCAGACATTTGAATTACAAGCATGTTCTTGAATTTCCTCTTGGTCACTACAATTATTTTCTCACTAAAAGTGAGGGGTTATAATTCTTTGATAACAAAGAATATCTCTGACTAGTTCCTCATCCCATTGTTTAGTGCCCTAATATCTAATTATGTATCTCCAAAATATCTTCCCTCATTGTCTATAGATAGATACAATTTAGCCTCCTTGTTCCATTATTGCCTAACAGATGCCATGACTCCTTAATTGATCAAAGTGTATGACTAGTTCTCTTTTGCTTAAGATGACGTTTGATCTTGTTTGAATGAAATTGTGCCTCAAACATCAAGATTTAGGGCTTCATATCATTTTTTCTATGGATTCCTAGACCTTTGATGGTGAAAGGTATCAAATTTCATAAATTCATTTATGCCTTAGATTCGATTGATGGCTTCACTTATGTGAATTGTGTCTTTTCAGCATATCAAATCTTTGGATTTTTCATTTAGTGTTTACATGGTACCTACGTGGCCTTCCTAAGATCACTTTTTGGTGTTCTCATTATGAATATTTTAAAAACTAGCCATTGGTTTTCAAATCTCACTTTTCATGTCACACCATTAGATTGAATATTCGATCCAATTAGGTTCATTAGATTCTATAAGATTCACATGGTTTAATTAATCCTAAGAATTTAATAAAAATTAGGATTAAAATATGTTCCTAAGGTCTATTTATGTTGATAATAATAATAAACTTAGGTTAAAGCCTTTTATAAATAGTTTTCTATGTTAATATTCGAAGGATTATTTTAAAAGGCCTTTTAAATATTCCCCATTTGCTTAGGCTAAAAGAATTAGTTGAGGTTAAATTTTATAACCTCATTAATGTTAAAGACATCCTTGCAGATGTCAAATGATGTGAGCAAAGATATAAATTTTCATCCTACAAAATTCTTTTGGTCAAATGAAAAAGTGCCACATTTCATGCTCTTGAGAACTCCTGAGGCTTTGGATTCAATGCATGCCATTCGATTAAGATAGATGATGTAACAAGGAATTTTGATTGTGATCTGAGGGGGTGAAGCTAATTGGCTTTAAAATCTAAGGAGCCTTTCATCTTCACACTGTTAGATCAAGATCTTTGAATAACCATGGATCATTGGATCCTACAAAAGTTCATGAGCTTTAAGTTAGTACGATAGGTTATATATATAGGCTTAAGTTAAATGATTAGTCCTAAGTTTATCATATAGATAAATATGATGAACTTAAAGCTAAGTTTTATTATGTAAAGCCTAAGGTTGAAACATTAATGTGGTCCCCTTTTAGACGTAGTTAAAGTTTAGATGAGGTTTAACTTGATGGTCTCATTAACATCAAATATGTCCTCATGAGCATAAAATGACTTGAGTAAAACATTCAAATTAAATCTCATGAGAAATTTTTATAATAAAGTCTAAATTTGGTGCATAGTTCTTCTTGGGTGATTTTACACCATTAGATTAGATCTATAGGGAAGCGAGAGTCATTGGATCTATAGAAGTACATGAACTTTAAGTTAGGACTTAATATGCATAATGGTTTAGAGTAATTTTTTAGTCTTAAGATGTTTGTTTTAATAAACACAAAAGACATTTTAAGATTGAAGCCTATGATAAAAATTAGTGAAAGCCTTGGAAATAAATGAAAGGGACCTTTTGACTAAGAATATGGTGAAAAAGGGGGAAGTAAAAAGGGCCTAAGTATAATTTTATATTAAGGTTTGGTCATGTTGAAAACATGATAGAGCTTTAATATAAAATTATACATAGGGTTTTTACAAGAAGAAATATGATTTCCCACTAAGTTTATCCCACTATTTTTGAATTAAAATAATAGGGTTTTTTAATTTGGGAACCTTCCCTTTCTTCATGGAAACTGTGCTTCATCAACCAAAGATAACCATCAGTAGGGTTAGCACATAAATCATAATCACAATCAAATATGCAAAGGTTTATTCCTTTATAGGTGAGAAATCTTCAAATTTTAATAAATAATGACCTTCTCAAGGTCAATTCAAGGTGCAGATGTTTTAAAACATTCACAAGGGTCACTATTTTGTACAAGTAGAAAAAATGGGGGGATGTTGGTCCCAAACAATGGTGACTCATAGGGGAACATAGCAATATGTTAGAACCCAATATTCTAGTTTAGACTATCATATAAGTTCTTCATCTCACTTGACCTACACCATCTCCCAAGTCAATTATTAGTAAAAAAAAGCCTCTCTTATGTAAAATTTTAACTTGAATATTGAAACATAAACATGCAGTGTGTTCTTTGATTCCACTTACTCTTTGTCATGGGACTTTAGAAGATAACATCCAAGTTTCATACCTTAGACCATAATGTTGACTTGAAGCATATTTCGATGTTTATTAAGAGTATTTGATTTTAGTTTAGGGAAGGCCTGGGCATTGCTCTACTAAAAGCTAGGCATCCATAGCCCTAATATAAATACTTTTGGCTCCACTCAAGGCCTTGATCACTGCCATCCAGGCATCCATAGCCCCAGTGGAAATTACTAGAATCACCTTTATTTCTACATTTATTTATTTTGTAATAAGTTTTCCCTTTTTTATTTTTTAGGTCATGTGTTAAAGGTTGGGAGCTAATATAGCCAATTTTTAAGGATTTGGTCAAATGCTTGGTTCTTGGGGTAATTACTTGTAGCTACAACTTTTGTCCTAGATAAGGATGTGTTTTAAGTGCAAGAATGAATGTGCCTTAACAAACTAAATTCACCTCTTACACATATGATTCTTCGTAAAACCAAACTTTGATTTAGAATAAGTTTTGAGTTCTTGTGAGATAACTACCCTATATACCAATCCATGCTAATGCCTTAAGTTGTAACATGATGCTTTGTCACCATCTTATGTTCACCTTTTTAAGGTTCATATTCACATTTTTAAGCTGCCAAAACTTTAATAAATCTAAGAAAATTATGAGCAAGGATTGCATGTAAGACTTATTGAAGCAAAGGAGCACAACTAAAGTAGAAAGTAAACACACAACACAAGGAAAATAAACAAAATAAAACAAATATAGACAATAAAAACAAGGAAAATAAAACAAATAAAGAAACTATCTAGCCTAATACTTTAACCTTAACCATCTTATAGGATTTATTCCATAAAGACTCTTAGTGGAGTACTATCAAAGTAAGATATTTCCCATTGGTGGGAAAGGTGAAATTTTTTCCCTGGAGATCCTTTAACTTGAAGTTGTTTTTGCATATAATTTTGGCTATTTGGTATGGGCCAATCCATAAGGGTATGAACTTGCCATGTTTGCCTTTAGGATATAATGTCTTATCCCAAAGGAGGACTAGGTCTCCTTATCTGAATGCCTTCACATTGGACCTCTTGTCAAACCATCTTCTCATAGTTACTTGATGCCTATTTAAGTCTACAAATGCCTTTTCTCTAGCATCCTCCATCTGAATTATGTCTAATGGCCTAGAATTAGCAAGCTCTTATCTTTCTTCCATGTATTCTTGCATGAATGTGAACATAAGCAGTCTAAGGTTGATGGGGAAGATATGTTCCTAACCATACACCCAAAAAAATGGTAAATCCTTGAGTTCTTATTTGATCCTAATCATGTTTGACCATAATGCATACTTAAGGAGTTTATGCCATGTTCTAGGTTTATCTGCAACAAACTTCTTGATGACCTTCATTAGATTATTGTTTGTGATTCAAAGAATCCATTTCCTTGGGAATATTGATTGGAGGAAAAATTAAGTGTAATGCCTTGGTCATAATCCCATTCAATCATCTCAATTGAAATTAATGTGGAACCATTGTCATAGACTAAGGAAACTAGAGTTTCAAATCTAGTGCAAATGTTTTCCTCCAAGAAACTGATCACCTCCTCTATCTTACATTATTTGATTGATATAACTTCAATCCACCTTATGTAGTAATATATAGTAGTCAAGACATATTTTTGACCTTGAAAATAATTAGGATTGATTACCCCCATTAAGTATAACCCCCATTATGCAAAAGGTTTATCCACCATCACTGGTTGGAAAGGCATGGCTACCTTTGGCTCTTTCATACTAAATATTTGGTATGAGTGGCACTCCCTCACATGATTTTGATCATATTGAAAAATGGTGGGCCAATAATACCTAGCCCTAAGAATCTTGTGAGCTATAGTTCTTCCTAAAGGGTGTCCACTACCTATCTTTTCATGAAAAGTAGACATGATTTGAGAAGCCTCATCTTTAGACACATAAATTAAGTATATTTCTTTAAATTTATTCCTATACAAGATTCCATCTTTGATGAGGTAATTGCTACCTTGAGCCTTAAATCTCTCTTCTATTCTTTGGTGAGTCTTAGAGGACAAGTACCATTGATAAGTAATTGGATGAGGGATTCATACTATTCATTGGGATGAAATATTTATTCTTCAAATTACATGACATATAGCTTAGGATTAGTATTATAAATTATCTGGACTAGGCCCTGACACTTTACTAGCTTGGTAATCTTCATTTCAATATCATACTCTTATAGGATTGGCATCCACTTGCCCCTTGATTCCCCAAGTTCATTTTGACTCAACATATGCTTTGTGGCTAGGTCTAATAAGATGGCATGCACCTTATTTATAAGGATGTAATTCCTAAACTTCCTAACTACCTTTACCAATGCATAGGATTACTTATCAATCATGGAATAGTTGACTTCTACATTTTTGAAATTGGTGCTCATGAAGGCTATAGGGTGGTCACTTCAATAAACCTTGTGAGTAAAAAATATAGCCATGGTGTGGTCAAAAGCAAATGAATACAAGTAAAAGTACTTTAATAAGTTAGGACTTATCAATATTGGGGCTTGACTGATTGCCTTCTTGACATCAAAAAATGCCTTCTTGTATCCATCAACCCAATAAATTTTAGCATCATTCTTAAACATATCATTTAAGGGTTTGACAATCTCATCCAATGCTGAGATGAACTTTCTTACAAAGTTAATCTTGCTAAAGAATGAATTTAATTCCTTCTAATTTTTAGGTAGCTCAATCTTTGAAATGACTTCCACTCTTTCAAGATCAAGGGAGATCCCTTCTTTGGTGATGACATGCCCTAATAGTTTCCTTCAGTTACATAGAATATCCTCTTCTTAGGTATGAGGGGTATGACATACCTTTTATACATTTCAAACACTTTATGTAGATGCATGAAATGATCTTCTCTATTTTTGGAAAAAACTGTTAGATCATCCATATATAAATGATGCATTTTCCAATAAGACCTTGATAATCATGGTCCATTTATCTCTAAAAAGTTTCCCCTAAATCAATCAATCCAAAGGGCATTATATTCTAAGCATATGTTACACATTTGGTAGTGAAATTTGTTTTATTTCTATCTTCCTTGGAAAAAATCACTTGGTTAGATCCAAAATATCCATCAAAAAAGGACATCATGGTAGATCCTGAAACAACTTTTATGACATAGTCTAGAGAAGTCAAGGGGTAATTATCCTTCTTAAATTCCTTATTCAGATTTATAAAATCTATGTATAATCTAATTTCTCCATTCTTATTCCTAATCAAGACCAAGTTAGCAACCCAAGTGTAATTCCTAATAGGAAACACAATCCTTGCATGTAATAGTTTCTTCACCGCCTTGAATATCATGATCTCCAAGATAGGATTAATAGGGTTTTTCTTATGCCTAAGGTTTTAAAACTTTACTTAAGGGGTATGGTGTGAGTAATGACTCTTGGGTCAAAAAAATATAGATCTTCATAAGACCAAGCAATTACATCTTTATATTTTGTAAGTAGCTCTCTAGCCTTCCTATTTTCCATATCAGTACAAATCTTCCTAGGTTTACTTGTTGGGACTTATCATATGGGCCAAGATTCACTTCATGATATTCCTTACCACTCACCTTAGGTACTTTTGGTGTTTCAATAATTTTGTCATGATCAAACAACCTTTCAAATGAGATCATCCCTTTAGGTATCTTATTGTCATTTAGTTGGATAATTTTACCATTAATCTCCCTTTCATAAGAAATTTCATCTACTTCATCAATGGTGTGAGTTTCAAAGGCTCCAAAATTGGTCAAGAAATCTATAATTTGTTGATCATCATTAAAGACTTGAAAATTGTTCACATTATTTAGGACTAAGGAGCATAACACTAGCTCAATACTAAGGTTAGGGGAGTCATGATTGGGAATAAGGTTAACTATAGTAGAGGCAAGCTCATCAGTAGTTTTATTTTCTTCCTTGGGGATAGGCATGATGTTGAAAGCATTAAAATATTCCACTAAATCCTAAAATATGAACGTGTACCTCTTAAGGTAAGACATCTTGGATTGGTACTTTCTCCTTGATTGACCACTAGTTTAGAATCTCCACAAATAAGGAGTTCCTTGACTTTATGCTTAATTTCAAGTTGTAATCTTAGAATGAGAGCTTAATACTCTACTAAACTATTAGTATAAGGGAATTTTAACCTATAGGATACATGATATTTCTTTTATGTAGGGTTTATCAGTATAATACTAGCCCTTGATCCTAATTTATACTTGACACCATTAACATACAACTTCTAGATTAGAGTCAAATAAGTTTTGATTTTCATTGACAACATTGTATTTTATTATCATGTGTCTCATTCTGGGCTTGCTTTCCACTCTTATTTTATTTATCACAACTTTCGAAGGTAACCATAGGTGGGATTAGTTAGTAGACATGTATAGATTTAAGGACTTAGTCCATTCTCTACTCAAGAGTAATACATAAGCATTGGGAAAGTCCACCACTTTTATGTCCATGAATTGGTGAACCCTTGGTTCATTATCCAACTGCATATGTACATTCAATAACTCCCTAAAGACTAACTCTTGACTTGTCTAATTGTGTGACCACCCTATCATGCTTGATTGGGGTCAACCCAAGTTGTTCACATATGTAGGTATGATGTTGGTTAAGGCTTTAGAATTTACAAGTAAATTATAGACATTCTTCCCAAATATCCTAACTATAAGCAAGAAGGGTGGGAACTCTAATTTGGTTACTTGCATAGTCACATTTGCACTATCACTCTTAGGAGGCTTCTTAAGCTTTTTGGATAAGGATTCTAAGTGTAATTCTCTTTCTTTCATAATCTGAGTTATCTCATGCAGAGTAACATTGGCTTTGATATTTTTCATATCTTCCACAATGTTTTAACCAATATTGCATGAAGGTTCAGTAGTAGGTTTGGAAGAACTACCTTTAGGTGGTTTAGGATCATTCCTTGATGTAGTGTCTGAAGAAGTCCTATAATTGTTAGGGGGAGTGAAAGTATTCAATAGATTATTTTAATCATTATTTCTTAGAGTGTATGTCTTTAAGAATTTATATAATTCTTGAATCTCTTCAAGGATATTCTCAGGCTCATTATCCTTTTGGAAAGGTAATTCAAATGCCTCTACCATGTGCACTTGGTCAGATGTCTAGGATCCATAAGGAATTATAGTAGTATCTCTATTTGAGACTACCTCAAATATGTTGAGTTATTCTTGAAAAGCTTCAAAAGCCTTTGAAAACTCAATGCAATCAATCTCACGATGTTAGAGGTAGCATGCACCCTATACTATTCTGGCAAGGTAATATCAATGAGATTAATATCCATGGTCTTCTTGCTATAGGAAGGCTCATTTTCTTTATTATTATAGAATCTATCATTATACAATTTATTTCTGGGCCTATTAAATTTTTGGAAGGTGAATTTCCTTCCAGAGTTGTCATTAGCATTGCTAACATGATTTTGCAATTGCAATAAATTTGTGATGAGCTTCGGTACCATCTTTAGTATAGATTCATTCTCATTATTTGGGGTCTCAAAATTTTGGACTTGGTTATTTTTAGTACCATTTATTTCTACTAAAGAGTTTTGGTCATTGGTGTGAAATCAATTAGTAACTTGATGACTCAAGAAACTTAGGTTTTGATTAGGAGTAGCATGGATAATAGGTAATACATTCAGAGTAGGGAGTTAGTTTAATGAAAAAGTATTTTGGTTATTATTTAGGAAAAGGTTTAATTTAAGAATTGGAGGATTAATATTTAGTATAGAATAATCCATCTATCCTTGAGGCTAAATTTTGTCACTAATAACCACCACTTCAGAATAAGCTTGGGCCAATTTATTGATAGATAGGAAAGTCCTTTTTAGAAACACAAAAGTCATGGGGTCTACTACATCTTTGTAAACTTCTAGAGATAAAGCCTCATTAGTTTTGTATGGATCTATGGTTTGACTAAAAATATTTTATAACCTAGCATTGAAGGATATAATAGGCTCACTTGCATCTCTCTTAATGGTTGTAAATTGTTGATAAATGACACAAGGGCTTATGATCTTCATGAATTGATCAATAAAGATAGTGTCAAAGTTATTCCATGAGGTAATATAATTGTCAAGAAAATTGAGGAAGCATTCATATGAAAATTATTTAAATGTAAATGGAAAAAACCTATAGGATACATATTCATGTATAACATTTAATAACCTTAAAGTAACCTTGAAATATTTAACATGTTCTTCATCAATTGTGACACTAATTGGACTAAATATTGGAAAGCAATTTTTAGGATTACAAGGTAAGTCATGAACTACACCTGGTACATGGATGGGAGAAGTTCCAAGCCATGCCATATCTAGATGAAAATTAAACATAAGAACCCCTTGTAAGGGTGAAGATGGTAGAGACTTTTAATGCCTATGCCTAACTCTATCTTTCCTAGTTCTTCTATTGGTTTCTAGCTCAAGTAAGGGTTCTTTAGTCTTTGAATGTGATTTGGTTGTAATCCTTGGCAATTATAGATTGAAGATTAAGGATCCTATTTGAAATATAGTTTATCAAGTTATATTTCTTAAAGAATAATAATCAAATTGTACACTAAGCCTATTCTATAAAGATTTTCTCAAAAAGAGACAAAGGATGTTGATCTTTGACTAAGTAAGCTCAAAGATGAATTAAATTATGTAAAGATGACCATTATTTGTAACCTATGACTTAAACAAGCTCAATATTCATAAAGTATTTCCAATCTTCAACCAAAATAAGTCATCCTAATCTCAAGTACTATGAATTCTTAAAACTAGAAGTTGTTTTTATTAGAATATAATCATCTCTTTACAAAGAACTAACATATTTACCTTAAAAAGTACAAAGATAGGTGAGAAACCACTTAAATACTAAGTATATTTGTGCTTAGAGTGAGGAGTCACTCATAAAGGTCAATAATCATTCAAACCTAATGTAGGAATTATCATAATTGATCAAGTGGCCCTCCTTCTAGCACCAACAGAGTTTCTCCTATTGATGCTTCTAACTACCTCCCAGGTGCTCTTAGTGTTGATAAACACTTCTAATTTTAGGATCTTGAAAATCCAAGGCATGAGTTGTATTTGGTGACAATTTTGGATGTTTATGGTGGGATAGAAGTAGAGTGTCAGAGCTGTCCAAAATATTCATTTAACTTGGTGGTTGGGAGCCACTAGGGTCCTATACATGAATCTTTATGATATTTCCTCATCTACAAACAAAGCTAGATGGATATTAAAAATTATCTTAAACTAAAGTTAGATTTTTTAAATAAGATATTAAAAATTATGGTAAGGTATAAAAGAAAACATGATTATAAGCTTCCATCTCAAATATCATGACAAGGTTCTAAATAGTTTGAGCATACATGAACTAATTTATGATGTAAAATAGTATGAACCTAGATTCCATCATAAATCAGGCAAGCATCAAAGTATATTTAGAATTCACAAGTAATAACAAGGTTTAGTTTAAATAATTTACCACTATAACTTGAATAGCATGAGCACATCCAAACTAAGAGCAAATCAAATGAAGTATACCTAAGATATTTTAGTTAATCTAGCATAGCAGAAATTAACAACCTTATGATAGAAAATGTAGTTTAAAATGTAAATAACCATTCAAATCTAAGACATTCACATGTAATTTAGAGATAAAATTGGCTTTTAACACACTATTTAGACAATCTTTTTAGAATTCCTTAGTTATATCAAAATTCCCTTTGGTGTATAATTGCTTAGAGTCTCTCCCTCTTACAAATGGTAACCTTTGCCTATTTTTAGAGAACATAGGTGGTGGTACTGGTTAATTTCTTAGAACATATATATGTTATATAAGGATAACTATCCTTAGATTACAAAGATACAATACTCATGACCTTCTATGCCAGTTTTGACTAATAAGTCAAATATATGCTAACATACTAGCATATATACATTAAAAAGAATATTCCTTTCTAGAATACATTGGTAGGTCCAATTTATTTTTGATATAGGATGTCCTTCACCTTGGTATATTATTCTTTGATCAAATCAAAATACATTGTAGGCTTCATCAAAAAATCCTCTTCTTGATTTGCCAATGTGTTGAATTCTTTGTGACCTTTTGCCATGAGTTCATGATGCATTATGCCTCTAAAAGATACCTTCTAGAGGTAA
Source organism: Torreya grandis (assembly GCA_037957365.1). NCBI lineage: Eukaryota > Viridiplantae > Streptophyta > Pinopsida > Cupressales > Taxaceae > Torreya > Torreya grandis. The sequence continues at coordinate 584,543 of JARHVA010004126.1, forward strand.
GGGTGATGTCAAGGATATTTTTATTTTCCTTGATATATTGGCCTTGATTCTCCTTGATGTTTTGGATGAAGACATTTACCATTTTCTTGAACTCTTCATCATCTATTAGGCCCATGGTAGTGGGTTGAGAAGGATTGGTCAACTTGGGAGTTTATCCATCCTACTAATTATGTCTTGTCTTCCTTCATGAATTCATTTACATTATTTCACTAGCTGCTTAAATCCTATATCTTATCCACTATAGTTCCTTGAATGATGTATAAATTTCCAAGTTTGATGATTTTGAATTCTAGGGCCTATTTTGTTACATGTGCATTAATCAATTAAGCTACCTAAGCTTATGAGTCTTGCCATTGGGTGATTAAGGATGGTGCCATCTCAAATTTATGGGTTAATACACTTAATCTAAGCTTTATGATCTTTATTCATTCAAATATTTCAATGAGATACTTATTCAACATCTTTAATATGTCTTCAGGGACTAAAAATTTAACCTGTGCTTCCAAATCTTACTTCTACTTTTCTAGGTTGATGATTCTTTATTTCATTCCCTAGACCCCAACCAAGGTCATTGTTGATTAGGACACAACCAAACTTTCTATGTATTCTTGATGGATGGGGTGTTCCCCTACTACTTGCCCTTACACATGAGTTAGACCAAAAAAAGGTTCCACCCTTTGGAAGGTGAACTCCTCAGTACCTATGGTGGCTTTCTTTGTTGTTACCTTCTCAAATATATCTATTTTTGGATTACATTTCAAAATAGCTATGGGTTAAAAGGATTTGGGAAACTCTAGGATTTTAATTCACACTCCACTTGATGCTCAAAGATCATTCATTTTTTTACTACTTTCCATTGTAGCTTTAATAATTATCCTCTCTTCTTGCTTCTTCATGAACTCTTTGATCCAAATTTTGATATCATCATGGGTACTAACACCTATAGTGATAGTAATTGTCCATGAATGGGACTAGGATGTAACCTTTTGGAACTTTCCATATATGAACCAATCAGGGATAAAAATTCCATGTATGGGGAACTCATCATTAAATAAGTTAACTTCACTTGTTGGATGAGTCCATGCCACTTTTGGTATTTTGGAAGACCTAGGAACAAGGGCTATTTCTACCTCCCTTTTCTTCTATGTGACAAGAACTAAATCAAAATCCATTCCCTTTCCCTTTTTCAATCCAACTACCTATGGATCTTCTGATTGAGCCAATTTAGTTTTAGTCTCCTCACCTTCATTATCAAACCCATAAGTCTCTACAAGCTCCTTAAATAATTCTTCAACTATTTCATAAGGCTCCAAGGCAATCATGTCAATGTGCTCTACTGGTGAAGGTGGTTTTGGAGGTTCGATCACAGTTGAAGGACCTTCTCCAAGTCTTTCTTCCAATTTATTCTTAATGGGTGCTTGAATTTGAAGTACTTTCTATTATGGTGGTCTTGGTGATGCACTTGAGGTGGAATGTAGGAGGTGGTAATATAATGGGTTCATCTGCCAAATTTCCCCATTTGGCTTCTCTTCCCTCTACAACCTATGTTCAATTTTAAATCCATGTTGTTTTTAATTGGCTAATACTTCCTCAAAATTTGTAGCATTGGTGTAAAAATGGTCATATGGACCAACCTTATGTTCATATGTCACTTTTGTTAATTGCTTGGATTGGAGATGGAGGACCACTTTGTTATTAGGGTCCCATTCCTTAAGGCCATCTTTATCAAAGTAGAAGGCATCTCTATGCCTAGACATAATATCCAATTGCTTCCAACCATGTATTATGGTCCTTCTAATAAAAAATGAAAAAGGATGAAAAATGACATTCCATTTATACCTACACACATTGTCAATCCCTTGGAGAAATCAGGAGGCAATTTCTTACTTAGCCAATTTGATGGGGACATAGACTGGAAATCTAAATGGCTGAGTCATAAGTCCCTCTATCTTGATGACAATGTAATTTGGGTAGTACAATATGTTACCCATGGGTTCTACACATTTATTAATTAGAGGGTGCACTCTAGGCATCAATGATATTCTTGATAAAAATAGGGTATATGAAATCATAAATGAAATGCATATGAACTCTTTATTTGAAGATGTGAAACTTTGAATAATGATGGGATATGGTAATATTGTTGTGAGAGGACCAATTCTTGATACCAATAATATGAGTGAATTCCATTAATGAGTCCAATAGATTGGACATTATGGTGAATTATTGCATTGTCCTTATCTTAATACCATAAAATTGTCTCCTCAAGTGGATGCTAGTAAAATTTCCAATAGGTGGAGTTAGATTCTTTTCCACCATGAAATATATGTAGGAAAACCATCTAGGGTCAACATAGGTTGTGGTGGCTACCCTTAAAGATATATTCAATAGGGTCATAATTATCTTAATGCCCTCCCTGAATTACATAATAGGGATCTTCCTATCATGGTTTTTGGATACATGGGTTCCCTAGTTCAATCATGGTTTTAGGATGGTGTCAAAATTATCCCTAGTGGTCCACTCTTTGATGGTGGGGAGGTCAATATGGGCCTTAAAAAGTTTGTAACATCACTTAAAAGCTATAGGAGCATTGTATGCCATCTCTTTTGACAAACCTTCCCTAACTATCCAATCACCATAAATTATATAATCAACAAACATGAGACGAAGGTGTTAATACAATTAAGTACCTCTTATTTTGTAGTTTCTCAATGAAAACTAGACATTTGAATAGTAAACAAGTCCTCAAATTTCCTCTTGGTCACTATAATAATTTTCTCATTAAAAGTGAGGGGTTGTAATTATTCAACAAAAAATAAGATCTTTGACCAGTTATTCATCTTATTATTTAATTCCCTAGTGTCTAATTATATATCTTCATAAGGCCTTCCCTCATTATTTGTACATAGATACAATTCAACTTCTTAGATCTATTGTTTCCTAGTAGCTACCATGACTCCTTAATTACTTTAAGTGTATGACTGGTTCTCTTTTACTCAGGATGAAATTTGAGCTTGTTTGAATGCAATTGTGCCTCAACCATCAAGAATCAGGGATTTATGTCATTTTTTCTAGGGATTCCTAGACCTTTAATGGTAAAAAGTGGTATACTTCATAAATTCCTTCGTGCCTTAGATTCGATGGATGGCTTCACTTATGTGAATTATGTCTTTCTAACATGCCAAATCTTTAGATTTATCATTTAGTGCTTACATGGCACCTTTGTGGCCTTCCTAAGCTTGCTTTGTGGCATTTTCATGATGACTATTTTGAAAACTAGCCATTTATTTTCAAATCTCACTTTTCATCTCACATCATTAGATTGAATGTCTGATCCAACATGGTTCATTGGATCATGTAATATGTACATGGTTTAATTAGTGTTGAGACATTAATAAAAATTTGGCTTAAGGTCTATTTATTTCAATAACACTAATAAACTTAGGTTAAAGCCTTTTATACTAAGTTTTGTACATTAATATGCTAAAGATTCTTTTGAAAGGCATTTTAAAAATGCCCCCTTTTCTTAGGCTAAAAGAATTAGTTAAGTTATATTTCATGGCCTCATTAACATCAAAGACATCCTTATGGACATCAAATGATGTTAGTGAGGATGTCAATTTTAGGCCTGTGAAATTATTTTGGTTAAATGATGAAGTGCCAAATTTCATGCTCTCAATAACTCTTGAGGATTCAGAATTGATGCATGCCATTGGATTAAGATATGTAATGCAACACGGACCTTTGATCATGATCTGAGGGGTTAAAGCCAATTGGATTTGATCTTTGGGGAGACTTTCATCTTCATACCTTAGATCAATATCTTTGAATAACTATGGATCGTTGGATATTGCAAAGTGTACAAACTTTAAATTAGTATAATAGGTTATATATATATATATACACACATACATATATATATATATATAGGCTTAAGTTAAATGATTAGTCTTAAGTATATCATATAGATAAATATGATGAACTTAAAGCTAAGGTTTATTATGCTAAGCCTAAGGTGGAAATATTAATGTGGTCCCCTTTTGGATTTAGATAAAGTTTAGATGAGTTTTAACTTGACAATCTTGCTAATGTTAAAGACATCCTCATGGGAATCAAATGACATGAGTGAGAATGTAAAATTAAATCCCATGAGAAATTTTTATAATAAAGTCTAAAGTTGGTGCATAGTTCCTCTTGGGTGATTTTATGTCATTAGATTATATCTCTAAGGAAGAAAGATTCATTGGATCTATATAAGTACACAAACTTTAAATTAGGACCCAATATACATAATGATTTAAACTAAGGTTTTGGTCTTAAGATGTTGTTTGTGTTAATAAACACAAAAGGCATTTTAAGATTGAAGCCTAGGCTAAATATTAGTGAAAACCTTGGTAAGAAATGAAAGGGGCCTTTTGACAAAAAATTTGGTGACCAAAGAGGGAAGTAAAAATGGCCTAGGTATAATTTTATATTAAGGTTTGGTCGAGTTGAAAAAATGATGGAGCCTTAATATAAAATTAGACTTAGGGTTTTTACAAGAAGAAATATGATTTCCCATTAAGTTTCTTCCACCATTTTTGAATTCAAATCATAGGGTTTTCCATTTGGGAACCTTCCCTTTCTTCATGGAAATTATGCTTCATCAACCAAATACAATCATCATTAGAGTTAGCACATAAAGCACAATCACAATCAAATATGCAGAGGTTCATTCCTTCTCAGGTGAGCAATCTTCAAACTTTAATAAAGAATGACCTTCCCAAGGTCAATTCAAGGTGTAAATGTTTTGAAACATTCAAAAGGGTCCCTATTTTATACAAGTATAAAAATGGGGGGATGTTGGTCCCAACACTCTACCAGATCCAAATGTGACATTGACCCCACCTAACCCATTGACCACTTTGCAAATGGATCCTCTATGAAGGGCATTAAATAAATATATATATTTTTTAGAAAAGTGGGAGATCTTATTGATTCTATGTTCTAGAATCTTATAGTATCTAATATAATTATGTAGCCTATATCAAAACCATTCATTGAATATCAACGCAGACCTAATTAGTATCAAGAAGGTGAGTTTTATAATTTCCATCAAGTTATTATCCATGGCATTTATCAATATGTTCAATTGAGGCATCTTGTTGAGGAATGGAATGATCATGGTGAAACTGAAGTACAACATGTGGTGTGAAATAATAATCAAGGTATGGGCATTTACAAAGACCCATTTCCTAATCATAATCAGTAGTCCACAAGAAACATTTAGAATCAAGGGTATAACTAGAATCAATAATCATAAGACTAGAATGATAATCAACATGATCATAATTAGGATCATAATACCAATGCTAATAACTTTGGTTACAATAATATTCCATATTATTATAATAGCATCGTGTGGATGTATTTATATGAATCTCATTATCACCATCACCATCGAATCTCATGAACTATCCAATGTTTCACAAAGTACTAAACACCCCATTATAGGGTCAACACCATCTTCTTCAAGTAATGCAACATCAAGTTTGACCAATTCCATTACACCTCTATTTTCACATGTTACTATCTCTAGACCCCCTTATTTTAATTATAATGTCTCTTTGCCAACTCTATAATATGTAATCACAACTAGACACTCAAAATTCACTCTTTAGGTTCATTCAACCTCTTCTAACACTAAACATAATGTGAACATTGTGCCTTCAAATCCAAAATTAAACACTTCATCAGTCAAGGCTAATCCCTCTCATGCTTATACTAAAAATTCATATAGTATATTAGACCAAGTAAAACCCCTATGTTAATTTATATCTTATATCTTCTATATACATAATAATTCCATAAAACTCTTTTGAATGACTTCCTTAAATGGTCCACTATTCCTCAGAACATTAACCTTCAAAAATTTCAAACACTTGTATGGCATTTATCTCCTTTATGACAAGTTACATTTGATCAAAGAGGTATGTCTACTCTCCGTCCTATCCATAAGAACCCATTGTACATTAAGGTCATAATCAAAAATCATAAAATCAAGTGGGATCTTATAGAGACTAGTTTAGGGTTGAATATAATGTCACTCAAGTTAGTATAAAAATTGGGATATACTACTAAGGACATCCATCCATAAATAATCATGATAAAGGCATATGAAAATGCTAAAAGATAATCTTCCTAAACTATCTATTTACCAATTATTATTGGGTTTGTATCCCATCATACTTTGTGCCATATTATAGATATTAAATTTCATTATAAAATAATTTTTGGTTGTCCTTGGATATATGAAGTGTAGGCTATCCCATCTACCTTACACTAATGCCTCAATTTCCCCCATGATGGGATTGAAGTCACCATTCATGTTGATTTGCAACCTTACCGATATTGCAAACATCTAGAAGCTAAATTTCATAATTATAAGTATTGCCCTGATTCTAAATTGGTAGTGAATAAGAAAAAAAAATATTTTTATGACCACCTAATTCTATTTATATAAACCCAAGTTATCTTACTTTCACTTCGGCTAATACATTTCCCATAACACTTGCATAAAAGGTCATTATTGAGGATACAGGCATTTTCATGTACCATTTGAAAGATGCTTTTCACATTTCCAAGTTCCCCAAGTCTCCTAATTATTTCAAGAAACCCAAGCCTTCTCAAAGCCCTTATAGGCCCAACATTATTTGGCAAAATAAGAAAGATACATAGAAACCACCAATGGTATTAGCACCTGCTACTTCACCAAATCAAGATTGGGAAGCTTTTATTAAAGGAGATTGGATATATTATAATGGCAATATTGATTATTTTTATAATCCTAAGTATATTATCCCTAATTAGACTATGAACAACTTTGATTATTTAGGTAAAGGCCTTGGTCCTCAAGAGAAAGGAATCCTCAAACCATTATCAACTGGTAATCCTAACATGAGTGAAGGTCTCAAATTTAAACCATGTGGGGTTGACCTCATGTATTTAGATAATGACTCTTATAAATCAACTAACAATGAGACTCTTGGAAATAATGCAGTGTTACATTGTAACATTTATGATGAGCTTACTGACACTAACTATTTTATTCCAACTCTATTATGACTATCATATACCATTATTACCTTTGCATTTGTCATCCAAACCTCATTGATTAGGACTAGTTAGATTCTGTTCTACCCCTAGACAAATTTTAGAATGAGGAATATATTTTTGAGTACATGGGTCTCAAAGATGCATTACCATTTTTTGATCATAAGAAAGGCTTTAACTTCTCTTTAAACTCTTTTTCCTATTTCGGAGAGCAGACAAACTTTCTTGGTCACAGAAAACATAAAACATTGAGATCTTTGGGTGAAAACCTCTTTGAGGTGCTCATTGATTAGGTAAATAGTAAAGTAAAAGACAAGCCCTTCCGTGAAAACCTATTTTAAGTACTCTTAGATGGGGAATTTTGTTGATCTCTGAATAACATGCAATGTCCAACAAGTCCTAGCTCTATAGCTAGTGCCATTATTACATCATAACAACATAAAATCTTTGAGTGTCTTACTCTTAACTTTCTAAAGAAATTTTCTAGTTGGCCACTACTTGAACTAGTATATTCATATTCATCTCATTATCTAGATATTTGGGAAGAATAACTAGAAGTTGAAGTGGAAAGAGAAGATTAGGATCAGACGTTTCCCACTATTCTATAAGATGGCTCTACCTTTCTCTAAAAAACACCACTAAAGTAAACGTAGGGACTTATGATAATCCCAAAATTGTTTATCTTGGAGTCTCCCTCACTGATGAATAATGTGACCAAATTATCACCATTCTAATAGATTTCATTTATATCTTTTTATGGTCTTAGTTTGACATGTTAGTCTTAGACCCTAACTTACTTATGCATCAACTTTTTGTCCATACATATGTTAGGCCCGTCAAACATAAATTGAGAAAAATACATCCACACATGAGTTTTTTTGGTAAAATTAGAACTAGAGAAACTATTAAGAGTTGGCTTCATCAAACCACTAAACTACTCTAAATGGATATCAAACATAGTCCTAGTAAGCAAAAGCCCCAAGTTATACACATTTCTATTAATTTTAGAGATATCAATAAGGCATGTCCCAAAGATGATTTTTATCTACCCAATATTGAAATGATTATCAAATCTACTTATAGGTATGATATGTTGTCCCTCATGGATGGATTCTCAAGATACAATCAAATCAATATATCTCTAGAAGACCAGCACAAAATTACATTCACCACATCATGAGGAACATTTTATTACCAAGTCATGACTTTTGGCTTGAATAATGGTAAGGACACATATTAGTGTTATATGACTATTATCTTCCATGACATGATGCATGATATTATTGAGGATTATGTTTATGACATCCTATCAAAATTAAAAAACACATGCTGGACATCTTTATGTTCTACAAAGAATCTTTGAGAGAATTTGTGAGTACAAGATTCATATGAATCCTAAGAAGTGTGTCTAATATCATAACTTGGGGAAAATTTCTAGGGTTCATTATGTCATAAATAAATATTAAATTTGATCCTATAAAGCTCAAGTCCATTATAGACATGCTTCCAACTTCTAATCTCAAACAACTCTGCAACCTACAAGGAAAGATCCAATCTATTTGTACGTTCATTTCACAACTCAAAGATAAGTGCCACCCATTTTCACAACTCTTAAAGAAAGGGGTACATTTTCAATGGGATGATGAGTGTCAATAAAAATATGCAAAACTCACAACATACTTGGCTTGCCTACTATTTTTGAGACCAATAATAGCTAGATAACCATTGATTATTTATATTTTAGTAACAAAACATGCATTAGGGGAACTCTTGGACCAACATGATAAACATGGAAAGGAACATGTGGTTTAATATTTAGGATGTATAATTTTTTATTATGAATATAATTATAAACCTATGGAGAAGACATGTTTAGTAATGGTGTTCTCTTCCCAAAATTTGAAACACTATATGATGAATAATAAAACCATTGTTATTTCTAAAGTGGACCCTCTCAAATATTTATTGTCTAAAGAAAATATTAAAGGTTACATGGCCAAATGGGTCATGATTTTTAGTGAATTTGATGTTGATTACCAGAACCAAAATGCTATCAAGGGGTATATTATTGCATATCAACTTGCATAAGCTCCTATTATAGATACTCAACCCCTCAGATTTGATTTTATAGATGATTCTATTACGACAATAGAAGAAGGGTTACATGAACATGAACATTGGATGTTATACTTTGATGGATCCTTTACATCCCATGGATCTAGAGCTGACATCTTGTTTATTAAATTATAATTAGATCTGATTTCCAAAGCATTTCATATTAATTTTCATTATACCAATAATATGGCTGAATATGAAGCCTTTATTCTAGGACTTCATCTTGAAATGTAGTGGGATATCCAATGGTTGATGGTCTATGTAGATTCCTAATTGATTATAAATTAAACCATAGATCAATACCAAACTTGATATCACAAGATTTTACCCTACAAGTATATTATGGATAATCTCAAGGCTCACTTCAAATACCTACAATTTGAACAAGTAACACAAGCCAATAATAGATTTATTGATTTAATGGAAACAATTAGGTCTATGATACAAATTTCCATGAGTGATAAAGAGTAAAAGTCTCTCATTGAAAATATTCTACACCTTGATCATGTACTGCTAGATTTAGAGATGGTATGCACCATCACTACTCCCAATCCCCCACCTAAACAACCTTGATTTCAAGACATTTATAACTATTTCCATGACCCAATATTTCTACCTAAACTTTCACATAATATATAGAAACTATTACTTCATCTTATAGCCCATTATAGCCTCCTTGGAAACATATTTTATCATAAAGGCTATGATGAAATGATTCTTCATTATTTATCTTTAGGAGAATCCAAGCTAGTGATTAAGAAGGTTCATGAAGGAATGTGTGGGGCCCACACCAATGGTGAGATCTTAGCCAAAAAATACTTAGAATAGGATACTACTAGCCCAATATAGAAATATATTATTGTAATTACATAAATAAGTGTGTTAATTTCCAAAAACATGATAATTTGATACACACACCTTCCTTACCACTCTGGTCAATTAGTACACCATGGCCATTCTCTACATGGGGCCTCAATCTCATCAGGAAAATCAACCCAACCTCTTCTGATGGACACAAACATATTATTAGTGCTACAAACTATTTTAATAATTGGATTAAGTCCAATCATCTCATTTACATAACCAAAAAGTAGATTTCCAAGTTTATCCATTACCATATCATCTGTCGATATGGTATCCCAGTCTATATTATATTTGATAATGGTGGATCATTTTTAAACCAATATATTAAGACTCTTTATGCCAAATTCAAAATTAGGAAAAATAAATCCACACCATATAACTTTCAAGGTAATGGCCAAGATGATTCATTTAATAAAACCATTATCACAATCCTAAAGAAAATTGTCAATGACACTGGTCATAATTGGCACTTGTAAATTTTTCCTGCCTCTGGGCTTATCGCACTAGTCATTAAACCCCCATATGAGCCACTCCATACTACATAGTTTATGGTATGGAGGATATTATCCTTTTTGAGATCAAGTTACCTTCACTACAGGTGTCCTTAGAGAACATTGAATATGATGAGGATTATAGAGTTTTGAGATTATAAGAGCTTGAAATCCTTGATGGAAAGTACTTGGCTTCCCTAGATAATTTGAAAAAATATGAAAATAGATTATGTAGAAGCTATAACAAGTATATTCTCCCTCAAGAGTTTTAAATTGGTGATTTGGTCTTGAAGGATAACCAAAATAATACTAATGTTGAATGTAAGAAGAAGGGTAAGTTTCAACCTAGTTGGTTGGGCCTATATGTTGTCACAACAAATTATGGATCAAGAGCATACCAATTGGATACTATAGATGGTGAAGATCTCCTAGAACCCATGAATACTTTATATTTCAATTGATTCTACACTTAACAACTTTTTTTTGAATTATTGTCTACAAGGGTAATTTGTGTCTAAGTCATTTATCCCACTATTATACTCTGTACCGTCCTATTATGGAGCATCTTTATTCTATCTCATTCTATCTTAGACCATTTTAACTTGAAAAATATTATTTTAATACTCTTTAACATTATGCTCTTTGACTATTGGCACTTTGGATCATTTATATTCCACTGGACTCATTTTCATTTAATTATGGATCATTGTAACCTAGATCACTCTACCTAGAAAATTATTCTTTACAATACCTTAGACCATTGTAACCTAAAATTTTATATTCCATAAAAAATTATGATCTTGATTATGATTCATACGCATTTTGGACACACTCAATGCTCATTATAAAATTAAGTTCATCTTGAATAGTATTTTGCATATTCTTTTCATAAACAAGTGTACAAGGATATCTTAGCACATGGGTTTTTCCTCTTAAAAGTTTCTTCATATTTATTCAACATTACATCCTATTATATTATTATTTTTTTGTTTTTTATAGGTATTCTCACCTTGATAGGATCACATGAGGCAATTTTAGCTAGTTTTACTTATTATTGGAACTCCTAATCTTAGACATGTATTTCATTGATCGGTTAATTACATGTACCATTATTTATATTCATGATCCATGTTATAACCGATTTATCTATTGTTTGAACTCTTACATGTGGAAGTGCATCTCCTCAGTTAAATATTTATTTAGGTCTTTTTTTAAATATCTTGTTTTTGTTTCTTATCCTAAACCCCCCCCCCCCCCAAAAAAAAAAAAATAGAAAACTATGAATAAAACAAACAAAAACATTGCCTTGGATTTTTGTTTATTCTGATCCCATGTTCTTGTTGTTTTTTGAGAAATCATTTGAATGAACTTGCTATTTTGTGAGCCCATTTACTTATTCCTCTACAATATAATCATGTTTTCTTGTTATCACTTTACTTCTATCCCATATCTTGGGATAATTACATTTGTCTTGAAGTTTATGTTGGATCTTACATCCATAGAACTACGTAGGCAACATCCACTTGCCTCATGCATCTAGAGTCAACTTGGCCAACCATTCCTTTTCTTATTTTCAGGCATTTTTTTTTGTGTTGTTTTTTCCCTATCACTCGGGGGCAACTTTGTCTCCACTGTTCTTGTATTATTATGCTAATATCATTATTTCTTAGATTAGGGATCACCTTTTTGTAGACCATAATGCCTCTATTACATGCACATGATTTTTTTTTTGTTGCACTAACATTATGACTAAAAATTCTTTGTGTGTGTTTATTTGATTTTTTATTTGTTATTTTTTTGTGATTTGTTACCTCTCCATTTATTTTTGTTGGTGTTTTTTGTTTGTTTGTTAATTTATATTTATATTAGGTTTTGTATTTATCTTGTTTGTTGGTGTTTCATTGTGTTTCTCATTGTTGTTTTGTTGAGTTTTTCTATTGTTATTTTTATAGTTGATTATTTTTTTTAGTGGTTTTTACTTTATTTCTTGGTATTTTGTGGTGCCTTTCTTTTTCTCTTTCATTTTACTATTTTGTCTTGTTTATTATACTATTTTGTTATTTTGTGTTTAATTTGTATTTGGCTTGTTTCATTATTTATTTGGTTTTTTTTTTCATGTACATCTTATTAAAAACATGAATATATATTATTCATATCTTTATTTTAGGTTGTTTAGGTAATTTGTTCTTGCTTTGATTCTATACATTATTGTTCCTACTTAAAATCTTGATTGTCCATATCTTGGTTTTAAGTTAGGTTGCACTTTTGCATTGTTATTTTTCTCTTTATTTTTGTTTGTTTTTTATTTAAATGTAGATAATTTTAACTTTTGGTTTGGTAATTTTGATCATTATCCTTAGTTATAAGTATTCACATTTGAATCGACTAATTACAATAGAAATAAAATTTTATTGTAAGTTACTCATACTTGTGATGCATTATTTCAAATTTTTTATAGTAAACACCAAGTGCTCCAAATCCAAAATTTAATTAAGCACAAAATATAATTTCTAAACACACAATACCCAATTCATAACACAAGATATATCCTCAGCTAAATTTAGAAAAAAATAAGACTCTATGCGAGACGTGCAACTCTTGACATACACTATGAGTCTAAATGATTATTTATATGATTATTTTAGGATGTGCATCTCCTAAATTATATTTTATCATATATTCATACATAAATTTAAAAAAATAAACATCCATATGCTAACTAAGGATGTTCATATCCTAAGACTAGCATATAAAAATATATGATAATAAGAGCAATATCGGTGAACACATCATATGACAATAAAAGAATATTAAGAGTCCATATACAAAGTAGCACTAAGCTAAAAATGAATTTCATATATATATATATATATATATATCAAAATCATGTTTATATACATCAAAATAATATATATACATATATTAAGTACAAAAATGGTGAGCTAGCATAATCATCTCTCATCATTCTATCCTTGGGAGGAATCTATTGAAAACTCTGACTCATCATAGATGCAAGTGCTACTCATGGACATGGTGGTAGAGGCCCAATAACAACCCACTATGAAAATAGATGTGTTACCAACCATTTTGACTCTATCCCTTATCTAATCTTGGAGATTTGGCTAGTCTCTTTTGACCTTGTATATTCCCTATAAGAGGCCACTCTCCTCTATGCAAGAACTATCACCTCATAATCCCACATCCAATAAATTATCTCATCCTTGGTGCATAGGAAATTGTCATTTATGGACAATGAATCATCCTTGGTTTTAATCACATCAAATAAGTCTCTTCCTAATCTAGCCCCTGTATCTATCCTATATCTCTGAGCCTCATCTCTCTCATGTGTCAACCTCTCTATCTTTTCCCTAGAAAAATATAACTCACTAATAATTTTCAAAAACTCCACATATCATGTGGATAGATATACCTAAACCCATACTATATATGCCACCTATCCTCTGAGACCCACAATGCTTACATCCCTAGATATAATAAAACCATATTACCTAGTGGTATCTCCCTATGTAGTATCCAATTTTTCCTGTAACCTAGCCATAGTGCTTTATAGCCCTAATATATTTTAGAGGCATGAAAAAATCACCTTATGGATCCTTTCAATCAATGTATGGTCCTTTATAAACCTCCCTATACCTAAGGGCCTTTCCCCACTTGATCTTGATCTATATCTTATACCTATCTCAAAGGGCCCTACCTCTCCAAAACCTATCTCATGGCTGCCTAGGGCATCCCATGTATCCACATCTTAGCCATCTAGATTGACCATATCTAAATAATTTTTAGGATACTACTATACTTAAGTCTATAAAAACTATAGAAAAATAGCATATGGAATGGTTGGTTGCACTTGCACCTAACCCTGTCTCTATGTAGGGGCCTATCCTTTTTGCCTCCTCATCTATACCCATCTCTATCATAAGATTAAATATTGGGGAAAAATCTTAGTAATTTATATGGGTCTCACTTTGATCCACCATGTGTCATAATCATTATTAACCCATACATCTATAAACCCTCCCACATATCCCATAGAAAATGAGACACCATCTCATAATCAATAACTACCTTAACCCTAGGTATTAATGGCCGCCACTCCTTAATCTCCTTGGTCATGTGTGAAACATAATGATTACCCTCTAGGACATATTTATACATGATAAACTACCACTAGACTCGATCTAACATATATATATCCACCACATAGTTATGGTGTCATGTAATGTAGCATAGGGTGATCATATAACTGATCACAAATAGATCCTCCACCCAAAAAACTATGTACCTAAGTAAGGATGCCAAATTAAATTTCCATCCTCCATGTCATCAAATAATCATCCATAAGGAAAATAACCACCCACTCTCATCAGGTAGTATAAATATACTTAAAATATCTATCAATACTGCCACCTCTATGGGAAGTTGCCATTTTCTTTATCCACCCTTAAGAGGCCAAGCTAACTCTTCTAATTCATCCATGTCTATGCACTCATCCACTACCCTTAGCAAATCATCTAGTATAACCCATCAACTAGCCCCCATCTAAGTAAACTAGGGTCCTCGTATAAGTGCCTATAGAATCTAGTGTACATCCTCCAGTGTCACCATATCCTTTTAAATAAAAATATGGAACATCAAGGTCTTATAATTACACATTTTTATACTAATAAAATGTATGCTTTTCCTATACAAATCACTGACACTTGTGCTAGATGATATAGGTCCACTACTACCAAGATGCCCATGAGCTTGTCTATCATCATCTCATGTCATCATAATCATTGAGATCACCACTCCCATGCTGTGATTACCACTACTCACTCTTTTAAACTAAACATATGACATCATTTCAATTACCTTTCTATCATATTATTCTAATTTTGAGGCCCAGACTAGTCCTCTATGTGTCTATATCCTTTTTATTCTAAATTTAGGCTTGGATTAATGTCCTTAGGGCCCCATTATACTTTTTTCTATCATTATCACCAATATTTTGGTAATCCCACCATTTAAAAGGTAATTAAAATTATTCTATAGGGTGATCTTATTGATTATTATAAACCCACCATTTATAAAGTCATTCTTATTATTTGGTAGGGCATTCTCACTAATCTTAGCAAAATCACCATTTGATAGGGAAAAATTAAGCTAAAAATGTGAGTTCAAAATTGCTTAGGTGAGTTTACAATTTTGACCAATGATCCTACCTAAAGTTCTATGATATTACTAATCTCATGGCATTCCCACCATTTTCATTGGTGAACTCATCATTTTTTAAATTGGGAAAATGGTGGGATCACCCCATCTACCACTTCCTACATGAAATAAATGCAATAAATGACAAATTTGAATACCAAAAAATCTACCTACTAATGCTCTACTCCCCAGTGGTAATTGATACTCTATCACATGCTACCTAAGATGATGTTAGTACTAGATATTGGCCATTTTGTTTAGATCTCTCATGTGTAAATATCAGAGCTCCAAGTTTACTATATCTAGGGGAATGACTTGTTTTTACCCCTAAGGGTCAGAATATAGTATTTTTTTTCAAAATTTTCACCCCCCAAGCCTATAATTGCATCATTTTATCTTTATTTAGATACTATTTTATCCCCTTTGATCAATTTTTCCTCTTATTTTATTCTAATTACTTGGTTTTCAACCTTTTTTTGCTGAAATTAATGAGATTGTAATTTATTTTGATCAAGGACCCACCCTTCAAATATTTATAAATTTTCCATCTTCCCCTTGAATGGGAATCATGGGCCACCCAAAACATGTTTTAGATATTTTGTCAACCTATTTATTTGTAATTCATATAAAATTTAAAAATGGAAAATGGGAATAAAATTTATTTCTTCTGATTATAGAAACATTTTTATTCTTTAAAAATATGTGACTTGGATTATATGTCTCACCATGCCTTCTCAAATAGGGTCAAAATTTATACATCCAATTCCTATCACTATTCTATTTTCAATGTAAGCAATTTTTCTTGATAATGCACAATTTAGGATAAAATCACTAAAATGCATTAAATGGTTTGAACTTATCACATAAAAGTGCCAATTTAGGCTAATGTATCCTTAGATGGGGCAATGCATTTTATGAGATTATTATATTTTAATAAATCACTTCGAGTCAAATTATGACCACAAAAAATGACACTCTAGACCACTAAATTCTTCTAGTTCAATATCACAATTTACATGCATGTGTTATTTCTCATCCATAATGCCCTAACTAGGGTATTATTTTGTACATAAACAACACATTTTTATTATAATCCAATAAAATTATGACTTTTTAGAATGTAATTTCCAACCAAGTTGATTAAACATGCAACATATTTCCAAAGAATTACACAAAATTAATGAAAGTCACTTAAGCAAATTAAATCAAATTGAGAGCCTAAGTGAAAAGTCCATAGAAGTTATTGAAAATATATTTATTAGAAAATCATTATTTAAATATACATCATCCTATGACATCATCAATGTGGTGGTATCCATAGGTCATTAATGTAATAAATATCAAGATTAAGCCCTTCCATGCCACATCAATGCCCCATTCTTCTAAATATTATTGGGATTATTTATCCCCACACATATTGATCTAAAGATTGATAGTCATCATTGATCTTGAATATTTTTATAAATATATAAATAAGTGAAAAAAGACCAAATTTTTTAATCTTGAATTATGTAATGTTATTATGTAGAATTACCTCCATAAAGCTTCACCTATTTTCACAAATTGATAAAATATTGTGAACCTAAGCCATTGGTGAACTAGGAAACTATGGAATAGCTTTCTACTCATCATTGATGCATAATTAGAGCACCAAATCTAGGTAAAATCATGCTTTTTGGCCTCTCTTGGAAGGAGGTATGTTATTTATAAGGTTTGGTAGTGTTCCTTCTTTAAATAGCTCTTAGAATTCATTAGCAACCACCCCATAAGGTAATGGGATTGATGTTTTATTATCTACACACACACACACACACACACACACACACACACACACACACACACATATTATTGACTAACACATGGACTAACACATTTTTTAATCCTACTCTACATAAAGCTCTTGTTGGAATTACACCATATGAAGCATGTACTAGGACAAAGCCAAAACTCTGACATCTTAGATATTTTGGTTATAAGGAATACACGAATGGACCAAAAAGAACAGGAAGAAATTGGATAAGAAAAATTAGGAATGTATTTTTTTGGATATAGTAATGAGTTGAAAGCATATCAATTCATTAATCTAAAGACTATGAAGATACTTATCAGTGGAGATGCAATGTTTAATGAGAAAGGTGAAATCAGTTCATCTTCCACACAAACATTTGATAAAAGCGTTGAACATGTAAATTTTCTAGATGAAATTAGTGTTGAAGGTCAATTATAAAATCCAACACCACCAACTATTACTTAGTGTATGCCTAAGTGGTATACAAGTATATTTCAATATGCTATGGTAGATAGACCTCCAAACGCATCATCCATAAGACTAAGGACTTGTAGTATGGATCATGTAGAGGTAAATTTGGCATTAATGAGCATTGATATATAAAAATTTGATCCCTATATAGTAAGTGAATCTTTAGATTCCAAACCTTGAAAAGATGCCATGAATGCAAAATATCAATCGCTCATGAATAATGACACATGGTAACTTATGGATCTTGCAACAAGGAATAAACATATTATATGAAAATGGTCTTTAAGACTAAATACAAATTAGATGGTAGTATAAAAAAACACATGGGAAGACTCGTAGAAAAGGACTATGCATAGAAAGAATGTATAGACTATGAGGAAACTTTTATTCCCATATCTAAGATAAAGACAATTAGAATGATATTTATAATGGATGCATATTTTGGATGGAATGTTCATCAAAAATACGTTAAATAAATGGATATCTAAAAGAATATATCTACATGAATCAACAGAAGGTTATGTCACACTAGGATAAGATCAGAAGGTGTGAAGACTTATAAAATCTATGTATGGTCTCAAATAGGATCATAGAGCTTGGTTTATAAAAATTGATGAGCATCTCATGAAACATGGATTTCATAAGAATCTATATGATCCCAATCCCTACCTCAAAAAGTAAGGGGGAAATTGTTATTATTATTGTTTATGTCAATGATTTAGTCATTATAATTTTAGTGAAAATGGTTGATGCAACAAAGAAAGATCTCAATCAATAATTTGACACGACATATCTTGAGATACTACACTACTACCTTGGATTGGAAGTATTATAAAAAAAATCACCAAATATTCATTTCTCAGATGAATTATATGAAGACATTACTCAAGATGTTTTAGATGATGGATTGGAAACTAATGGATACACCTATCAATATGAATATTCATATGTCTTGCTCAGATCCATCACCATATATATATGTCATCTTTATCATCAATTAATTGTAAGTTTCATCTACCTCACATACATTAGGCTAGTTATTAGTTATGCTATTGACTATCTTTTTAGGTTCATGAAGGAGCCAAAGGTAATCCACTGAAAAGTATCTAAGTGGGAATTTTGATATATTTGAGGAATAATGGATTAATTCCTAGCATAAAAGAATAATGATAAGTTATTATTGATAATATACACAAACATAGGTCATACATGTTTAGTTGATGATAGAAAATCCACTTATAAGTTTTTATTAGTTTTGGGATCTAGTTTAATACCATGGGGGAGATTTAATTAGAAATTTGTTTCTAGTTATTATTCTAAGATATAATATCATGATACATGAGTATTTTTTATTTATGAGTTGATATGATTATGTCTTATACTATTAATATTTGGAGTTTCACAAACTCAACCAATAATTATGAACTACAATAATCATGGTGTTCTTAAACTTGTTCATAATATATTTTTTCTTGAACACACCAAGAAAATTGAATTTCAAGTCCATTTAATATGTGAACATGTATAAAAACATAATATATAACTCCATTATTACCCCACTCAAGATCAGTGTGAATATGTCTTCACAAAGTCACTTGCACATGATGAGTTTAAGGCATTCAAAAGTTCTCTATCTTGTACTCTCCAGGCTTTGATAAATTTGTGGGGGGTGGGGTGGGGGGGGTTTCGAATCATAGAATAACTTTACCATGGTAATTTTATATTTAAGTGAGGTTTTTAATTTATAAAACAACATGTGTAGTTTTTAGGTTAGTATTATTAGTCATTAAAACTTAGTAAAATAATTCTATTATGAAACTATTCTATAATTTATAAGATTATAGATTATCTTTTGGTTATATTTCTATCCTATTTTTTAGGAATATAATGATAATATGTAGGCTTATATATATGGATTTGTAATACAAATTCTAGAAGCTCAATAAATCTTATTAGATTTATATTTAGATTTACTGGGATTTTTCACCCTAGTCATCCTAATCTCCATCTATGCCATCCTTTTCTACAATGTGTATAATATGGAGGCTATATATTCCATATTTATTGATATTTTTAAATATTGGTCACATTTCAAATTGGTTTACATTAAGACATCCTCTTCAAACTTTTTTTTATCTTCACATCACACTTGATGGAGAACAATTATCTTGGCACCTTTTACCCAATACTCTGATTGGAATATGTTTTTACACCCTAATCACCTATTGATTGTCAATCTAATGGTTCACCTTATCAAATTAATTATATGTTTTTGTTGCATCACATTGTTTATTCTTCCCATGATTTGCTTCCCTTATTTTTTTACGCTTAACTACATCACCTTTGGTTATCTATCAACACCTCAATATATTATTTAAACTTAGTATTCTCCTTTTGGTGATTCAATTAACATTTATCCTTATATAACTCAACTTCATAACTTTCAATGATATTTTAACAATATATACCTTCCTCTACACTTGGACTAACTCTTATTAGTATTTATTTCCATGTCTCACACTCTCATCACATTGATTGTATTTTGATTGGTGATCAGTTAGTCTTCAACTTGCTTATCTAGTATAATGTCTACCTCATGGTCAATGTTTTTGGTGTGGATTTTATGCACGCCTCTATATTTTCATCAGTATACACCCTCTCATTTTAAGACTGGTTACTACTCACTTTACCTCAATTTCTAGGTATTTTATTTTTTAAATAACCACATGGTGGAATAGTAATGGAACATGCTTGTTTTTGTTACCTCATATGGCTCAATTATGATTGAAAGTATAACTTATGACCTATAAACTAAAATTAATCAATTTACAATAGATTATACACATATGATATAGGATAAATTGTATTCAATCAAAAAATTGTAGAATAGGAAGGTATGGGAGGGTAGAAAATAAGTTATTTTATGGTTGATTTAAATAATTATCCATCTCAAGTTTACTAGTTGTGTATAATTGGGCAGTGTAATTTACCAATGTCTATCATATCCTAGCTAAATAAAAAATTAAAAAAAATAGACTATTGATTGTAAGGATAAAATTAATTATAGATTACCTTTATGACCTTAGTCAAAAATATATTGTTAGTAAATAATTTTTGAAGCACATTTAAATTACCAAAGAAGGTGAAATATTGAATAATAATCATAAATATGGATAGAATAATGTACATTTCAATCTAAAATTTCTAGTAGTGCATGTATAAATTCACACAATATTGTTAACTTAGTATTAATTATTCAAAACAATCATAAATGTGAGAATACAACTAATTAACACAACTTATGAAGAATCCTATAACTATCTTTATTGTATTAACTTTCCAAAAATCTACTCCTCTTTTTACAATGAATAATGACATGTATATATAGGATTTGAATCAGCACTGCCTCATCTTCAAAGATTTGTTGAATATACAAAGCCTAAATAATATACATTATTTTTATACAAAATATTTTACATGTAAATGTTTTATTGATTTATAATAAATATTGAGATAAAGCCTAGATAAATAAAGTAATTGGCAACTAGGATATGTACATGGTAACATTTGACATGGGAGGATCTTAAGTGGATGATGTCAAAACTAAATAACACTACATATATGAATATAAAATAGAGGCAGTTGAAGTTGGGGACATGGACATAACTGATGTGGAAAATTCAAGTGATTATGTTACACTTACTATAATAAACACCATACCCACTGAACTAGAAGAGGCCACTAAAGTTGTTATAGATAATGTAGATAAATATGCCTCTTAGAAAAGGACTCATACTTATGTGGACATTGTTATTTACATTGGAGAGGATGGTATAGATGTATAATATAGATTTATGGATGAAGAATGAGTTTTTGTTTGAGTTTCAAGTTGTCTTTGTTTCTCTAGTTCTTATTGCTCTTTCTTAGTATTTATAAATACTACACATTCTATTAAATATCCTTTGATAACTTAAAGATTAATAATGGGCACTTTGAATAATGATATCAATTTTCCCATGATTTTTCCATGTATCTCCAAGGAAAATTTCAATGATTCCTTAATATCCTAATCTCTTTCCATTTTCTACAATTTAAATGTAACAAAATATATAACTTGTTCATTACCTCCCTCAAAGGAATTATTGAGCCTCATTTTGAAATTCCTTGTTGAATATTGTAATTGGTGATAAAATATTCTTTGGTCAAACACCTTATCATCATCAATGTATATGGCATGAATAAGTGCCTCTTTGAATAACTCAAATATATTTTGTTCTTGTTCTTTAAACTAAGATAGAAAAGTCATCATCTCATTATTCCAGTCCATCAAATATTTAGTTTTTATATTTACATAACTCTAAGAAAAACCTATAAATTGATATGACAACTAATTTAACTTAGGAAACACGTTTTTCCTAATAATTTTGGTAATGTTGAGAAATTTAGAGTCAATAAACTTTGAATTTTGGCTATCATTTATTAACATTTACCATTTTAGTTTCCCATTAGATCTAGTTCTATGAATGGTAAACAAAATGATATAAAGAGATTGAATTGCACCCTTCACCTTACAACATATATCCATAGGTTACCCAAGTTTGGCATGTGATTCAAGCCTTTTATTCTCTAATTTTAGACCAAATACTACCATCTTTAACACACCAACAATGTAATTTATGAATGAAATTGGATCTTATTTGACCTCATCATTCTCCATAGACCTTATATTCCTATTCTTAATAAAATTGAATATTTCCTCTTCCTTTTCAAATTATATCACCTTTGATCCTCTATACATTTTTTCCATGTTATTATTTTAACTTTATTTTTGGTTTCCATGAATTCCAAATTGAGCTTGGGATCCTCAATTAGGACTAAATCCTACATCTAAAACTTTTAAATTTGAATTTTTTACATCCAATATTGTGTCAATATAGGATTAAATGAGGAATATGAATCAGGGGATGAAAGAGAAAGGGAAGATTTGGTGGAGTGAGGTAGAGGCATGTGGATTGACATATCTAGTAAATTGGATGACCTAGAATGTATAGAGAGTGAAGAAGTGGGAAATGGATGAGTGTTCATATTATCTCCTAATGATTTGATTTGGTTAAGAATCCTTATTATATATTTAATTGCATTAGATGAGTCCTTCAAATTGACACAATAGGGGACATAATCAGATTATTTATAGGCATTGGCATGATTAATTATGAGGAAACATGTTTCTATGATGATGAGGTAGAAAAATAGATAGAGAGACCAAATACTCAACTTGGTATTTTTAAAATGCGATTAAAAACATCCCAAACATAAAAAGATATTGAAGAAGTAATTGGTGAAGAGAAAAGGATTGTGTAATGTCATCCGTTACTAATGTGATGGAATATTATCCAATGGGAGTATAAAAACTTGTTTCACTATGATAAGATGTACATTTTAATGTATGCCTCCATATCATTCTCTTCATTAACGAATATTTTATCACTATCATACTTCTCCTACAATTCTATGGCTATGAATATTCCCTAAAGATTTCTCAATTGATTAGAAATATTTTTCTTTGCATACCGACATCTTAATTTTATATATTTTAATTTGAAATATGGTATATGAGATTCAATATATAATAATTGGGTTCATTTATATAATTGGGTCCTATCTAACCTAAGTTTCAATATATGAACTAGGGCTACCTTAGAATTCTTGTAATCCCCATCTATATTATGGGTCAACTAAAATGAGAACTTTGATTCAGCTAGCATCTAAGGGACACAACTTGAAATAAAAATTATGTCATTATTGTTCCCTCTACTCTTATAATTATGTAACTAGGTGAAACCAATAATTACCATATGCCAGTATATATAATTTTACCTCATTATATAATCTAGGCATAGGGTTCACATTAATAGGTTGGTATACTTGTGGATAAAAATGGTAAACTATTTTTTGTATGAAATGTTTGAACTTATAGATGTGAATTATATAAAATTCATCATAGACCCTATTTTCATCCTTGGTTTTCCATGTAGGTGATCCCAAAAGGCTCATTTAGCACACAGAGCATTAAGTGAAGAAGACATCATATAAAATATATCATTTTTCCTCACCTAATAATCCTGTTGAACTAGGTTGAAATTAATTATTTCTCCAAAGGTATGGATGTTATTATTTTATACAAGCATTGATAACAAGGGAGCCCAAAATTATTTCATATTAGTAATATATTGGGTCACAAATATCATATTCATAAAAGTCATCATAGTCCCTACCTTGGATGTGAATTAGGCAATGGGAATAAAAGTCTCATACCTTTTATTTTCAAAAAATTATAATTTTAGTCTCCCAAATTTTTAATGTATCCCTAACATCATGTATTTTGAGCCATCATGTGGTAACTTCTAGGTTGTATAAAATTTATGGATTGGAAATTAATATTACTTTTTAAATCCAATACTAGTTATGTATACAATTAAAACCTAGATCTTTTGTGTGTCATATGTATCCTTTGCAAGAATACCCATAGTGAATAAATTAAAGAGAACATCAATATAATGGAATAAATAATGTGTAATTATCATTTTATGAAATCATATTCCTTATATGGCTAACAAGTCATCGATGCATTCATGTTCCTCAAGAGGCAAGTCATCATCAACATTGTACTTTATGGCTCCTTTAACCACCTCATATATTTTTGTATAATGAGGAAATTTTATATGCATGGTTTTTTAATCAAAACATGTGTCCCTATACTCTTAGTTTACCCCATAAGAGAACAATAATTGAGTTTAAGTATAGAATGGGTTCACCACTATAATATATATGTAAAATAGATAATTGAAATTATAGAGGAGATGAAGGAAATAGAGAAATATAAACATTCAATGCTTTAAATGTTTTTTTTTTAAAATGACATTAAAATTTATTCAGGACTATATAAGTTACATCATTAAGTATCAATCTAAATTTTTAATGGATAATATGTCATAACTAATTACTCATTAATAGTATATGATAGAGGAATTTATATTTAAATTTTATTTTGCTAATTTTGGCTTAGCAATAGCTTTTCTTGATAGGTGTCTATTATTATTAAAACTTTAAAATTTGAGTTAGCCTTTCTATGTTTACTATATTTACTGGGGCCCCAACTTTAGAATATTGTGGTAGTAGGTGTCTTATCTAAGAATTTATGAGTGACACATGGAAGATCATCATAATGTCATGACCAACTACTATAACATTTGATCAGTTTACACCATGTGTGCTTATGACTAATTTTCTATAAAAGGACACTTGGAACCCAATTATAATTTCACATCATCATATTACTTTATTATCATTATTACTACATTAAAATGTTGTGAGTGCATGAAGGTGTGAGAGTGATACATGTGGTACTATCACAGATAATCACATTACTTCAAACACTTGAAGTTAACTATTTTGAAATATGATTTACAAGGACGCAAGGTGTAGCTGTGTGGAACCATTGCATGTTTTCTCACCATATTATAACTTTGTTTCTTGTATTATTGTACTAGAGTGTGAGGTTAATAAAATTGGACATGTGGATAACTATTTCACAACAAAAAATTTGTGAAACTTGGAAATTGGTTGAAAGTGACCTTGGTTTAATGCAAATAGTTGTAACAAATGTCTCTCAGACCTTCCATGACACCTAGATTACCAAATAAGAGGTATATTAGGATTTGAATCCTTGATATTACCTATAAATAGATAGTGAATAGATGTGAATACCCATAAAAGAGTGTGAATTGCACACATAAACCTAATTGACACATATATTTACTTATTTAACCTATATTACATAAAATAAGGTCAATTTAATTAAAAACCATTATACATTAAACCATTTAAACTATTTTTACCATGACATACATTTAATCCAAAGTTTTATAAACTAAACATGATTAACAAACTTAAGATTTAATTTTAATTGCAAGCCTTCATGCCATAAAAAATATGGATAAAAATATAAAATTATTTAATAAACAATTGTTTCTCCATTTTGATTTATAAAATGGGGATGTGTTGGTCATAACAAATGCTAAATTCTACAAGGAAATACTATAAAGTGTTAAGATTCAAAATCTTTGGTTAAGAAATCAAAGATCACTAGATTTAATTCTAATATTTCATACCATTTTCAAAGATTTATATCTTAACACAAAAATAACATCATATGTTTGATAATTTATGAATCTTAACCAAATATATCATACACGTGTGTGTGCAAACTATTAATTACCCTTGTTGTCAATTTGAGCTACACAACATCTAATGCATTATTTTTCCAAAAAAAGTAATTGTTTTAAAATAATATTCCCCTTTTGGGATGATTATTATTTTAGATAATAAATATGGTTTGGTCATTATTATATTGTCATCTAGGCATCCATATCCTTGATACATGTACCTTTAGCTCCTCTCTAGGCCTTACTCCACTACCAACTGAGTTTCCATATCATTGGTGGAGATTACTCAAATCACCATCTAAAAATAGTTCAATTTATTTTGATTTCTCTTTGAGAAGCCTTTTTAATTTTTTTATTTACTATCTTTTGATAAGGTTGGGAACCAATGTAGCTAAGTTTAAGGATAAACCTATATATTCTTTGAAAAAAATCTCTCTTATATAGACATACTCAATCCTAACAATATTAAGATGTTTAATGTGAATTAGGGATTTTTAATTTTAATAAAATTATATTATCAAATCATAAAATCATTCAAAGGCATAAATATTCAATCAAAATAAAATACAAGAAATCTCCAAAATAAGTAGATTGAAAAAATTTTAATTCCTTCTAGATCTCCTTGTGCATAACATTTTATAGTTTTGCCCTACTTAAGTAAACTATATTTTTTTCATATATAATTATATAAAATTTGGAGGGACTTTAGGAAACCCATTTATTCAACTATTTTAGGTATCTAGGAAAATCTATTTTATCATCTAAATCCAAATAATATATATCCTAAGAAAACAACAAAATATAAACTACCACTATCTATGAAATCAATAAATTATAATCTAATAAGGTAGGAAAGATAATTAAAAATCATTAACTAGAAAATAGAAATCATTACCTTCAAGTTCTTATAATTGAAAACCATTGTTGGCCAAAACATTTGAAATTTAATATGGACCAATTCATATTGGCGTGAACTTGTCATGTTGTCATTTATTCTCATTGGACTTGTCCTAAAAAAGGACCAAGTTTGAAAATTTTAAAACTTTAACCTTTGATATCTTATCAAACCACATTTTTATGATGTCTTAGTTCTTGCTAAAATTTAGTATAACTTCTTCCCCTGCATCTTCCATATGGATGATATATATAAATCTAGACCAATTATTTTCATTGTATCCCATATAAGCTTATATAAATATATATGTTTGTAGTCTTATAGTAATATGGAAATTATTTTTTTGACCATACACTTAAATTAAGGTTGAATACTCGAGGGCTTTCTAATATCTCATATTTTTTGCCCAAAGTGTATATTTAACAAAATATTTCCACTCTCTTGGTTTATTTTTTATAAAATGTTTTATAGCATCAATCAAGTTCTTATTGGTGGATTAAGGAACTCCATTATTGTGTGGATATTAATTTTATTAAAACATAAATATGATCATATTTTCATAGGCCCATTAATTAAATTATGATAATTTAAAAGTGGGACCATTATCACATACAAGATCAAGTTATTTTTCAATCTATTTAAAAAAATCATCAAGTAAATTGATTGCATCCCTTACTCTACAGTTATTCATAACAACTTCAGTATGTATAGTGTAATGGTTTGTTACTATTAATATGAATTTATCTCCAATTGATGATTTAGTATTAATAACACCTATAAATCTAGGCACCATTGTGAAAAAGGGTACCCCTCAATTACTTGTTGTAAAGCCATAGTTACATGCACATATTTTTTCCTAAACACATAGCATTGATGATAATTTATTACATGATTATGTGCATATTATAAAAAATAGGCCAATAATGTCCTTCTATCTTAAATTTTTATGTCTTGGTGTTGTCTAAAAGATGTTTGTTTACTAATTTCTGATGAAAATTGTTAAGAATGTATGTAATTTATTCTTTAGAAAAATACATCAAATATATGCCTTCATAATTATTAATATACATCACTCACATATTTATTATGTAATTTTTATCTTTTATTATAATACATCTCCTTTTTTAAAATATTTTGATGGCATGTACCATTACACAATGATTTTTTTTATTATACTAGTCACTCATTTCTAGGTGATATTGATTAACTTGTAAAACTAAAGTTATAGGATTTGATTTTGTGATCAAATAATTAATACCTTACCCTCATACCATTTTATCATTATTTATTTCCAATTAAAATTGTTAAATTTTTTCCATCCATTTCCCTTTGCATTCTCCTAATTCATTTTTTCCAAGTGTAAGATTGACATCCAAATCTGGTATAATGGCATGCACTTTGTTACATAAGATGTAACATCTAAGTTTATTCATGAATTTAATCAAACCATATATTTTATTTTTAATTATGCATTAATTAAAATATACATATTTCAAATTGCTTCTCATAAATGATATGGGGTGTTCATTATCCTCAATTTTTTAGGTAAGCATAATTGATATTGTGTGTTTAGATGCAAATGAATATAGGAAACATTCCTTGGTAAAATTTGGGTTGATCAGAATTAGGGTTTGAATGATGATATAATTAATATCCTAAAATTCCTTCTTTGATTTGGTGGTCCATTCTACCTTTGCATCTTGTTTCATCATTTCATTCAAAGGTCTCACTCTTTTAGCAAATCCAAAAATGAATTTTCCAACAAAATTAATCATACCAAATATTGACTTAAGCTCCTTTTTACTATTAGGATATGTAATTTTATAGATATATTCAACTCTTTAGTCAATATAAATACATTCTTTATTAAAAACATGATCAAATATCTTATCTTTTATAACTCAAAAAATACATTTTTGTAGATTTAATGATATCCCATAACTTTGACATCTATTAAACTCATATGTAAATAGGTAACATGATCTACCCTATCCTAAGATAAAATAATCATGTCATCCATATATGTAATAATGAACTTAAAAAAAGTCCCTAGAAATCAAAATACCTAGATAGAGATTGATTATTGCTCCCCCTGCTTTCATTCACTAATACCACTAAGAGCTTTTCAGAACAACTGCAAAGATAACAACAAAGTGAAATTGAATATGGGTGGATATAGAGATTAATTTGAGATAATTTCCTATTCTTAGATAAATAAAAATTATCATGTCTAGTATAAAATGGTTAAAGGGGGGTTGGACCCATTCATAAAACGTATGATAGGGCACATTACATCTCTTTCAAGGGATTTTTCCCACTGTTGGAATAATCATGAGGTGAGAATGCACGAGCTAAATATCCAAATTACAAAGGAGTTGACAGGGGAGATAACAATAATGGAATGACACAAATTAAATTCATTCAAAGACAAGTGTCATAAGGAATATCTCATGTAGATTTTTTTTAGAAAAAAGGAGAAATATAAGCCAAAAATCTTGTCTAACAAAGGTTACATATGCACTGATTTTCCAAAGAAATGGCTGGAGGTATGCCTCCAAATAATGAATTATATTACTTTGGAAGGAAAACACACCATCCTTTATTTTCATCATTTACTAATTTAAAACCATTTCAAGGGTCATATCATTAATATCCCTTTCTTTCTACTATATTATTTGGAGCTTTCTGTTATAAATTTCAAGAACCTTGCCATGGATCTTATTCACCAAGGCTTTATTTTCCTATTGATCAAAGGGGGGAAATTGGTCTATTCCAAGACCATTTTAGAGCCTATTGAAATTAATAGTGAGAAGGAGGATTTAGAGGTGGAGGGTGACCAACCCTTAGTTTTTAAAGAGGAGAATCAAGGGAAAAATTTGGGGAATGCTTATGCACAGAAAAATCACAAATTTGATTTAGGAAGCCTCTCTTTTGCTTCTAAAGGAAAATCCACCCTAGGGTATTATGAAAATAAGGGTGTTAAAGATACAATCCGAAAAATTCACACCAAAATTGTAATCCAAAATCTCTTTTGTAGAGAAATCTTGGAGGAATTTGAGAGGTTAAGTAATTTTCTTAGTTTTAACAAGTTTGTGGTTTATGATAGTAGGACTCCTAAGACCCATAACTCTAGAGATGACTCAATCTAGAAGGACCATGAGGAGGAGGATATCTAGCTTGCTAAGGAAATCATAAAATAAACCCCTTGCATGGATTCTAAAAATAATAACCTAAATAATGAGGATTAATTCATTAGTAGTCATACTAGAGGAAAATGTCACAAAAAAGAAAATATAGTGACCAAGAAATGGTTGCTTACTTTGAGTCAGAATAACTCTATTATCTCCCATTTTGTTTGGGTCCTTTTTGATCTATCAATCTACTATTAGCTAAATATTAGTGGTAGTTAGGTTTTTCATCAGGGTTTTCAGCCTTATCTTATTTGGGCTTTGTTTCTTTCTCTCACTTTAGTATATTCTCTTTTGTATTGAGTTTAGGTCCCATCAACTCATTTTTACCTATCAAATAAAAAAACATAACATGTTAAAAACTTGTACCTACATTTATTAGTAAAAAATTCATTATTTTATATGCAAAGGTTCCCCTTTTAGTGGTAAAACCAATTTTTATTTGTCACCATTATCAACCAACACTTGATTCTAACCTAAAAATCCATGTAGGAAAGGCATATTTCATGCCCACTAACTATTTAAATGACCACATAGACTAAATAAGTCAAAGGATAATTGTTTTGAATATTTTCTTATATTTCTTAAATATACAGTAAATGTTGATTTCACCACTCTTATTTCTCACAAGAACTAAATTTATAACCTTGGTTGAGTATCTTATTATAAAGATGATCTTTCCATATAACAATGTCTAAACTTCCTTTTGAATAAGGATTTCCATAATGGGATTGAATAGTGATTAAATTTTTATAAAATGTTTTTGATCTTATTCAAGTGGTATAGTATGTTTCATGACTTTGGGATAAAAATATTCAAGTCATCCTAAGACCAAACAATCTCTCCTTATATTTTACTAACAATTCTTTTAGTTTTAGTTTTTGTTATTTAGAGCAACTCAATCTAGTGTTAACACACCAAGGGTATTCAACTACTCCTAAATTGATTTGGTTAAAATATGATTCATTTTTTTTAGAGTTATCTTTTTTTAGCTTGTGGATTTGTTTCTAAGATTCGATCTAATGAAACCATCTCTTTGGGAATTCTATTTTCTTTAAGTTTAAAAATACCATCATCTCCAGTTCATTCTTTAATAGTCAAATCAAATTCATTTTCATCAATGATTTGGGACTTAAAGGTACCATAATTACTCATGAACTTTATAATCTATTTATCACCATCAAACACTTGTAAAATATCAACATTGCTAGGGACTAAGGGACATGGCTCCAATTCTACTAGAAATATTTGTAATTTAGACTCTTGAATGGGGAAATATTTGTAGTAGAAGAGGATAAGTAATAAAAAATTTGGTTTTTTCCTCTTGGGATTTATTTTGTATTGAAATCATAAAATTGTTCAATCGAATCCTAGGCTCTATGATTTTACTACTAAAGGTAAGATAATTTTCATTAGGATCAAATTCTAACCTAGTTCATAACTAATTTTGAATATTCAAACATTTAATGTTGTTTTTTATCATGTTTTGAACCAAAATTTAGTACTAATATCAACGTTTCATACTCAATAAGGTTTTTGGTGCATGGAAATTATAATTTGTATGCAACAAGGTATTTTTTCCCATTAGGGTTAGTCAAGGTTATTCCTACACTAGAACCTTATTTTGATTGAACACCGTAAAAATATAAATTCCACAATTGAGGACACTCTAATTATTATTCACCAGTTATGGATTTTGTTGTAAAATTGTAACTCCTACATGTGATGACACAAAGCTCACATTCTCATTCCTAGCATTATATTTTACGATTATATATTAATTTTTTTGTTCTTTATTAATGTTGATTTTATTGGCTACTCCCTTACAAGGTATCCAAATATGTGAAAAAATTGGTTCCATTTAATCATTTAATGATTTTAACCAATCATCACTTAAATTTTATCCATATGACTTAGGAATGTCAACTATGATAATTTAAATGAATTTTTGAACATCTAGATTAAAGAATAGATGCATGTGGACATTGATAAATTACCCAAAAATTGGGACAACATAATTATCTAAATAGAGAACCACTTTCTTATATTTGAATAGGGTTAGGCCAAGATTATGATCAATTCCAATGGGCATCACATTGGTTGAAGATCTTCGATCATAAACTAGGTAGTTGTGTAAATGTTTTCTAACAGTTATGACATTCAAAAATAAAGTTGGTACTATTGGTTTATCCTTATAAATTAGTATATTGGTTTGTGTATCCTTCTATTTACCATAATATGGCTTATTATTCAAATATTTTAATAAGAGTTATCATTAATCTATGAATTGAGCCAACTCATGAAGGGTGATGTTTGAATTGATCTTATTAATGTTATCAACTATGTTATTTACACCTTTTATAATTGAGTTAACATATTGATATTGATCGTTTCCTTTTGGATGAGGTGGATTATTATTGGCTTTCAAATCAGGATGAATAACTACATTATTATTTAGAGGCATAGACGTGGTGAGGTTTTTTATTCGGTTATTGATTCTCAATTTATAGTTGTTTCTATTAAATTTATGAGAATCAAATATTTATTGTGTGATCTTAGGGTTCATTCTCATCCTCACTTGAGAAATCATAAGTTTGAAACACCATTACAATACTAGAAGAGCTAGCTACATTGGATGTAGTGGTTGGGATAGATTGATTTAGAATAATTTCATACCATTCAATCTCATTTTAGAAGATTTAAAAGGCACTTTATAATTCAAAACAATATAACTCATTATGTTGTTTAATATTGTGTACTCTACACTAATTAGGTAAGGCTGCCTCACAAATATTTATCTCAGGAAGTGTATTGGATGATGGATCTAGATTATTGTTCACTATTTTAAATGGCTTATTGTACCTCTGGAATGAAAAATTCATATTGTAAATTTCACATACTATTTGTCCAATAAATTTTAAGGTTAATAAACTCATTAATAATCTTCTAAACCATGTGTTGAATGGCATCCAACTCTCCCTTGGCTGAATCTTTAGTTGTAGTATACATGACTATGGTATTCAATGGCACTAAGGCTTGATTTTAAATATTTTCATTGTGTATTGAAATATAATTTTTGATAAATCCTAAACTTTGGCTAGGTAAAACATGCAAAAATTCAAATGGTTAATCCAATGGTTGGGATTTTTTGATAGGGTGTTTTGATTAGCATTTGGAATAGGATTCAACTATAGTAAATTTAGATTTACATTAGGTATAGTTATAGATTATATTTATTTTGGATTAAATTTATGATATATTTTTATGGATTCAAAAAATTCATTTAAAATAGTGTTAATATTATAGAATATATGAAAAAACATAATATTCATTGAGTTTAGGGAATTCTTATACATTTCCAAACTTAATTGGTCAACATGCCTATACAAAGCATCAATATGACTATACATATTGTGTAGCCTTGTAATAAAGGATATAATTGGTTAATTACGTTCTCTTATCATACTGTAAATAAGTTTATACACAATACTTAGGTTAGTGACCTACCCAAACTTTTCAATAAATATGTCATTACATTAGTTCCATGTATTATGAGGTTTTCTTAAAGATTTAGAAATCAATCATATGTAGCATCTTGTAAGGTGAAATTAAAAATCCTACACACTACATCTTCATGAACTACATTAAATAATATTAAAAAAACATTAAAGGATTTGATATGTTCTATAGTTATTTTTACTCTATAAGGAATGAACAAGGGAGGATACTTCTCAGGATTATTGGGTAAATCATGGATTACACCAAGGACATTGATGGTATAGCTAGATATCCAATTCATGGTGAAATATGGGGATGGATACCCCTGGATTGGTGAAATTAGTTGAGTTTTTAATATCCTAGGTGGATTATTTCTATCTAATTTTCATCTTCGATAAACTTGTAAGGGTAATAGCAATAGAAGACCAAAATTTAAGGTTGACCTTATTAACCTAGGTAAGGGATCTATTATATGCAGACTCTACTAGACTTAATAGTAAAAAAATTTCATTCTCATGATAGTACCAATTAATATACTAATGTGTATTTTATTCACACTATAATATTTTCATGGATATACATCCTCTCATTTTAGGACTAGTGATTACTCACTCTTAGACATGAGTTATAGGTGTTTAATTTTTCAAAAAATCATGTGGTAGAATAATGGCAAAACATAATGGTTTATATTACCTCATATAGTTTATATATGAATGGAATTATAACATAATACCTATAATATAAAATAAATCATCCAACAATATATTATATACATATTATTTAGGCTAAATTGGATTCAATAAAAAAAGGTAAAAATGGAAGGTAGGTAGGGTATACAAGAAGTTTTTTTATCGATGAATTGAAGAGATATCCCTCTCAATCTAACTATTTATATGTAATTGAGTACACGTAATTTAACAATGTCTATCGTATCCTATTAAAAGAACAAAATATAAAAAACATGGTATTGAATCTAAGGAGAAACTTAACCATAAAATGATTTCATGACATTAGTTTAAAACATATTTTTAGACAATAATTGTTTAATAATGTTTAGATTACCAAATAATGTGATAATTTTGAATAATAATCATAAATATAGTTAGACTAACATATAGTTAAAATCTAACCTCTATGGTAGTGCATGCATCAATTCACACAATATTGCTAACTTATAAAAAAATATTTAAATCAATCATAGATGTGAGAATATTGATAAGTAACACAACTTACAAATAGTCCTCAAACTATTGTGATTATTTTAACTTTCCAAAAATATTCTCCTCTTTTTATAATGAAAAATGGAATTTATATATAGGCTTTCAATGGGCATTACATCATATTAAAATCTCTAGTGCATGTGAAAAATCTAAAATAAATAAATATATTTCTATTAAAAAGCTTGTGCATGCAAATATTTTATTTATTTACAATAAATATCTAGATAAATCGAAAGTAATTAATTTTTTTTAGCAAGGATAAGTGTGTGGAAGCATCCAACATGGGAGGATATGAAGTGGGAGATGTCACAACTAAATAAGACTATATATATATATATATATATATATATATATATATATAAAATTAATATTTGTGACATGGAGACAAATGATGTGGAAAATTCTAGTGGTAATGTAGGACTTAATCCAATAAATGTCATACCCAGTAAACAAGAAAAGGCCACTAAATTTGGTGTAGTTATTATAGATAAAGATGCCTCTAATAAAATGAATCCAATTGATATGGACACTAATGTTTCCATTGGACATGATGGTGTATATGTAAATGAAAGAGTCATGGATGAATAATGAGTTGTTCCTTGAGTTGACATTTGTCTATTTTTTTAAACTTCTTTATGTTTCTTCTTATTTATAGTTGTTTCACATACTATAAAATATCCTTTGAATAATATCTAGAATAATAATGGGCACTTCAAATAATGATATCATTTTTCTCATGAGCCTATGCTTTATCTATAAGGAGACTCAAGCTCTTTCTATTTTATCCTTTGTAAACATAATTAAATTTCTAAAAATTTCATTACCTTATTGGTTAACATTATTGAGCCTCATTCTGAAATTCCTCATTCAATATTTAAATTGGTTATTAAATATTATTTAGTTCATCACCTTGAAATTGGGAATTTATATAGCATGAATAATTGCCTCTTTGAATAACTAAATGTATTTTGTTATTGATCATTAAAATGGGATATTATAGTCTTCATATTGTTAATCCATTCCATCAAATATTTATTCTTTCTATCGCCATAACTTTGAGCTAAACCTATATCTTGAAGTGACAATAAATTAAACTCAAGAAACAAGTTTTACCTAGTCATTTTGGTAATTTTGAGTAATTTAATGTTAATAAGTTCCAAAGTCTAGTTAAACTTTTTTTGACTCTTTTCTATTTTGGATGTCCATTATATCTCATGCTATGAATGGTTAGCAAAAGTCTATAAAGAGATTAAATTTCACCATACACCTTGTCACATATATCTGTAGGTGCCTCAATTTTGCCTATCATTCAAGCCTTTCATTATCTTATTATAGACCAAAGACTCACATATTGTGCATACCACCCATGGCCTTTATGACTAAAATTGGGTCTTCTTTGGCTTCACCAGACTCCCCAACCCTTGTCTTCCTTTTCTTATTGAGATATAAGAGTTCCTCTTCATTTTCAAATTATGTCACCATTAACCCTTTGGACATATTTATCCTAATTATTTTTTTCACTTTATTTATGGTTTCCTTTAATTCAAAAATGTCCTTGGGATCCCTAATTAGGACTGAATCATACATATGTAACATTTTAATTTAAATTTATTACATCCATGGTTGTGTCAATATAGACTCAATGGAGGAAGAGGAGTTAGGGGATGAAGAAGAATGGGAAGATATGGTAGAGTGAGATGGAGGAATAAATATTTAAGCATCTAATGAAGAGGACAAATTGGAAGGTCTAGAGAGTGGATAAGTGGGAAAAGGATGAGTGACCATCTTCTCTCCTGAGGATTTGATTTTAGTAAGACTCTATGTTATATATTTAAGTGTATTAGATGAGTCCTTATAATTGACATAATAGGGGATGTATTAACAATATTTATACACATGGGTTTGACAAATTGTGTGGAAATATGTTTATGAAAAAATGAGGTAGAAAAAATGTAGTGAGAGACCAATTCCTCAAACCTGGTAGTTTTTAGAAATACAAGCAAAAGTATCTAAAATATAAGTAGATATTCAAGTAGTAGTTTTTAAATAAATAGAGGGTTGTGTAATGATAATTATTATTGATGTGATGGAAGAATTTTTAGTGGAAGTAGAGACACTTATTTCATCAGTTTCATAAATATAAACTAAGATATACATAGGGATAATATCATCAATGTATGTGTCTACCATGATTACTTAAATAAATAGGTAAAACCTATGTCTAAATCACTCCTTGATCCACTAAGAATAATTGAAATATAAACTTAATCAGTATCACTAGAACCAAGTAAATTAGATCTTGTAGATGAATAGAAATTTTATTTTCAATCAATGTCATACCTTATGATATTTTATTTTATTTATTACTCTCTAGATGATATATATTTTGAATTAGGAAAATAGGGAAAATTCAATATCCCTTGAAATCCTAGTAGGGCTTGTTGACTATCCCTTGATGAAATTGGTGGAGCTTGAGAAGAAATGATAGGATTTTTTATAGCCTAAAAATTTAAGAATACCTAGGTGCATTGTCCATCATTAGAGAAGGTTTTTGAATTGTATTCCTATGAGGTGGAAATCCATATAATATTATTCTCTTCATTTGTTCATAATTCTCCTCTAGGGAATTTTCATTATCATGGTCTTAAAACCTCTTTTATAGAGTTCCATCATATTGTATTTTTTACACAACTTCCATGGACCTCCTAATGAATTTTATTTTCCTATATACTTCTATATCATCATCTATATTGAGGAATATTTTTATGTGATCATAATTTCATCAAATTAAGTGGCTATAACATTTTCCTAAATATTTTTAAAATTATTAGCAATATGTTTCTTGGGGTCCCAACATTTGAATTCTATAACTTTTAAGTTTAAAGATGGTTTGTGATCTCCAGCTCAAAATAATTGTGTCCATTTATGTAATTGGTTCTTGCCTATACTAATTGGAAATGTATGAACTAGGCATTTATAATTATTGTAGTCCCCATATATGTTATAGGTCAATTGAAAATCAATTTATTTTTCAACCAAACTTTTAGGGACACATCTTATCAAGAACAAAGGTGCCACTATGGTTCCCTCCATTCTTATAAATGTGTTGTCTAGGTAAAACCAATCATTTCCATATTCCCATAGATAAATGTTTACCTCATTAGATATTCTAGGCATAGGTTTCTAATTAATATCTTGGTATATGTGTGGATTAAAATGGTTAACATTTTTTGGTGTGAAATTTATAAACTTGTGGATGTGAATTATATCCAATTAATCACATACACTATAGTAATCCTTGGGTTTAAATTAAGGTGATCCTTAAAGGATCATTGTAGCAAAAATGACATCAAGTAAATAAGACATCATATAAAATCTACCATTTTCCCTCACCTAGTAATATTTTTGAATTAGGTTTAAACTAATTATTTCTCCTAGGGCAAGGATACTATTATCATCCAAAAATTTTTATAATAAGGGAACCCAAACTTTATTTATACTATAAATTAATTTAGATACATATATAATGTTCATAAAATTCATCATATAACTTACCCCTTGTTTAAATTGGGTGATTGGAATACAAGACACATTCATTTCTTAAAAAATAAATTACAAGGTTAGTTGCCTAGTTTTTTAATGTATCATTGACATCATGAATTTTTAACCATCATGTTTCAAATTATTGGTTATAGAAAATCTCTAGATTAGGTAATAAATAATATTTTTTAAATAAAATAATGAATATGTATACAACTGAAACCTAAATCTTTCATGCATGAAGTGTATCCTTTGTGTGAATACCCTAGTGAATAAATTAAAGATCACATAATACAAGGGAATAACTTAGGTTTAGTCATATATTTGTGAAATCATTTTTCTTGGATACCAAATATTTTTTCAATGTATTATCATTCCTTAAGGGGAAAATTATCATATTTAGTCTACTAACCTAGTTCTTTAATTGCCTCATATATTTTTTAATAGTGAGGAAGTTATATGTGCAATGATTCTAAGATAAAATATGTGCCCCTATACTCTTGGTTTATTCCATAAGAGAACAATAATAGAGTTTGAGTCTAGAAAGGGGACACAATTATAATATCTTTTAAATTAGATAATTATATTTTTATAGGGGCCAAAGGAAGTAGATAAATATGAACATTCAATCCTCCAAATATCTTGATTGAAAATGGCATTAAATTGATTCTAGACCATATAATTCATTTCATTTAGTGTCAAGATAATGCTATAATGGTTAATACATGATAATAAATTTATCATCAATAGCATGTGATAGTTAAATTTACATTTAAATTTATTTAGTTAATTTTAAATTTATTAGATCTTTCCTTGGCAAGTGTGGATTCATCCTATAACTTTAGAAGTTGAGCTAATCGTTATATGTTTAATATATTCATTCCATTCTTAAATATATATTATTGTGGTATTACAGTCCCATATAAAAATTTATGAGTGTCACATGATGGATCATCACAATGTCATGAAATTTTTTTATTTCATATAAGTAGTATATACAATGTGCACTTATGATTTACTATGCTAGAAAGGGAAATTTCACACCTAATTATAATTTTGTATCATTGAAATCCCTTATTCTCATTATTACTAATTAAAAATGTTAAGAGCGCATGGATGTGAGATAATGAGAAATGTGTCCCATCACACATAGTTGTATTTTCATAAAAACATAACCCAACTCTTTTGAAATATGATATATGAGG
Organism: Torreya grandis; assembly: GCA_037957365.1. Classification (NCBI taxonomy): domain Eukaryota; kingdom Viridiplantae; phylum Streptophyta; class Pinopsida; order Cupressales; family Taxaceae; genus Torreya; species Torreya grandis. The sequence continues at coordinate 624,350 of JARHVA010004126.1, forward strand.
GTACAAGATTTATCCACATGGAACCATTGTGTATTTTTGCATTGTTGTGTGACCTTTTTGTTTATATTTTTATACTAGAGTGTGTGAGGATATAAAAACTATACACATGGATAAAAATTTTGTGGCACTTAAAAATTGGTTAAGATTGACCTCAGTTTAATGTGATCTAGTTAAAGAGTGACTCTTAGACCTACCATGACACCTTGATTTAAAAATACGTAGTTTAATAAGCTTCAATTAGTTGTGAGTAGCTATGAATAGATAAATAATATATGTTAATGCATGTAAAAGAGTGTGAAAATCACACATGGACCTAATTGACACATAAAATAACTAAGTTAACCTCTGTTAAATAAAATAAGGTCTATTTAATGTAAAACATTTAGCTATAAAATAATTTAAACTATTGTTAGCATGAAAAAAAATTAATTCTTTTTTTTTTAATAAAATAAACATGATTAACAAACCTATGATGTAATTTACTCGAAAGCCTTCATTCAATAAAAAAAGACTAAAAGATAACTTGTTTCATAAAATATGTGGGTCTCCAATTTGATGTATAAAATTTAGGAGTGTTAGTCAAAACAAGAATTAAATAAATAATTAGCTCCTACATCTTGTGTGCAACCTCAATCTCAAAATCTTATCCCCATTTTCTTTTCCCTTCCAATTTTTAACACTCTACCCACCTCCTCATGGTGGAGATCAATAATCTCCACTAGTTGTTTGACATTTGATATTCTATCAACCCTTATCCCACAACACTCTACTATATACCTATAATTTGGAGGTCTATCAGCCTCCCATGACACCCCTCTATCTTCCTTAGAATTGGTAGTCTTCTAGTCTCACACACCACTCTAGAACACACTATCAAATACCTCCCATTTTTTATTCTACTAGATGCCCATATCATTCTACTACTTGCCTCTCATTTGGTGATATGCCATCCTTACGTAACAGCCCACCAACTTCCTCAAATTTTGTGATCTACCAACCTTCCACAAAACTCCACTTGTAAGTTTTATTCCCCATGTATCTTCTAAAAATTTTCAATCTTTTTATGATACAAATTTATTTAGTTGTAGTTAGGGTTCCCAATTAAGGGACACCTTTGACCACACATCCATAAAAGTCACAAAATATATAAATAAACTAGTTTAAATAATAAATCATAAATTATAATATATTCTTAGCTTCCTAGATTATATAATGGAGCATGCATAACTTTTAAAAGAATGGATTCTTCATATATTCATTTATACTAAAGATACATGCATTATATCCCCATATTATCCCTCTATAACTCTACATTTTGACATAATTTTTATTATGTTTTGGAGATCCTCTAATATTGGATGGCCACTCCAATTTATAGCCTAGATACTAAAATAACCCTCATTAAATTCATTGTCAAGTATCCCACGTAATTTGGAAAATAAGTTGGCATTAAAATCCTAACCACTTGTTAAAATGGATCCTTATGCATATTTTGCTATTTTAAATTAACTAACTCTATTATCTACACTTTAATATATTCTAATCAATGTTTGATTGTTCTTTTTTATTATCATACAATCAATGTGGCTTGGTCTATGTCATAATCAATGTTGTAAACATTATCTTGGACTATGCCATTTTTACTAAACCATCATTCTTTGTGCACTCAGTTTTATTGTATTACACAACTAAGTCTAGATATGCCACTCTAAAATAGTTTATGTGACTTTCCCTTTTATGGAGATCCTTAAGTTTGTGTGCCAAAAATCATTACACAACTGTGTAACTTTTGAATCTTCATGCAAACCCAAAATATAAAAAAATGTTTTGATCATCCTTTGTAACTCAAATTATTTCACACTAACACATCCTTATTTTGTGTATCAATTTTGCTACATTTTTTTGTACACCACCCTTATGCACAATTTTCCTTTAAGCTAATAATTATTTTTAAATATTTTTGTGTAGACTTATTGTTTCACCCACACATCATCAAAATAGTGGCTCTTCATACTAATATTTTTGTCCATCTTGTGTAAATCGTAGTCCATCCAAATCTCATGTACATGAGTTTTCACATTTTCATCTATCAAACTAGATTATTTACAAAACTAGACTCAACCATATTTGGTGATTCAATATTTTTGATTCACTTAGGATGATCCTAAATCAATTCAAGGCATATTCCATGCATATCTAGTCAATTTATAGGACATGAGTTACATATTTTTTAGATATGGAACATAAATGGCATATAGATTCATGGCATTCTATATCATATTAGCACCAAGTAGTTTAGATTATATAAATGAATAAAGTTCATTCATACACATTATTAGATTTTACCAAATGTTAGCACTAATTATGAGGCATGAATAATGTTCATACACATTCACTATTGTAATTTATATGCTCAAAATACAATCTATGGTACCTATCAGTGAACACCCTTAAATATAAGTCTATATGTAGTGGTTGATTCATTTTTAATGAGTATTGCAATAAAGATTTAATTGCATCAATGTCCTTGGTATAATTTCTTGAACACAACATGTGGATTCCACCTTTCATCTTGGGGTTATAATATTGGAAAAATATTATTTAAATGTAATTTACATGGGTTAGTTCAATTGAGTTTTCTATGATGCGCAATGTATTTGGAACTATTAAATTTGTTTGTTATTTTAAAATGAGGGTTTGCTGAATTTTTCTTCCCAATTCATGGCCTTTTCCTTAGTTACACAAATTTGGGATTGTTCATCCCCATTTATCAAAACAAATTTATCAAGAGAAAGTATTCTCCAATGTTTCAACAAGGAAGCAACATATCAAACAAGTTATAGGGAAACATTATTCACCCACCTAAATATGCACTCATTCATTGCTACTCAAATTCAAGTTTTAATTAATGAATATTAATATTATATTCCAAGGACATTGACTGTTACAATTTCACTTTAGGTTTTCTTGGTGTAAGTTGAATGTTTGGAGCATCTCCCAAAGAAGTGTGTTTCACACATTCAAGTATCTTTCGTAATATTTTACTCTAGTATTTGTATTGCATTTAAATACTACAATAAATGGTAATTTTTAGACACTAAAATATGGTATTTTATTCTTTTAAATGTTGATTTTGACTTAAATTCAAGCTAAATGACTTGTAAATACTTATGTCACTCTCATTCACCATTATCTCACATCCACATACATTATACAATCCTAAACTTCCCAAGTTAGTCTCAGTCACCTATAGGGAATCCCATAATGTGTATCAAATTAGTTATTTATCTTACTCAAACATTTCTATATCATTAGATAAATATTATTATATCCTATATTGTAATTTCAAACTAATAATATACCGTTTCTTTCCTTTCCAATCAATGGTCAAATTTTAGATTCAAATCGTCCTTATGGGTAGAATCGTATATTTTGCATGATGTTGTGATAAATTACCCAAATATTTTCCTATAAATACATAATATGTATAGGCCTATTATCAAGATATAAAGCACTTATCAGACATACTAAAACACTTGCACATTCAAAAGGATCTATGTATTTTCCCAATTTATTAATAAATCACTAGGGGCATATCAAATCCAAGTTTGAAGCACTCAGGATCCAATCCAAATTTATTATTTTCCAAGTGTGTGTGTGTGTATATATATTTATATGTATATGTATATATATATACATATACATATGTGTGTGTGTGTGTGTATATATATATACATACATATATATATATATATATATATATATATATATATACATACATATATATATACATATATGTATATATACATACATATATATATATATATATCTATACATATATATATATATATATACATACATATATACATATACATATATATATACATACATATATACATACACATACATACATACATATATATATATATATATATATGTATATATCAGGGTATACTTTAAGAAACCCCTCCTTTAGAAAAAGTGTAAAAAATTGGTGAAAGGTGTAAAACACCTGACAAAAAAAATTATTTTTTGTGGAAAAAAAATAGTTTACAAAGAAAAAATAATAATCTCCATTGGCGAATCATTCATAGTCTCTCAAATAATGTGTAAAATCTGGGCGAATTGTGTTATTTTAAAACCACAAAAAAATTATTTTATCATGCATACATCCCTTCATGCAGTCTTCATACCTCCTATGATGTCTCCTTGAAATATTGAAACCCTAAAATATGGCTAAGTTTGAAACCCTGGAATCTGACTAACTCTGAAATATGATAGGATCCACCAAAACCTAGAATTTGCATTATAGCTCCTAGAGGTCTGAAACCCCTCTCAAACATCATGAAAGTATATAAATAAAATATAACTTAAAGTATAAGAAACTAGATGTTTTATTTTATTTTTATACTGTTGGGTTCAAGAAAAAAAAAGGGTTATTCGGTCAAGTGAAACTGGGTTATTCAGTCAAATGAAACTGGGATGGCGAATTCTCCCATACTGCATGAAACAAAAACTTGAAACCCGATGAACATTCCACAATAAGCATTACCTAGTTGGCTGCGTGAAAGGTGAATACCGCTAGGGAAAAACTTAAACATAACATTTACCTTGGCGATTACAATGCTAGGCAACCAGGTAAACCCAACAAAGCTTGGCGACCAGGAAACCATGGAAGGGCTCAGAAATCGCCAAAAAAAACACTGGCAAAATGTCAAATTCACCAAAACATGAAAATTCACCACTATATTATTCCTTGGTATATATGTATATGTATATGTATATATACATACATATACATACATATATATATATACATACATACATACATATATACATACATATATACATGTATGTATGTACACATTATAGGTTTGAAGCACTCAAGATCCAATCCAAATTTATTATTTTCCAAGTATGTATGTATGTGTGTGTATATATATATATATATATATATATACATATATATATGTATGTATGTATATAAGTATATATATATGTGTGTGTGTGTGTGTATATATACACATATATCTATATATCTATATATACATAAATGTATCTATATATACAGACATATATACATATATATACATACATACATATATATATATATATATATATATATATATATATATATATATATATATGTATGTATGTATGTATGTGCGTATATATATGTGTATGTATGTATATATATATATATATATATATATGTATATATATATATATATATATATATATATATATATGTATATATATATATGTATGTATATATGTATGTATATATATGTATATATGTATGTATGTATATACATTATAGGTTGAATGATTTTAATGACTACTATTACACACATTCAACTATTAAATAGGACTACATATAGATTAAATTCAATATTCAAATTATTGTATATGTAGGAAGTGTACAAGTATTCAATGGGGAGTGGTTGGGATCAACATAACCCACATTTATTCCCATTTTATAGGCCTAATTATATCATTGCAAGTGGACCTATGGATTCAAGAAAAGGAAACATATATTTTGATTCATGCACATAATCAAATGTAGGGATCACACACAAATATTAACACAAATACCTCTACCAAAACATAGACAAAAAATATTTACAAACACAACCCTTAGATTGGTATTAGAGTGTCTTATGGTACCAACATTAGGATTACCATATTTTATATATACACACAAGGATCTATATTATGATCTGAGGGAGTCACATTCCATTTTTTAATAATTACTATCTCTTTCTTATAGTCTCGTTATTATATTACCCTTTAATGTATTTTATATATTTAACTACAAATTATTTTACACTTTTACACTAATATTTTAACTTTAATGTATATGTTTTAACTTGAATTAATTTAAAATAGTTCTATCTAATTAAAGGTTAAAATAAATAAAAATTATCCCTAGTCACTATAATATTTTAATCATTTCTCTATTTAAATTTTATTTCACCCTTCACATTCACTTACTATCTTTTTATGCTTGATACTACTGTTAGCAACCTAAGTTGCACCCTACTGAGTAGATTGCTCAGATCTCTTTCAAACCTGGACTAACATTGGATTGGTTTATAGGTGTACCTGTACTTAAACAAAACCTCTAAATTATGAATATAACTCTTATGATGTATCTATTTGGATCTATTTCCTACAATTTACTTTTTTGTGAGGGGTGAAAAGAGTTAGAAGGATAACTGAAAGGGAAATCCTATTTTTTTTTGGTGATACACCTATATTTCTAGTTCATGCACTTAAATTTTAACTCATATAACACTGATAATCAATTCAAATAACTAAATCTTACAACTCTAAGGGACTCCTATGCAATATTATTTCACATAAAGGTTCCATCAAGTGATCAAAGTATGAGGGTAATAGTGGAAGGCCTATTTCAAGGCACTAACCAATAAATATCTCCATTGTTAACTCAGTCACTTAGCATCAAACACTATATATGACCTATATAAGATGACATACTAGTAACTAGATGAGATTAGGACCTACCAAGGGATAAAATATTACCACATATGCAAATCAAACTAATATAACACACTAAACCTGTATAAAGGAATCTAACAATAGATATTTTATTCACTCAAAAGGTTGAAAAGCTCAATATTGGTAGAGTTTCTATTGGAAGTAACTATATATAGGGGGATTGAATTATTTTCTCAAAAATGTACATTCAATTCCAAACATCATTCATTCATACAAATAGATCAATGCATAAGCAAACAACAAGAAAAATATACCACAAGATAACATAAGAGTTTATGTCAAAAATCCTATTTTGGGACAAAAAACACTAAACCATGCATATGGAATACTATCCTATAATTTAAATATTCTCAATTTAGTGAATCATCAAATTCATAAGGAGCTCCAACCCCTACTTAGTTGAGCACCCACCCAACTAGTCTTCTGCAAGCTCCAACTTGCAAAGAGGCTGCAAACCCCTAGGAAACCAACTACCAACTCAAGGAACATGAATATAGTATCCTTTTTGAATTTTTTTAAATAATATTAAACTAATTATCACCTCCTTTGTTTTCACTCTTTCTTCTTCACTCTCACTCAAAAAAATTTAGAGCTCACTCGCTCAATATGCCTCTTCTAGGTTCGTTAGGTCCAATGATCTATATATCCACCTATATAAAATTGATTAGATATCAATGACTTATACTCTTATCCATATTATGGTACTAAATTACCATTATCTACTCTGTTAATGATCTATTTTACTCACTTAAGTCCACACACTCTCTACTAGTACAAATAGGCCAATTAGGCCTTGCCTTTATATCATACTCTTCCTTTCACTCATATTGGTTAGACAATATCCTTAACTCACTTGGATAAATATTAAAATAGATTAATAAAAAATTTAGTTATGAGACCCAAATACACCAAAGGTCTGCTATAACCCATAGAGGCTAAAACTCAACTAAGCCTAATAGGGACCTAATGGAATTAGCCCTTCACACCCACATGTTACACTTATGACCTATTGGACCACATTTAGCTTGTGAAAATGGATGAATCACATAAAAAATGAATATAATATACCATTTATTAATCTTAAATAGGTACATAATACCTATAACTCCAACTCACCACGTCAACCAATCCTTTTAGCCTACTCGCCATTAGGCCTTCACATACCCATAAAGTTTGTTTTACAAAATAAAAGTATAAAAATAAATATTACGCATAAAATTATGAAAAAATAACATAAATATATCAGTAATGACCTATAAAAACTATATATATCCATTTTAAATCTTCACATAGGCACCAAACACCCAAAACCACCTCTACAACAGGCTTACTTAGTTCGAGTCAAAGTATAATCAAGCATATTGAATCTCCAAACATGGAAAAGGATAATATATGAATTTTAATGCCTTATAATGAACCTTTGAGACTTAATTTAAAATTTAAAACTCATTTATTAATTAAAATCTATCAAAAACACTTCAAATTTACTCCTTCAAAATGAACACTCAGACTATCTACAACCTCCAAAAGTATAGTCATAAAGAACTTTATGTTTATAATTTGTAATGACACTTAAATTAATTATAATGAAAATTAATAGGTCATTTTTGTTCTTTATATAATCATAAAATACATGTATCACTTTTTATAACAAAAATCATTGGTCTAATAGACTAATCTCTTAGATCTCTATCTCACAGTCTTAACACAACTAGACAAGCCATTTGGGTTTCTTTATTTCAAAACCTTGACCTATTTATTTATCTTCAAAAAATAATGAATAATTTAATTAAGTCTCAATATACATAAATATATTCATTAAAATCTTAAAATATTTTCAAAAGGACACAAACACATCACTACCACTAACATACCGGAAACTATCATTTTGGCTCAAAACATAGTCATGGTGAACATGACTTATCAAACCTATTTAATCACTTACTTAGACTCCAAAGTAATTTAAAATTTCATTTAACACTCTTATCACATAATAAAATACTAATACATAGATGTCATAAAGAAAATATGGAATATATAAGTCAATCCTTGAACCTTACTCTTTCAAAGTCTTCATTTACTTAAATAAGCCACTTTGAAAGCACCTTCTTGCTTGTGTATTAGTATGTAGTCATATAAAATGTCAAAATTGGTAGTTTGAGTGTGGATTTTTATAACCAACCCATAATTTCCTATTTAATGCTCTCATGACCTTTTTATATACCTTTTTATATGCTCTCATCCATAGACTTCTGAAACCTAATTCTAGCTCAACCATGTTGCATTTCCCATGCTAATTACATCCCCCTAGGTCCCACTAGGACAAGAGCACACAACATGGGATATATCACTAGACCCTAGTTTTCTTATTTTCATGCTCCTATATAATTACATTTTGAGCTCAAATGGTTATTTCTTTCCATTTCATATCCTTCATCTTATTAGCCTAGCACAAATACATTCAACCCATGACCAATAGATCTCTATAAATTATATGATTTGTTGATTTATAATGAGGTGGAAAAATTTTAAAAAGAAAGGAAGAATAAAATAAGAACCACTGAGGTAGATTTTCCTAATCTCTACATATAAACATCCAATATAGCTACAAGCACATCCAAATCCTCACACCAGTCCCTAGCCACCTCATGCACACCCAATTTTGCACTTTTGCATCTGTATAACACTATTTCACAAAGCACAATGAGTAGGAGAAATACATATGCCTTTATCCCTCTTTAGAGTTTTATTATGTAGGTAGTGTGCCCACACAAGGGCTGTGGATACATGTTTATTTCATCTAACACACACTAATCCCCCCTTATTTCTTAAAGTTTTATCAAAGCATAATGAAGTCTATAGTTTGAAGATTAAATCAACTCTACAAGGAGTTATTTATACTTTCAATAGATGATATTTTAAATCTAGACTCACATAGCGATAACAAATAAAACCCAAAAAACTTAGGTCTCTATGAGCCATTTAGACAATAGTGGTAAAAGAAGACTTTAACACTACACTCTAGGGTGTCTTATTTTAGTGCTCCTATCCTTTCACAAAATGAAAGCTATATCCTAATTTGTGACACTATCTCAGTCCTACGTAGCCAATATTAGGCCCTAAAATATTTGTTTCAATTCATTTTAAGCTAACTCTTATTTCTCCATATTTATTGCTATTTATAGAAAGGTTAAAAATAAAAATAAATTATACAATCAGTAGTTAAATTATTGAAATATTGTTTACTGATTAACTATTCAAAACCCTTAACTTAATTAGGAATAAGACTCAGATATTTCAAAAAAAATTAAATCATTTGGTGAACTTGACTTACTTCATTTTCACATAAAAACCCTAGAAACCCTAAGAAAATTCCTTCCTATTTTTTTCAATATTTTTTTTACCTACATATTTAAGTTATAAATTCACATTAATTTTTAAAATTCTATAGTAATTTAAAAAAAAATCTTCCAAACCCTAGTTGTATATACTAGGTCCCTTTAAATCAAGAGTTTTTTTCCAATATTTTTATGATTTTTTACCTACATATTTAAATAAGGAATTCACATTGATTTTTAAAATTCCATAGTAATTTTAAAAAATTATTTTCTTTCAAACCTTACTTGAATATCCTATGTCCCTTTAAATCAAAAATTTTTCCCAATATTATTCTAATATTTTACCTACATATTTAAATCATAAATTCACATTTTAATTTAAAATTCCATAGTAGATTTTAAAAAAATCATCAACTTTAGGAAATCTTAAAATCTTTCAATGATCAACTATTTAACTATTGTATCAGAATGCTCAATAGGTGTTAAGAAACACAAAATTAATAAGTGTCAAGAAAAAAAAAATTCATAGATCAATTAGAAACCAACTAAGTCCAAAATACCTAGGGACTTTAGCCAAACATCAAGTCAGCTCATTATTATGCAGATGCAAAATTAAGAACAACTCAAGAGAGATGAAGAGTTGTCAGGATGTTAAGATGAGATCCAAAAATATCCAAGAGGATTCCAAGAGATCAAGAGGAAATAAAAACATAAGAGAGAGTGAGAGGGAGGTATGTTTGGACCTCATATAGGGAAACCAAGGTTGTATTCCCCAAAAAAATTGGTGAAAAAAGTGACCATTTGTCTCTAGCTGAGTAGTTAACCACTATGAAGAGACCTCCACATGAGTTCATGCAAGATTTTAACACTAGGTTCCAAAAGACTTGGGACAAGATCCCAATTATTGTGAGGCCAACCCCAAGCTATGCTTTCCTTTACTACTTAAAGGCCCTGAATAGTGACATTGTTGTCATGATACAATCCATAGGTGGAAACACTCTACCCATTGCTTATGAGATAGCCATAGCTGCTGAAAATTGCCTTGTTCAAGTAGGAAAGATAGCATATTTAAATCTTGAATATTATCAAGGTCTCCATCATCTACCTAGTATGAAACTCCTTCATGCTGGCATCAACCTACAAGAGTAAAACTAAACTAGTCATTAGTAAAGAAAAATTAAAACCAACAAACAATACAAATCAAGAACCAATTAACTATAATCATCATCACATCTCAAGACTTCTATAAACTAGCATTGCATATAAGATATTAACATTGGATAATAGTGCCACCTTATAGACACTAGCACCAGGTATAAAATAGTAGTGCCCAAAATTGGACACTAGTGCCATTTTTTTATAAAATAGACCCCAAACTAATTCATTTTTAGTAGAAACAATAAAAAATATAGCATAAATACCAAAAACAAGAAATAGTTTAGGTTTTTTACCAAGTTAACCTCTTCCCTAGCCTAAATCCATGCCTTAACCTCCTCGTAGCTAATCTCAAGACTTCTACAAACTAGCATTGCATACAAAATAGTAGCATTGGATAGTAGTGCCACCTTATAGACACTAGCACCAGGTACAAAATAGTAGTGCCCAAAATTGGACACTAGTACCATTTTCTTATAAAATAAGCCCCAAACTAATTCATTTTTAGTAGAAAAATTAAAAAAGATAGCATAAATAAAAAAAACAAGAAAGAGTTTAGGTTATTTACCAAGTGAACCTCTTCCCTACCATGAATCCATGCCTCAACCTCCTCATAGCTAATCGTAGGACTTCTAGAAACTAGCACTGCATACAAGATAGTAGTATTGGATAGTAGTGCCACATTATATACACTAGCGCCAGTTATAAAATAGTAGTTCCAAAAATTGGACACTAGTGCCATTTTTTATAAAATAGGCCCCAAACTAATTCATTTTTAGTAAAAACAATAAAAAAGATAGCGTAAATAACAAAAACAATAAATAGTTTAGGTTCTTTACCAAGTGAACCTCTTCCCTGACCTGAATCCATGTCTCAACCTCCTCTTAGCTAGTCAAGTTATCTCCTCATATTTTCGGCATATTTATCTCACTCAGACATAAAATTACTTTCAATTCAAATACTAAAAATGAATTGCCAAATTAATCAAATGACTTATTTAAGAACTATCCATTAGGAACTCCTATTTTTTTAGAAAAAATAGAGTAGATAGACAACCGTGTAACCCCTCATTTTTTTATGTCATTTATTATTGTTTTAAACTCTGTGGTGAAAATTTAAATAATTTCATTTAGTTTATGACATATATAGCTAATATTTATTATTTTTTTAATTTTACAAGTAAATAGACTATGAAAATTGATAAAAAAAATAGAGTCGATCGTGTTTCCCATGCTCCCCCCAACTACCTCAAAAAAAAAGAAATTTGTTTTTTTATTTTAAATGTGTATAAAATTAGGCCTAGTTCGTGACCATATAATATTTGTTGCATTTGGATGAATGATATATATATATATATATATATATATATATATATATATATATATATATATATATATATATATATATCAAATTTCATATTATTAATATTATATTAATATATATCATAAAATGAAAATAAACTATATATAATAACACTATATATGTGCACTGATGAATTGATAGATTATGTATGCACAAGGAGTGCATGTGGACCTGACCAAGATCAAAGTCATCCAAGATTGTCAATACTCATTTGACTCAAGAGTATCACTAACACGATTATGCAACTAAAATTTTCTAACATGGGATAATTTATTTTATTTTATTTTAAATGTGGACATAAACTAGGCCTATTATGGTTTGATAAGGTATAAGATATTCTCCAAATATACTAGGCCTAGTTTGTGACCATATAAGAATCACCTAAAAAGAGTGAAACTAATTAGGACCTCCATTGTTTAACTTATAGATAGTGTAGTGTACTTATCTAAAGTTAGAATTTCTAAGGATTCTCTAATGAATTGATACATTATGTATGCACCAGGAGATTTGTACTTGGATTCTCTCACATGGATTCACCTCAAGCACTATCTCCATTAATATTTTTATATATTTGTAACTAAGTAGATAATGTGGTTAGAGTTGTTATTCGATGTGACACCATGCATCCCCCACCTAGTTAAGAGCCCCACCACCCTCGTATTGGATAAATTAATCAACTATGAAACAAAAGAGGTGAGACAAAAGATGCAAACAAGGAGAATCCTAGATGTTATTCACTATCTAAAGTTTTGGTGGCTAAGTGTTATACGATCACTTGGATTGGTCAATTTCATAACACACCAGCTGATTAGATTATTCAATGCTATAAATTATATAGCTAGAGACATAAATATGGAAATTGGAGGGTCATGCCCCTAACTTAGTATAAAGATAAATTATTCCAAGCCCATTAAGAGCACATTATCTAAATCACACAACTCAAGAATGCAATGATCTCAAATGGATTTATGATCCTCTCTTCGTATGTTGAATAAAAACTTTACAATCAAGACAGCCATAATTTTTATAATAAAATTTACAAAAATATTTTAAATCAATATCAGATACCAACTATAAACTTTCATATTATTAATATTATATTAATATATATCGTAAAATGAAAATGAAGCACTAATTGAATAAGCACTCATCCTTTTCAAATTTAAGGGATTTTTGCTACCATGATATATTTGTGATAAAATGTATAGATATTCAATCATGTTTCAAGTATAGATAGTAATGATTATAATTTTGGTGATATTATCAAGGTATTATAGCATCCAATATTCACCATAATCCATACAAGACACAATGATCATAATGTTACCCATGTTGGTACCCACTGTCTCACGATCTCACATAGTGTTATACACTGTCTCACATAGTGTTACCCATTGTCTCATGATTGATTATGGTTTGATAAGGTAAAATATATTCTCCAAATAGATTTCAAATACATTAGGACTTATCTAAATTCATCCCAGTTTTTTTATATAGGCAAAACACGATCGACTATCTATACATTTTATCTCTTTCTACATCAGGAGTTCCTTTTTTAATAATAATATGTCTCATTACCTATTTAGTATCATAAATATGAGATCCATTATATATATATATATATATATATATATATATATATATATATATATATATAACATATAACATAGTACAAAACTTTTTTTGGATTATTCATAATAACATAAATATGAACATGTTAAAATTGATCCTCACGCTTTACATGTGTAGTAGAAGATATAATGCTATCATTTAGAATATGTATTAATTTGAATTCATGAGAAAAAGAAATACCTTTCTAGTTTGGATCAATTTATCTTCCATTTGGTATATCCAAATAGTTCATAGTATAAATACATAAATATTTTATGTATTTACCATAGAATCAAAGTGTTGTATGCTATATCCTAATTTTTGTGATCCTATTTCTAGTGATCCATAGTTTTAATCAAGATATCTTTTTGTATATTAATATTATTAATATTTTTGTTCCAAATATTTTATTGTAATGGATTCTCTTACATGACTTAACCTATAAACCAAGTTACCCAAGGTGGCACTAAAGTCAAGTTTAACTTTACATTTTAATTTTGGATTCACATTTTAATTTAAAATTCCACAGTAATTTTTAAAGATATCCATTGAGAGAATCTACATGGATATATTTAAAAATATTTTTACTCATAGTCTACCAAAAGTGCACTATTGCTAAGTATGCCTTACCAAAGATTTGTACTAACCAAGTGAACCTCTTTAAGTCAAAGAAAAGTATGATATCCATTGAGAGAATCTCCATGGATATCTTTAAAAATAGTTTTAATCATTGTTGAGGAGATGAGGATATTTTTTCTTAAAGATATCTTTAAGGCATACATGTTTATTACCTCAACCTATCAATTATATACACTTTCCTCCCATAGCTACTACTAATCCTATATAGCTAGTAGATAATGTGGTTAGAGTTGTTACTTGATGTGCCACCATGCATTCCCCACATAGTTAGGATCCCTGCCACCCACCTATTCCTTCCAATCCTAAGGCCAACCCACCCTCAGAGATAGATCCACATAAGGCATATGATATTATTGATTAGTTGAGAAAAACACACTAGCTAAGATTGCCATGTTATAACTGCTTCATAAAACCAATGTTTTTAAGGACATTCTTTATAAAGCACTCACTTAGAATTTTATGATTATTGATTTAGATTCTTCTTACTTTACATCAGTGGTAAAAACATTAAAAACTATAGAAGATGTCATTTATTTTGATCATGAGGACATGCCATCTCTAACAATTATTGATCAAAATTTACCACTATTCATACAATCTCAATTCAAAACCAACATAATTAAGTGAGTTATATTTGATAGTGGTTTCAAACTTAATATATGTAATATTACATTTGTATAGACCATGGGCATAGAGATGGCATCCATGCAAAAATCACATAAGAATATTATAGGGTTTGATGATATACCATGATAGACATTGAGCACCATTGCTTTAGATATCATGGTAGGGCCCAAAACCCTCTCCACATAGTTCTAGGTCATTCTAGGTCCTCTTCATTATAATATTTTACCTGGATAACCTTGGATACATGCTATGGTGGTAGTTTATTCTACTCTTCATTGATGTGTTATGTTTTTCCATGAAGTATACCTGTACACATACATAGTAGATAGCCAACCATTAAGATATTGTTGAATTTTAAAGTCATCTTTGACTATTTTGCTAGATGGAACAACTCATATCATAGTTCAGTCACCACCTCATCACATTTATCTTGATTATATACATACATATGATGTAAAAGAGACTAGCACATCTCACACTCCTCTATTTACAATTGTGTCCTTAGCTCTAGATACTAAAATAATCATAGTAGCTTCATCCATTCCAGTTACTCCATCAGTCATGGTTCTTACACATTTTATCATTATACAATCACTGATAGTAGTTCTAGTAGTACTAGTTAATTCTAAAGATATAACTCCTTTGATAGTTACAATTACTCCATCAGTTATAAAAAATCTCACATCACCACCATCTTATACTATTATAGTTGATGAGACTCCAATATCATAGTTACCCCTTATGGTAAATGTTGAGTTACCATATGTACATGATGTTGGTATAGATTTACAAGCTACTTCAGATGATGATACAACATCTACACTCACATATGACTATTTTTGTGGATTGATATTTACACCAACTAGCCCAAGAGAGTACTAAGATGACTTTACAACTCTCATTACACATCTAACATCACTCTTAGCATCTTACACTACACTCTAAGGATATACTCCACATTTGTGGTCATAAATGGATCACTTGGCACATATAGTTCACATGGTTACCTCTATGGATATAGAGCTAATCATTTAGATTTAGGTAATCATTACACAACATCAACCACATATTATACTTTAAATGTTACTTGATTTTGGATTAATCACACTACCTATACTATGACATAGATCTATTAGCAGGTTATCATAGTAAGATGGTCACCCATTTTATCTCTTTCATAGGATCATAGGCCATGACACCAACTCATGTACGACTATATAATAGCAATTGGATAAACTATAGGTTTTTTAGTATTATTTAGATTACACCAGCACCAACACCGGCTTTACCACTTCTAATGAAACCATCTATTACCAGAGTTAACAACCTTCAATTCACCTTTGATAAGATGACACCATGTATATAGAGTCTAAAATATATTATTATACATATGATGATGATATTGAGGTATTTGATGATGACCATGATCCCTTCCTCTATATTTGTCACTAGTGAGCACCATCTTTGGACCCTTTACCCCCTCCAACCTAGTCTTTTACATGATTGTTTGTACATAGCTTAATTTAAATTAATTTTACATAGATTATTTATGATTTATTATACATATATTATATCAAAACTTTAAAAATATTCAGATATTTTAAATTACCAAAAACATTCAAATATGTCAATATACCAAAAACATTCAAATAATTCAAAATACCAAAAAAAAAATTATATGCATTATCCATGTTTTATATTTCTACTACCATGCTAGACTTACATTTTGCTATTCTATGATATTGTTTGTTGATTTATCTAAATTACCATGCTTCACTTGATCTTCCTTGAGTGTGTGTAGTGACTTCTATATCTTTGATTTCTTCACTCTACCCATTGAGGGTGCATCCTACTTCATACATTTGAGACACATATTGATATATCTACCCACTGAGGGCATCTTTTACATGACTACACCATCCAGGTTATGTCATTCTTATACCACACACTCTAGTTATCATGTTTATGTACATTATTTACTAGATTACATATATTCATCTATCGACACTAACTAGTATATACCACTTGTGTATTTCTTAGCATATACCTAGTCTTAGACTACATGTTTTGTATTCTTTAACTGTTTGCTTTGATTAGTTATATGTGATTGTAATTTTAGTTTTTACATGACTTCCTTTCTTGTTTTTCATATTTATATGTAATTGTATTTCTTATTTCCTATTTGTCTCTTGTATTTTCCATGGGATATTTAATATTGTCCTTTGCTTGTACTCTTTTATGTTCTTGTCACCTATTTCCAACCTTGTTTATTTCAATTATATGTGTATGCAGCATTTGAACATACATTGTATTATTTATTTCTAGTTTGAGTGACATGTACCCATGTCCCTTATTTACTTGGCCCCTTGGATACTCTTGTATGCTTCTTGATTCTTGCCTTGCATGCTTATTTTCTTGATTGCTTCTCAAATATTTTCCATGCCATAATCCACATCATGCATTATCTTACTTTATTGGATGCCATGATGGACATCATACTCCATCCCTTCTTGACAACTAACAACTAACCAAACTTCCTATTATAGTTGACTATATTTCACATGATATTACATTACTATATCTATCTAGGCATACTCATGTTGATCTAAAAATATCTCATACAAGCCATGTTATATCTTGAGATATATTGTTGATTCTCATTAATATATCATGTATTTTTGTAGCATAAAACACTTGTAGGGCTCTTTCTTTTGAGGATAGTCATTACAGGGTTTTCATTCATACCCTTAAAAGAGGGGAAACAAATAGGGGTTTGTCATAGAGATCAGAACTCCTAGCAATAAAAATAATAATTTTTATAACACCCAAAATAGTAATCAAACTTCAAACTAGATAAAATAAACTAGACAAATAGTGAAAATTACAAAATAGTCTTTAGAATCAGCATACGACAAGATTGCCAAGTTTAGACTACAATGCTAGACAATAGGGTGTCTTATTTTAAAATTCCTATCCAAACAATAAAAACACCAATTTTCTAGAAATAGATAGAAAATTAAGTATAGTTATAGTTTTGTCAACAATAGCTTAGTTCAAAATCAATAGTTTTAGTATAGTTTTTCTCAAAGAATCCAAATATAGGGGGCATCATGCATAGAATGATGGCTCTTGCTTCTAGTTTTAGATTAAGAAGTTGGTATAACTTCTAGATAAGAATCCATGCTATAGATACCCATGATTAGGGGCAAAGAGAATGACACATTTTCATTCTCTTCTTTATAGTTTATGGCATTACCCAAGAATTTTCAATAGTTACATGCCTTATTCTTTCTATAGGTGGTTGGCATCATTCTCGAGTGGCTTCCACATAAGCCTATTTCCCAGTTTTGGAGTGGATTTCATAAAATCCTAATCTTCACCTTTTTTGAGTGGCTAAGAGTGGCCTAGTTTCCACCACACATTCAATTATCCATTCCACATTATCATATTAAAAAATATTCATGGGCTTCAAGAGACATCTCATATGACACACATTTCATACTAGTATTAATCTATATCTTCATTTCAAGAGGCAAATATGGAGCCAAAAGACTAACTAACCTTTGTATTCTTGAGCCACATACTCAAAGGGATTGGACACATATTCTAAACATCAATTAACACATGCATTATTACATATATTCATATAGTATTTGATGATGGAGCTAAAGGGATAACCTTTGCATTCTTGAGCCACTCTTGGGGAATTGAGCACTTAGCTCCATTCATGATATTAATTTTTGTACGACATCACTCAGTATCATAACAAATTTTGTATTGGTTCATGTACTTGGTGAGGTGTATTCATTCCTTTCTCTTCCTATCTCTTTTACCCAGCTTTTATACATTTTTGCTTCAAACATAGTGTGTCTAGTAAGAATTAATTTACTCCTAATTTCATTTTTCATATTTACACTTCATGATGTGCTCTCTCTACACACACCCAAAATCACACAACTTCATGAGCTTCACCCTTGTAGGTAAGTTTAGGTATGTTCCTACTTTTCCTTTATCTTAGTAGTTTGCTTTTCTGCATCAGTAGAATAAAAGGGGGGGAAATGTAGTTATATAAAATGTCAAAAATGGTAGCTTTACTATGGCTTATGAACCTAACCCATAGGTCCCTCTTACATTATCTCATGACTCTTATAAACACCTTTTTACTTATTCCCAATCATTTGTGAACTTTTGAAACCTAATTCTAGCTCAACCAAGCTACATTTCCCATGATAATTCCATTCCACTGGGTCTCATATCTATAGGATAGAAGTGACCAACTTGGACTATAAAATAGGACCTTAGGGTGTCCTATTTTGGCACTCCTATCTAATTACATTTTGATATCCAACATTTATTTCCTTCTAATTCCCATCATTTATCTTGTTGACCTAGTGTGAATACATTTCACCCATGACCATTAGATCTCTATAAAATTCCATTAAATTTTCATTTACAAGGAGGTGGGAAAATACAACAAAGAAAGAAAGAATAAAATCAAAACCAATAAGGAAAATTTACCTATTCTCTACATATATCCATCCAATATAGATAAAATCATATCCAAATCCTCACACTAGTCCATAACCACTTCAAGCATACTGAATTTAGCATTTTTCCATCCACATAACACTATTTCACAAATCACATTAAGTGGAAGAACTACATTTGGCTTAATCCTTCTTTGAATTATTGGTATTTAGGCAATGTACCTACATAAGGGGCATGGATACACATTCATTACATCTTACACAAACTAACCCCACTTCTTTCTCAAAGTTTTATCAAACATAATGAAATCTAGGGTTTAAATATTGAATCAACTCTACAAAGAGTTTCATATACTTTTAGTAGTCAATATTTCATAGGTAAGCTTACACAATTAAAATGAATAAAACATAAAAAAACTTAGGTATTTGTGAGCATTTTGGACAACAACAGTACAAGAGGACTATAGAATCAAACTCCAAGGTGTCCTATTTTGGTGCTCCTATCCTTTCACAAAATGAATTCTAGATCCTGATTTGTGACATTGTCCTAGTCTCCATAGCTAATATCAGACCCTACAATAGTCATTTAAATTTATTTTTATCTAATTCTTATTTTTTACATATTTATTTTTATTTATAGAAAGGTTAAAAATACAAATAAATTATACAAATCAGTGGTTAAATGTTTGAAATATTATTTACTAATTTAATATTCCAAACCCTTAACCAAATTAGGAATAAGACTCTAATATTACAAAAAAAGTTAAATCAAGGCACCACCAACACTTAAAACTTAAGGTAACATGAGTCATATGTATCAAAAAAAGACCCAAATTAGTTTTACTCATCCCTAATAACCTGGAACTCTTCCCTAAACACTTTTTCACTCTGCCTAGTTATTTCTCACTATTTTCACTATCTGTAGTCTAGAAATAGGTCATATTAATTGAGCAAATTTATCAACACAAATTTTTTATCTTGAAAAAATAACTTTATGTACCTCAAGAATAAGTCTTGGTCTTTAATCTCCAATAAATTCCATGCATTGACTTAGTTAACCCAACCTATAACATTAAATTCTTCAAAAACAAGTATTTTTTTATACCTTATGCTCACTACCCTAACAAACCACTACCACGTAAAGGTGACTGGTGGATTTCAATAATAAAATAAGCATTAGTAATCCATTCTAGGCCATTCTTAGCAAGTTTTCACTATTCATGTCACTATAAGGGGTTTCAGGAGGGTTTTGACTAGTTTGCATTCTTAACGAATGTTCATAAATATGTATCCATAAAATGACCAAAACATTCTTGTAAAACCTTCTTAGGTCCATAATACATCTCTCCCAGAAGGATTAGGTCACCATGAAAAATTTACATGTGCCAATGAGCAACAAAAGTTCATTCTCAGGCTTGAAAACCTTCAACTTACATGCATAGGAAACCTTGAAACATGATATCTTGACTTAATATTCAATCCATGACCTCACACTTGAACCAAAACATTTAAAAAACCTTTCATACCTCATTATGTGCTCACATGAGCTTCAATACATTGGAAACTCATCTTAACCCTTCATTTATATCTCATTAGGTCTCTATGCATGTTAGGTCTATAACCACTAGCCATACTTGAACCTTGAAATAACTTTAAAACATCTTTTACTGATCTCATAATCACACACATGTCATATAAATTCATACTATGCTCACATAGGTACTCTTACCTTAGAATTTGATCCTCATCCTCCATTTGATCTCACTAGGTGTCTTGGCACACTAGGCCTTCATCTTCAAGTCAGATTTTGACCTTTGAACATAATTTAATAATTATTTTTCTAATCTTAACACCTCATCCACATCTCAAATGCACTCATGCCATTCTCTCAAGTTAACATCCATGTTCACATAGGTCACATACTCTTTACCTCAATAAGCTACCAAGCTTGTGTCTTCACACTAGATCTCTCATGTTAGGACCAGACCTCAAACCCATCCTACCTGTCACTATAGATGAAATTTTATAATTTTACTCAATCCAAAAATCCTCATTCCAAGATTATAAACTACTTCATATCTTATTACAATCTTGTCATACCACAACATAGAGCAAAAACCTCATATAACATTCATGAATCTACTAGACCATGCTTGAGCCATCATGAAACTTACAATGAAACTTAACATGATAACCTGTATTAAATCATTGTTCTTTATCTACCTTTGACATCGGTGACAACCTTAATTCCACAAACACACTTTTGTAAGCATACTTCAACAATCTCCCCCTTTACCATTGATGTAAAACACTCCACCACATCAGAATACTCTTGTCTCTCTTTAAGCTAGTTATCTTCCCCAATTTTGTATTTATCACATTTTAACATTAATGAAAAAGGTTATATACATTCTCTTAGGGTCATACATACATATTCCTATTGATCCTAGCACCTGATCACTTACAAAACTATCCCTCTGTTCATATAAGCTTCTTTTCGAGCTACTTTGACCTTTTAAGTTATCTCCCTCTAACTCCATGCTCCATTCAGATCATGATATCTCTAACATGTCTCCTCAACTAGCTAGGTATATAATAAACTATTTAAAACATTTTACAAACATAGTCAACACCCTCATAGGAACACTAATAGGTCTCATATCTTCATTAGGTCTAGTAGAGACCTAAAGCAGATAAGTCTATCTCCTCAATGAACCAACAATAAGACTTTATGGCCCATCTAACCTTATTCAAAGAATAAAACCTATCAAACACCATGAATCTAACATCTAAACACCTTTTCCATGCATAATTATTCACAAAACTTTTGATTGCACTTAGAGAACAATACTAGCGCTGACATCTCCATTAGGTCTTATGGAGACTTAATCCAAAAAAATCTATCTCTCCTTGCTCATAAAATGACTTCTTGATCATCTTAACAATATAATACAATAATTATTAACTCCCTTAAAAATATTATTGAATCAATCAAAATTCCTCTAATTTCTTCAAGCCATCATGGCGCAAACTACTACAAATCTTCTTTTCGGAAACACACAGTCATATACGTCTATGTAAACAAGCTCCACTATGACATAACTATGCCACAACTAAAATTAATAAATATATGATAAAAAGGACAAAATAATAATCTCACACTCATTTCATGATCCTAAGATCATTCTACCTTTCATGGAACACCACATTTTCATGGCAAGATATAATAAGTAATTGTGCTAACTCAAACTCTATCTTCATACAAACTTAGAACTTGTTATCAACTTAATTAAATGTTTCTTCAATATCAAGATTTATTAAGCTTATTTAAAACATTAAAACAAAACCTCTTATGACATTATTTTTTCACTTTAACATAAATTAGGCACTTACAATCCATGACACCACCTCATAAAACATCACAACATTCTCCTTCAAGATCATTAGATACTTTTCAAAGCTATAGGACAAATTCACATATTTATGACTTTGTTACTAACCTTTAGGGCATACATAACATGATCAAAAGAAATAAATTATCCTAATATCATCCTTATTCTCACTAATCATATCATATTTATGTCAAATAACAATAAGCCAACCTACATACAACACTTTTCAAACTCTATCTACACATAGTCAAAATTATGGATGAGAAACTTAGAACTTCAATCACCTTTAGATCAATTTTATCTTTATAGAATACAAAAATTTTCATCTTACATTTTTATTACCATAAAAAACAAATCTATACCATAATGGCATTGGCATTGAATACCAATCTTTAGCTCATAAACCCTTATCTTGAACTTGTCATCTTGGACACTACCTTGCACTCAAAAATCATCAAAATTATGATAATAACTAAATGAAAAATTACATAACATCCACCTAAATATAAAAAATCTCTATATGTCATAACTAAGTCATTATCATTACGAATATTATTATTAGGGTTTTTAGATACCAAACCCTTATATCACTATTTTTCAATAATTAGGCCTATTCTTCGTATCAAAGACCAAAATGATGATGCATATACCATACATATATGTTATATGACCTTGAAAACACTATCACACACTTTGATCAATCACCTTGATATTATAGGAATGCCAAATAATGAAACAACTCTAATGGAATATTATATCAACCTCCTTCATGCAAGTTCACTTAAAAACATGATGTTTTAGGAAAAACTTTCCTTTAAAACATCGTGAGCTCCTTCATGGATTTTAAAACATGGAAACTAAACCTCTTACGATCATATGAGGTCATCGATGTGATAAGGAAAGAGGATTATCACCATAAAACATTCTAGATATCTTTTTCACTCTCTTTTTAGCTCACAAGAAACTTGTGAATCTTCAACAACTAGATACCTCAATCTATCATTGTCACATGTTTTCAATATGACCTTATAAGGTCACCAACATATCAAAAACCATGTCTCATTTAGACAACCCTATCACGTAACTCTTATAACTTTGATGCTTACTCTCATAGCACATATAACATGACAAAATCACTCTTGGAACATCTCTAGTCCTTACAACTCAAAGACAACAACTTTATCAATAAATATTGGTCTTGAGGATCAATCATTAACTCTTTTGAACCTCTACCTTATATGACACATGCACATACCTATACCTATCATCCTAGCTAACAAAGAGACCACCTTGGAGTGCCTTGATTGTACCTTTCTCTCAATATGTCTTTAGATTCCTTTTATCTATCAACATAAGCTTGATCTTGGACCTAGATTCAATATGATCCTTCTTCATCAAATATGAAAAAACCATTATGTAGACTTTTGTGCAAACCTCAACTATGATCTTCATAAAATTATCCATGATTTAAACCAAAATGAGCATTGTCGTCATCACACTTTAAGCTACTTAGGATCACTTGTAGACTATCAAGCCTCCTTAAAAGGTCTATTTCTGATAATAATTGTTAGAAGTAGCTAGTGAGGGGGGGGGGATAAATCAGTTTCTCAAAAACATCATTCATTAAATCATTCATTTATGTAAATATATAAATGCATAAGCAAATAACCACACAAACATATGATAAGATAATATAAGAGATTATGTGGGAAATTTGGACACCTAATTCTATCCACTGATAACGTCCAATCAATATTTTGATCAATTTCTACCAGAATGCATAATTTCACCTAAAAACACTAAATCATATTTAAATCTTTGAAATTGGCATATTAAAGTGCCAATTTTTGCAAGGGTATCAGTAAAATGGGTTAATATAATTTATGGGTTAATATAATTTATGGGCCAACTAACTTTGATCAGATCATTTCAAGTCAAAATTCTATCAAATTTATTGTACAATATGTGTGTGTTTGTTATTTTTTGTTGGAAATATCCTAAATGGGATAACTAATCCAATGTATCTGACATCATATTCTAATTCTAATCTAGTCAAATTTTGAGTCAATAATAAGGCATTCTGATCAAATTGAGCAATTTGTGCACAAACTGCTTAATCATGATTAAGAGATAATTAAACTAAGTTAGAGCTTAAATAATAATTACATGAAAACTTTTTGAATACTTGTTTTTATAAATGAATATTTAATATCTGCATCATCAAGTGACATCATTTCTTGGGAAGACATCCCTAGGCCATAAATACCACAAATATCAGGATTCATGTCACGCATGCCTCTTAAATGCCCCTCTATCCCAAATATTGATGAGCCTATTTATGTATTTTTAATAACATAATTGTACTAATCCTTAGCCACACATCTCAATCTTTAGATGGATGGTTTAGGTTTATTCTAGCCATTTTTCAAAATCTATAAATAAGAGGCCTTGCCACATGAACTTTAAGCTTAATTTGTGAAAAGTTACCATGTAAAATTGATTCCAAGAGATCTCACATGCCAAATTTATGATGTGAAAATATCGATCCAAGCCAAGCCAAAGCCACAAGTTGCCAATGAGAAGAGGAGATAGCCAAACCTCCTTTGATGAAGACTTCATGAGCACAAAATGAGCAAGCCACTACAACAAGCATTTGGAGCATCTAAGGAAGGTGAAAGATTCTTATTTTTCTTTACTTTTTAGTTGTGATTTTCATTTTATTTTATTATATATCTCACCCTAGTAACTAGGCCTAGAGATGTATGCTAGAGAGTTTTTTTATCAATTTGTTTTCATTTTGGGATTAACACAATACTAATCACTTCTCTTGAGTCAAATTCCTAGTTCACGAGAAACCCTCTTGGTGGAAAAAAATCACTAAACCATGTATATATAATACTATCCTATAATTTAAATATTCTCAATTTATTAAAACACCAACTTCACAAGTATATCCAACCCCTACCTAGTTGAGCACCCACCCAACTAGTCTTTTGCAAGCTCTAATTTGTAAGGAGGTGTAGACACCAAAATTATGTCACACACACGTGTGTAACTCCCTATGTCAAAACCCCCTAAACCAATTTTAATAATAATAATTAATATCACTAACCCATACTTTCACCCCTAAAACATTTAATTAGTTTAATATACTTAATTAAGTAAATTAAAAACTCCTATTTCCACCTTACCTAGCCACTTCACCCTATGACTAATTCTCCCCTGATGAGCCACCTCAAGACCTAGTCCCCTCATCCTAACTACCCAGGACTTTTTCCTACTTCTAAACTAAACTCCTAAATAACTACTTCCTTCCTAACCTCTTATTTTTACCATTTTATAATACGTGTCACACTTGGCATGCATAACAACAAGAAACAAGCCAAAAATAGAAAGATTTACCTATTCTAGGGTCACCAACATCTATCAACCCATGGTCAATGTTGGCAGGATCATGACTGACATCAGTGGTATCGTTGACATCATAAATATAAGCCAAACTCTAACTTGTGGTTTAGGTTAGTATAAATTAATAAAATCAATTCTTACTCTTATTCATGCTCTTAGCATTCTATTTTCAACATCTAGGCTTACAATCACCCTACGTAAGTCAATCATGATTAGCAAGTAAGCTCTTGAGGACCAACTTCACCCACTTGTTCTCTCAATTTAGAAATTTAGGTTCAAACTCTCTAATAGAGACCACCAACCTAGCACTTATTTTTTAGCAACCACCACATCTAAGTACATCATTGATACTCTAGGTCATTTAAATATTTATTCTCCTATTTCTTTATATCTACCCTACACTTCTTTATGTCCTTCTGACCGTACCACCATGAGGTAGTTACAAATCTTCCTTGCTTGTTTCCCATTTACCTAACATACCAAACCTCTAACCAAACTTAACCAAGACATAATATCCCTCTCATAACTCTCTCAACCTCCCTAATCTAATCCAAACTAGTTCTTAGACTCAAAAAATCCTTCTACAATTTTCTAGGCAATTATTGCCCCTACCAACCTTGACATTCTAACCAACAATGGTCACCTCACCACTAGCCTCGATAGTATAACTGATATTGGTCACACACCTATCGATGTCAGTGACTATTAATTTCTTGGCCTCCTCAAAACCTATCTAAAAAACTTATAAAACACCAACATAGTACCTCACCTGCACCCTATCACTCTCTACTACATACAGGTTGTTAATAAAAATAATATTATCTCTATTTCACTCTCTCTTTACCTCTCTTTTAGATATTTATTATTATTTTATTTCTCAAAAGTGGACTATCATCTCTAGGGAAGTTTCACACTTTCTAGAACAAGCACGTAGCTTGGAAGCCCACTCATTTATCTATTAACAAATATCTTGTGGTAGTGTTTTCTTATTTGTAGGTAGTATTCCCTAGCTAAAGAGGAGTGCTCACAATGTCTAGATATGGTGAAAAAACCAAATTTGGGTTCATTTTAATCACTTGTCCCCATCTTTCTTTCTATTTTCCTTTAGACTTAAAATAGACAAAATTTAACAAAACGTTTTTGGCATGCCTAGTGGGACCCTAGAGTTTTCCTTGGGTTCATTTCTCATTTTAAACATTCATATAGGTGAATTATAGTGAAAATTTCATTTATTTCACTTTATTCCTTCTTTTTTCTCTTAAAAATGAAAAATTCAATATCTTATTTCTTTGTTTAAAAGTCATTAAAACTAAAATTTTCTTTCTTTTTTCTTTGCCTTTAAAGCAATTTGTCATTTTATTTTACAAAAAAAAAGAGAATCCCTTCTCTAATTCCTCTTTCATGTACATTAGGATAGTCCAATTCATTCTCTATTCCTATTTTCTCTTTGTTTTCATTTGAATCTAAAGATTTTAGATTTGGGTTTAAAACTTACTGCATTTCATAGTTTACTTGTTGCATATTAACTCACCTAGTTAATCACAAGAATTTTGAATAAATCATAGTACACCTAAGTTACACAACCAAATAAAATTCACATAAACAAGCATCTAAACTCACCTGAGGAAAGGCTCATCAAGATTTCATCACCCAGTGGATCACCTTACCCTACCTAGCTATCCTACTTGGATTTCACCACCAAGGGGAGAACCCACTCCATTCTCTAGCGGAGTATAATCTCTAGACAAAAGGTATATTTTGTCTAAATGGCCTGGCTCAGTTTCAAGTTTGTGAATTGTGGAGAGAAAGCTCTTATAACAAGACATGTACCTAGTCTAACATAGATTTCCTCTTGAGCACCAAAAAAATATGAAACTAGCTCTAGATTGCTTGCTAGTACCTTTGATAACCAAATTCTCTTCTCACTATCTAATTAAGGCATAAACCAACATTAGACTAAAATTAATCTCTACGTCTTAATATTTTTTGGTTGAATGTTCTTTTTCTCCTTTTCAATTACCTTATAGATTTTTGTGTTAGTAAGAATGCTTTTCTATTAATTCACAAAATCAATACTATCTCAAAAGATCAGTTTGTATAACTAATTATCTTAGGTTTTTTTAGTGTTATTCCTTCTTACACAGACCTTTTACATCCATTATTTTACCTATTTTTAGACTCTAATTTTTTTTGGGTGAATATTTTATCGTCAACTAGTTAAAGATAAAATTGTTATATCAGTCATAGCATAATGAGATAAATCTCTCCTCTTAGCAAGGGGAGGCTCTCTATAAACTATTATAAACTAAACCTATACTAAATAATAACTAGAGGGTAGAATCACACCATCCATTTCTCTTTATTCAGAAATGATATTCACAAAATAGAGGAAAAATCATATGTAATAACTGAATCCATTTCTCTTTTTTTAGAAATGATGTTCATAAAACAATAGGAAAACTTTTCGGGTGATAACTAGATCCACAAGAAACCCACAAAAGCATAAATTATTTCATTGCTTTTCTTACTGATTAAGTACGTAGGACACCATAGAATGAAGTATAGCCCAAAGTCTCTACTGTAAACTACAATAGATTATATGATCACAAAGGATAAAGTAGTTTAAAGCATTTCTAATATCCTTTGTGCTGAAATGCAAAATACACAAGCTAAAGACAATTATGGTAGCACAAAGTCTCCACAATCAGCTTTAGTACATCTTCCATATTATTTTCACTTGCTCTACTTATTTGATCAAATGGATAAGAATGTATTTAGGAAAAATACATAAGAACAATTTCCTACATAACACAAGTTATTTCAACACAAAGTTTAAAAGGTCACTTGCTTTCTCATTCATTTGGTAAAATATGATTAACAATCTGAGCTCAAAGTCTCAAAAATGCCTTCCAATTTGAGTAGAGTTTTGCTTCTAATAACTGAGAGATCTCCTTCATTCAAAATGAGAGATTACAATATATAGCATCCAAAGAAAGACTTTGGTGCTTATTTTCACAAAATGGCCCATGCTACATTGAATGCATTGGAAAGAGGAAGTTCTATGTAGGGGCCATGCTGGAGTAGGTTACCAGTCCTAACTTTGGTATTTAACTCATATCAAATGTCTTCTCCAAAGCATGGGTTGCCTGATCCTCTAAAAGGTAAGGCCAATCCTCTTTATGATACTTACACAACTATCCACTCATCTTTACTCAAATGAAGAAAAATAGGCCACACCATTAAATGCTTTCACTCTTTGATATCCACCTGGTGGGTTGTTCCACCCACTGGAATAACTTTTCCACCAATGATTCTAGATTCTCTATTTGATTCCCTCTTTCCTTGATATATTTTATCTCTTCCTATTGATCTGAGCTCTCAGGGCTATCTTCTCACCTTTTATTGGCTTCTTAAGCTCCTTTCTCAGTGGATCATTGAGTTTGTCCTCAGTTCTAAATTATTTGAAAATCAATGTTTATTCTATTATCATAAATTTGATGTCCATTGGGACATCACCAGTCGCTTGAAACATTTTAAACCTTGAACCATTTTGAACCTTTAAACCATTTGAACCTTTGAACTATTTTTAAGTAAAGTTTAATATTTCAACGATTCAATGGTTCAATGGTTTGGTGGC
Source organism: Torreya grandis (assembly GCA_037957365.1). Lineage (NCBI taxonomy): Eukaryota > Viridiplantae > Streptophyta > Pinopsida > Cupressales > Taxaceae > Torreya > Torreya grandis. The sequence continues at coordinate 654,528 of JARHVA010004126.1, forward strand.
ATTCATTTTAAATCATTAAACCCCACCATTAAACCATATATCATTGAACCTCAGTGTCGAACCATCCTTATCAATTTTAAGAAATGCCTTCAAGTGTTTTGAATTGTTCCTTGTTCATTTTCTTGACTAAAAAACCCTTTGAAAATGAGAGATTTCCTTTTGCTAAAAAGACTTGAGTAATTGGATAACTTGACTACTCAGAATATTTTTGAGAAGGAAGGAAACCATTTTTTGGCTTGCAGGACCAAAATGGTTAACATATTGACTACAAAAATGAGTGGCTGATTTTGGGGACAACAGTAGGCTATAGTTAGGGAACTTCCATCAGTTTTACTCTGAAACAATTGAAGGGATTAGAATCCATACTCTAAGTGCCTTCATCTATGTCATTGGGCCATGTATTCAAGCCACCCAAAAAGAGAAATATGCCAAAAAAACCAAACAAACAACACACAAAAAAACAAAGACTATGCAAATATATAACTAGACTTATCTAATACTTCAAGGATTGAAGTGCTTTAGATGCTACCCACTATAAGTTAGTGATAATGGCATCCCATCTTGATATCTCAATAAGAAACTATTATCACCACTGAATTGATGGATGGTGATTGGACCTCTCCACAAGGAATCAAATTTTTTTTTGCATTCCCTTTGGTTCTCTCCTCTTGTCCCATAACAAGACTTGATCTCCAATCTAAAACTCATGAATCCTTGCTTTCTATTCAAAAATTTTCTTCACCTAATTTTGATGTTCAACAATGCGGTCCACTAGTATAGTTTTTTGCTCCTCTAACTCAGTCAGACACATGATTCTTTTGTCAATATAACTTTCAAAAGTTGAACCTTCTACTGCCTTTGCCAACTTCAATGCTAATAATTTCAAGGTAATAGGTATTTATACATTTATACCATACAAAATTTAGAATGGGGACATACCTATTTCCCTCTTAGGCATAATCCTATCTACCCATAAAGCATCAAACAATGCTTTATGCCAAGTCCTCTAATTGTCATCAACTAGTTTCCTGATGATAGTAACCAGATTTTTGTTACTCAATTCTACTTGGTCATTTCCTTATAGATAATAGTCTAAGGAGTGGGAAAGAATAATAATTTGATTGTAACAAAATTTAGTAATCTCTTGATAAGAGAAACATGAGGTATTGTCTTCTATAATCTTGTTTGTAAATTCAAAATAGGAAACAATATTTTCCTTCAAGAAATTACACACCACTTCTAAAGTGGCATGCTTGACTAGAATGGCTTCCACCCACTTAGTAAAATAATCTGTTGTAGTGAGGATATATTTATGTCCAACACTTGAGGATGGGTTCATGGTTCCAATGAAGTCAATACCCCATTGTTGAAAAGGCTCTTCGATCACCACAAGCTTGAGGGGTAATGCAGCCAACATGGATTTCCCAACAAATTGTTGACATAAATCACATCTACATACCCGATTGTATGCATATTGAAATAGAGCAGGCCAATAATATCTAGCTCATAGAATTTTATAAGTAGTCACAAGTGTAAAAAAATGTCTTCCACAAGCCAAGCTATGGAAGGACTCTAAAAGTTTACTTTGTTGTGCTTTATCCATGCAGTAAAGAAATACCCCATCAAGGCTTCTTTTGTACAAACCATTGTCCCACAAAACATAGTTAGCATCTATCAACTTAAAATTTCTCTTTTATTTATAAGATAAATGTGTAGGACACTCACTACAAGTATGAAAAAGAATGATATTAGAATACCACTCATCAGTAGTAGTAATAAAAAGAACTATTGGCATGTCTTCAGTCACTGCCTCTTCATGTCCTATTTCTTTTGATATGTTTTCAGCAATTAATTAATAGAGACCTCTTCCCCACAACAGCTTAGTAGGCTTGATATCAAGATCAAACTCTAGAATTTTGGAAATCTAATTTCCCCTTTTTATACCAAACTCTTTCTAAGTCAAAATAGCCTTCACTGTGGTATCAGGCACCAGAATAATAGTGTGTGAATTCAGGATATAGAACTAGAAATATTTTATCACCTTAACCATTGCATAAGCATGCTTCTCCATAATTTAATACTTCAATTCATGATCTTTGAGAGGACAGCTCATAAATGATATGGGGAAATCCACACCTTCTTTGTCTTGATGAACCAAAATGGTTGAAAGTGTGTGATTATAAGCATAACTGTATACCATGAAGTCTTTGGTATAATCTAGACAAACTAGGATCGGAGAATGAGCAATAGCCTTCTTGATATCTTTGAATGTTGTTATGCCTTCTGCAGACCATCATAAAATAGCTTTATCCTTCATCATGTTGATAATGTGGCAATTTTTTTTTTGCAAATTTTGGGATAAACCTTCATAGAAAATTCACTTTTCTAAAGAAAGAATGGACTGTATACTTACTAGTAGACAGAGTAAGATTTTTGATAGATCTAACTCTTTCTAAGTTGATTTTTATACCTTCTTGGAATATAATGTGGCTGAGAAGTTTACTTTATGTAACCCCAAAAATTGACTTCTTGGGATTAAGAGAAAGACCATTTTGTTGACAACGTTTTAACACTTGTTGTAAATGATGCATATGATCAAGACGATGCTTGGAGAAGATAGTTAAGTCATCAAGATATACCATGATGAACTTCCCTAATTCATTTTTTTAAGGTAAGGTCCATTGCTCTCTAGAATGTGGTGCCATTGTTGATGAAACCAAAAGGCATTCTGTGATATGTAAACGTGCCCCAAGGTGTAGTGAAAGTGGTTTTATGTTGATCTACTTCATCAACTTCTACTTGATTATACCCAAAAAAACCATCTAACATTGATAACATCTCTGAGCCAGTTACTATTTGCAACACTTGATCCATGATAGGTAGAGGGTAGTTGTCCTTTAGAGAAGACTGATTGAGATTCTTGAAATCCACACATATACAAATTTATCCATTCTTTTTCCTTATAGGAACTATGTTGGCAATCCAGGTGGAATAGTGAATTGGAAAAATTATCCTAGCATTCAACATCTTTTGGATCTCTGAAAGGATAGTACATGATATCTTGGGATTGTATTGCCTTTACTTCTACTTGTGAGGTAATGGCCCAGTCTTGAGAGGAATTTCATGCCGAATTTAGTTAGGCCTAAAATATTTTAGCTCATCATAAGAATATGCCAATACATCAATGTAATGGTGAAGAAGAGTGATGAATTTGAGCTTTTCATCGGTAGTGTAACATTTCCCAATGTTGACCATTTTGTACTTTTCTTTGGTACTCAGATTTACTTGATTGAACTCTTTGGATGAACTTGAATCCATTGGTTGCTGCTTGATACACCTATCATGCTTATCAAGTAGTTTCTCAAGAGAAACTAAATCTTTTGGGATTTTATTCCCTTTGAGTTGAAGAAACTCTTCGCTAGTTCATGAACTTGTTTCAGGAACTGATTTCCATGTTGGAGAGGTATTACCTTCAAAATAGAGCTCCTCAAAAGCATCCATCTTTTCTAGAAAAGTGACAATTTGATTATCATCATTAAACACCTACCAATGGTTGGCATTATTAGGTACACTTGGTTGAAAGACCAGCGCAATAGTGTACTTTTTCCCATTGAAATATTTGTGAGGAACCATGAGGGTTACAGAGATAGCCAATGAATTTGCATGATTATTAAACTCTCTAGGCACCACAGAAATACTGAAAGCATCAAAACTTTCAATACAATCCCATACAAGATTGTGATAATGTCACAATCTTTCATTTTTGGTTTGATATAGATTTCTTACCTAACAAACCACCAATTTAGCATCTCTTTGGGCACGAATAATCTTAACACATTTAGCATGAGTAGATTTCAATCCAAGTAATAAAGATTCATACTCGGTGATGGTATTGGTATTGTTGAACTAAAACTTATATGAAGAGGGAAAAATATCTCTTTGTGGAGATATCAAAACAATTTTAGCTCCAGAACTAGTAGAAGAGCAGCTGCCATCAAATTCTAGAATCCAGACATCATTAGAATATGATCTTCTTAAAGATTTCTCTTTGCTAGGGAGGGAAGATCTTTTTTCACCTAAACTTTACTCAACCAATTCTTTTAATTTTTTGTCTGAATTCTTTGAATTGTCACCCAATGAACTTTTATCTGATGAAATAGAAACATCTTCAGTGGACAGAAAGTAATTACCCATTTTTGAGGATTCAAACAAAATTTGAGCTTTAGGGTCTGACATTTGGGTGATTATATATTTTGACCCCTTCTCAAGAAGCAAGTTTTGCATGATGCCCTTAATAGGTATCCTTGATTTAGACATGTCCATATTCAACTCTCCACCTACATCCTTACAAAAATTACATTTGAGCAGAATGCAATAGGAAGCTAGAACATCAACCACTAAGATTATCGTCTTAATCCTCTTATCTGGAAAAGCCACAAATGTAAATTGGGCATCTTTGATTTGCAAAAAAAGTGGCAATTATTTGTTTTCCATGGAGAAACATCTCCCAAAAGTTTTAGTTAAGGTAAGACTAAGAGAGTTTTCTACCTTGGAAGGCATAACATTGTCAGAGGCTCTAGAGTCTATTATACAGTTGCTCAACTTATGACCATTAATCAAAAGGGAAACATACAAAGGTTCTATTTTCCTAGGGGAAATAAGAGGAGTAATGACAAGATTATTTTGGGTGTCTTTGTTCTTTGGGGGATCATGAGTCACTTTTGAAAAATCTTGTCTTGTAAGGACGGTTTTGCTTTTGATGCATTCAGTCAACCTATCCAACTGCTCAGGGTTGGCTTGTAAGTATTCAAACTCAGACATTTAGATCTTGGTCTTCCTAGTATGATCAATTATGTCAAATAACTAAAATGAACTAGAAATATAGGAAGGAAGTCCATCATTCAAGGTTTTATTGGGTGTGGAACTGGTCTAAAAAATGGAAGTAGAAGGTACAAGGTTGTTTCAAGTACTTACTTTCTTATTGATCATCAGGTACTTTGATTAGAAAGGTTGTGAAGTCCCTCGTTTAGAAATCAAAATTACTGGTTGAGGTTATTCTCTTGATTTTCCCTTATCAACTTTTTGAGTTGACTGGTTCTAAGACCTAGTAAAAATAGCATATGATCTATCAAACACTTCTCTCTTTCTTCTAGCTTCATCTTGGTAATTCAAAAAACCAATGTTGGAGTCACCAACTAATTATTCTTATCCTTTTGCAAAGAGATTAGCATCATCTTCTTAGTCTAACTTAGGTTAGAATCAAAAATCATGTTCAACTTCATGATAACCAACTACTGAGTTAGCCAGTGCTGCTTCAATGGCAAGCTTCCCTTGTGCAAGAGGAAGGCGATTGGGTTGCCCTTGATTCTTGGTAGCATTAATTTGATATGAATGGTTAGGGAATGTCTTCCTTGGTATATATTGATAAGGAGTAAACATTCCTTGGGCCATTTGACTTTTCAGAGCTAATAACTTATTTTCTAAATTTTGCACCATAGGATCAGTGGTGCCTGTAGAAGAATTTTCAGCAAACGAAAAAAAATTATTTTTGCTAGGATCTCTTCTTATCTTACCTGAAAGGATAAGATCATCTTTGACCTTAGTAGCCAAAATATAAGCAATAGAAAGATCTATATGGCCAGCCTGCCTTAATAGAAAACTCACTTCAAGAAGTTGAGAATTGATGAATAAGCACTTAAGATTTTTTGGTGTTGGCTGAGCAATTGTAAGAATCATGTTCCTCATCTTATCAAATTTAGCAATGAAGTCTCGCTTAGGCTCATGAGGATCCTTCTTCATTTTCATACGCTGAGCCAACAAGGCTTGTGCTTCTTTTGTGGGTTTGAACCTAGCCTCAAACTTGGCCTTGAGAGTGTTCTAGTCAGTTATAGTCTGAGCTTAAAGATGATAAAACCAATCTATGGCAGTGCCTTGCAATGTTTATATGAACAATCTTACTGATATATCTTCATATTCAATGCCTATCACACCATAGGATATGCATAAATCTATAATATGCTCATCAAGATAAACTTTCCCATCACCATAGAACTTGGAAAAAAAATTTCTTAAACTACAAGGTAGTTCATGTAAATGTGGGGTTAGATTTAGGGGGCCAAAGGTGTTACCCCAAGGGCCTTGGGCTGCCATGATATGATGATTGGAAGAGGGGATAAAAAACATTTATGGAGTATGTATAGACAAAGCTCTGCTAGCAGAGGAAAGAGAAACTTTGCCTGGTATTGGAGACTTGAAATCGGTAGGAGGAAAACTCTTGGTTCACTAGAGGTAAGCTCATTGAGGAGAAAGATCAAAATGCTTTTGTTGCACAAACTTGAATACATGATCAACAATACCTTGAGCTCTCTAGCTTCACGTATACCATAGATATGCCAGAGTATAGAATGGAAAATAACTAGAACTACTTCAACTTGAAGTGTGAGGCTTCAACTTGCATGCTTTTCCCTAGTGGAGTCACTAAAAAGCTATTGGGTGAATATTTTGTCATCAACTAATTGAAGACAAAATTGTTATATCAATAATAGCATAATGAGATAAATCTCTCCTCTCAACAAGGGGAGGCTCCGTATAAACTATTATAAACTAAACATATACTAAATACTAATTGGGGGTAGAATCACACCATCCATTTCTCTTTTTTCAGAAATGATGTTCACAAAATAGAGGAAAACTCCTATGTAATAACTGAATCCATTTCTCTTTTTTTAGAAATGATATTCATAAAATAATAGGAAAACCTCCCAAGTGATAACTAGATCCACAAGAAACCCACAAAAGCACAAAGTCTTTCATTGCTTCTCTTACCGATTAAGTACGTAGGACACCGTATAATGAATTATAGCCCAAAGTCTCCACCATAAACTACAACAGAGTATATGATCACAAAGGATAAAAGTACTTCAAAGCCTTTCCAATATCCTTTGTGCTAAAATGCAAAATACATAAGGTAAAGACAATTATGGTAGCACAAAGTCTCCATAATTGGCTTCAGGACATCTTCCAAATTATTTTCACTTTCTCTACTTATTTGATCAAATAGATAAGACTATATTTAGGAAAAAGATATAAGAACAATTTCCTACATAAAAAAAGTTATTTCAATAAAAAGTTTGAAAGGTCACTTTCTCATTCACCTGATAAAATATGATTAACAATCTGACCTCAAAGTCTTAAAAATGCCTTTCAATTTGGGTAGAGTTTTGCTTCTAATAACTGAGAGATCTCCTTCATTCAAAATGAGAAATTACAATATATAGCATACAAAGAAAGACTTTGGTGCTTGTATTCACAAAATGGCCCATGCTACATTGAATACATTAGAAAGAGGAAGTTCTATTTAGGGGCCATGCTAGAGTAGGTTACCAATCCTAACTTTAGTGTTTAAATCATATCAAATGTCTTCTCCCGAACATGGGTTGCATGATCTTTTGAAAGGCAAGGCCGCTCCTCTTTATGATACTTACACGACTGTCCACTTGTATTTACTCAAATGAAGAGAAATAGGCCATGCCATTTTTCTTCATTTGAGTAAAGAGGAAGTTATATTTAGGGGCCATGCTAGAGTAGGTTACCAATCTTAACTTTGGTGTTTAACTCATATCAAATGTCTTCTCCCGAACATGGGTTGCATGATCTTCTGAAAGGCAAGGCTGCTCCTCTTTATGATACTTACACGACTATCCACTTGTCTTTACACTCTTTGATATCCACCTAGTGGACTATTCCACCCACTAGAATAACTCTTTTGTTGATGCTTCTATATTCTATATTTTATTCCCTCTTTCCTTGCTATAGTTTGTCTCTTCCTATTGATTTGAGCTCTCAAAGCTATCTTCTCACCTTCTACTAGCTTTTTCAGCTCCTTTCTCGACAGATCACTGAGTTTGTCCTTAGGTCTACATTATTTGAAAATCAATGGTTATTCTATTATCCTAAATTTGATGTCTGTGGGGATGTCACCAGTCTCTTGAACCATTTTGAACCTTGAATCATCTTGAACCTTTAAACTGTTTTGAACCTTTGAACCGTTTTGAAACTTTGAACCATTTTGAAGTAGAGTTCAATGGTTCAATGGGTCAATAGTTCAATGGTTTGGTGGCATTCATTTCAAATCATTGAACCCAACCATTGAACCATATATCATTGAACCTCAGCGTCGAACCATCCTTATCAATTTTAGGAAATGCCTTCAAGTGTTTTGAATTGTTCATTGTTCATTTTTCCAACTGAAAAGCCCTTTGAAAATGAGAGATTTCCTTTTGCTGAAAAGACTTGGGTAATTGGATAGCTTGACTACTTAGAACATTTTTGAGAAGGAAGGAAACCATTTTTTGGTCTACAGGACCAAAATGGTTAACATGTTGACTACAAAAATGAGTGGCTGATTTTGGGGACAACAATTTCTTAAAACATCATATCTTTTATTTCCTAAGATTTTGTAGTGACTGACATCAGTTAACACTATCAGTGTCATTAGGCTTTATCTACTAACATTAGTTATTCCATTGACATCAATAAATGTTTCCTACTGATATCAATCATCCCTACCAATGTCAACAACTGTGTAATTTCATTTGCTCAAATAACAAGCTAAAATAACCCATTTTCCTACACTCAAACCTGGTTTCTCTTTTTTTGTTTCAAATATATGGTAGTAAGACTATTTAAACCACCTCTTTAATGTTATTGACACAAGCTTAGGCCAAAATTATTGTTGATTATACAAGTTGACAACCACTTCCACTTTCCCCTCTCACTTCTAGTTTTGTCATGGACCATAATTCAGCTATTAACCAAATTCCCATTGTGCCTGAGGGAGATCGATATTCTTCTAAATTTATTGATCATAATCTGGTATCCCTTTAGCATTACCTTGTTATGAGCTAAACCCATAATTTTATAGATGACCTAATATATGGTATGCCAACCTCTTTAATTGAGAAAACCTCAGTTTTAGTTGCCTCCACTATTTTCCCCATGATTACCCAAACCACCACTTCGATGACTAACATAAATATAAACAATGTCCAAAATGTGGCATCTCCAACTACCCAATCCCACTTAAACACTAGAGTAACTTCCCTACTTTCACAAGCATAACTAGTTCAACCAAGTCATACCCCAATCCAAAATTTAGTGGTACCTATTCCATCCACCCTTATGCCTCTAATCACCTAAGTTATGACTCACACTTAATCCAATCTAACCATGCCAATAATTCAACCAACAATAACAACCAACTAAGGCATAGTCTCAAACCCAATGGGACAAGTCCCTTTTCTTTCCACACCTCAGTCTATCACTCATTATCCTTATGTTGCCTTAGCATAACCTTAGCAAGTTATATCATATTCCCCCTCTGCTTCTTATTAGTTTTCCTATAACTTATGAGGAATCCCCAAAACTAATCCCCCTCAAGACCTCATTAAGATGCTAATGGTCAAGATGTCTAATCTAGAGACATCCATTTCTGGTTCAAAGAATGTATTATCTTATGATTCGATATGAAATGAACCAATCCATCCTTCTGTGCCTATTCACCCTTATCCAAAATAATGGAAACTCCCTAAATTTACTGATTTTTATAGTAAAGAGGACCCAAAACAACACTTAAAATCATTTAGACATGCTTGTTATTTAATATGACATGATGATGCATTACTACTTCGCACTTTCCCTATGTCTCTTTTAGGTGTTGCCTTAGATTGGTATAGATATATACCTCAACACTCCCTTTTCTCATTTACCCAACTTACACAAATATTATTAGACCATTTCTATATTAACATTTCTAAAAATCTTTTTATATTAGACCTTTATTCTATCAAATAATGTGATGATGAGTCTATTACTTATTTTGTTTCTCATTGGAGAAGCTTGATCAATCAACTCTCCTTCTCCTTACCCCAACTTGATCTTATTGAGTTTTTATCAAGGGTATGTGCTAAGCACATCTCATCACACTCTAGGTAAAAAATTTCAACACATTTATGAAGTTTTTACAATGGCACAGAAACTAGAGGTTTGAGTTATTGATGAAGTCAAAGTCAAGTTATGCAGTAAAAATCCCAATACCAAGAAAAATGACTCCTCTAAAAATTTTCCCTCTAACCAAAAGGCTAAGGCTCTACCAACACAATGGTCATTAAGGTAGCCTCTTCCACAAACACAAACCAATCTAACTCTTCAACTTCTCAAAACCTAACCAAGAAAATCCAATAATGATATGAACAAAGACAATACACTCCCATTGGGGAATCATATACATCCATCTTGGAGAAATTATTAGAATAAGGTGTCATAACCCTTCCTTAGATTAAACCTCCTATATAGTTAAAACCTTATCATCTTATCCCAACCTGGTATAATGAAGATGAGTTTTGTGGTTACCATTGAGTTAAAGGTCATGACTCCAATAACTGCAAGACACTCAAGAACATTATTCAAGATATGATTGATACAGGTGAGCTCATCTTGGATAATCCTAATGTACCTCCTAATCAAAGTATGGATGTGTTTAAACACCCTTTTCCTAACCATTCACCAAATCAAAATATTTTCCAGTCCACAACTAATTCAAGCTATCATAATATCCATACGATTAATATGGTTTTTCCTTTATTTTTAGTTAAACCTGCCCCTCAATAAGAGACACCTATTTTATCAACTCCTCCCCCACATTTAGTGGCATATATTTTCCCATCCTTCCTCCTTAGATAAAACATCCTATTTTACCTATTCCACTCCCTCAAGAAGAGGAATATCTTCCTTTTCTACTTCTTTTACCAAATGAGGATCCTGTAACCCCAATTCTATTTGCACCAATATTACCTATCCTCTTATCACTTAAAGACCACACCCTACCTATTCCTTAGCCACATGTTTAAGGGAACATCATTCATGAATTATACCCTCTTGAGGAACCTTCTTCACCTACTTCTCCTCCACCTATAGAGAGTGATACCCCACCCACTTCACCTTTCCACCTAGAAGAGTCCATATTATCCAATCCCATAATAGATGAGATACCTATTGTGCTTACTCCAATTCCACCACTCTTACCCCTTTTTTCTACCTATGGAGGATCATAATTTACCCATGACTCACCCACATGTTGAGGGAACCATAATAACTATGCTTAACCCTCTTTAGGTACCTACTTCACCTACCTCCCCTCTACCCATGGCAGACCAAGTCTCTTCTCCCATCTATGTTGAAGAAGACCCCACTATGGTTCTTTCTCATCTTTGGCCTGAAGTATCGAAAACGATCAATTTATCTCTTTCCAAAACACCATATATTTCTAAAGACACAATCATAAAGCCTACATCAATTTCATCAAAACCTTTCTCATGTTTGATGAAAAGTCTTGAATTTCTTGACTTTACAAAGCTTGACCATGTGGAATTTTAGGACTAGCTTAAGACTCCATATCTGACACAATGAATTTTGACCTTTACCACCAATCCCCTTACTACCCTTTACCCTAAGGTCTTTTACAAATCTAGATATTCTTCACCAAAAGACCTAAGAGTTTAGCCATCTAGGTCAGAACCCTCATCCTCATAAGAATATATTACATTAAAGTAGATCATACCCTTAGGTGTATGCCCCATTTGTAATTTAATTCATCCATAGGTAAAATTATATTTAACTCCTCAACCAAAATTTGGAGTTTCTCACCCTAAAATATAGAATAATGTTAAGCCTTCTAGATCTCACCAATCCCTTCTTTAACCCTTAACTTTACCATCCATTTTGGGACCACACCCTTCTACTTTAGTTGGAATATCATCTATCTAAGCCAAATAAAAGGTTAATCCACCTCCACTCGTTCCCTCACCATCTAGTAGGCCTCTCACATCTGACACTAAGAAAGTGATAGAAAATCATGTAACTCCACTATCTCTAAATAAGACACCATGAAAAATTACCTTTCCAACACTAAAATAAAATAAAGTGTCCACTCTTATTAGTATGACAAGTGTAAGCCCACTTGTAGGCTCTCAAATATTTTTATTAAATTAGTTATTGCAATATTTGTTAATAAATCTTCCTCTAATTAATCCTTATTATCCTCTTGAAATGAAGCAATCTTCATTTGATGATACACAAGTGTGTTTATATCATTGTTTACCTAGACATGATATTGAGAATTGTAAAGCCCTCACAACAGTTATTCAGTAACACTTCGATGTTGACACTTTTTTTTATGACACTACCATTAACCTTTCCATTATTCCACCTTTGGAATAAACATTACCTCCTACTATTCCACCTAAATTAAAACCCAAATATGTCATCATAACCCCTTTACCACCTCCTTCACCAACTTTTCAAATCAACATAGTTAATGTGGCCACACGATCACAAAACCAAAAAGATAAAGCTAAGGATAAGGTCACTGCACCTTGGACCCATCCTTCACCAAAGAAACTCCCCCTACTAATCCTAATATTTCCATCATGGGTGCTCCTAAAACAACATCTTCAGATGTTATCCAAAGCTCAATGGTGAAATAGCTTTACCAAACTCCTATGAAAATGTTTTTGTATGAGTTAATCCAAAGCTCATCCCAACACCATCAAGATTTAACTAGTGCTTTGCAAGTAATTGAGGTAAAATTAGATGGTCCCTAACCTATGGACACTTTGGTTGTCTCCCTAAATTCTATCTCCCTGATTTCTTTTAGTGATTTAAAAATTCCACTTCAACACCTTGAAGATCAAGATTATACCCTTTTTATTACTGCATATGTTGATCAAACTCATATCAAGAGAGTTATGATCGATGGGGGAGCTAGTATTAATTTTTTTCCAACCATGCCTACAAATAACTAACCCTTCCTAACAATTTCATGTGTCAAACTAATGTGGTACTCCATTATTTTAATGATACTACAACTACTACAGTGGGCACTATTGTCTTACATATTCATGTAGGTCCCCACACAATTATTAAACTCTTATATGTTATGGAATGAGAGTTACAATGTAATATACTACTTGGATGACATTGGATACATGATATGGCATGTGTACCCTCAACTTTACACCACTATGTCAAGTTTGAACACGATGGACAAGTACATGTTATACCTATTGACCCACCTCTATTTAAAACATGTAATATGACCTATAGTCCCAATGATGTTCTCATCCCATTGAAAAAATCCTCTTCCTTGCATGATAGTTTTAAAGCTTCCATAAGCTACACTCCCATAGTTACACAGATATTAGTAACACAAATTCTTGACAAGGATCCCATGGAGGAGACCTTTCAACATTTGTCACTTGGAAAAAATCATTTGTTGACTCTTGACATGTTTTATACTCCACAAGAATATGGAAGGCTTCACATGCACCCAAATTATGATCCCTGTATTAGGATGGTCATCCCCTAATGGCCCCCCTAACCTTCAAACCAATTTCACATATGGGGGAATTAATCAAGCTCCTACTATCAGTAATCCATATTCTTCACCACAACCATTTATCTGTGACTTCTCTTTCTTGGGTAACCCTAACTTCACTCACACACATCTCTATAGGTGTGCCTAGAAAGGATTTGGTCTAGGTCATTATGAACAAGGTGTCCATACACCTATTGAATATCCTACTAGCAACACCATTGAAAATGCCAAAAAGAGGTATGGGGTGGGATATGATAAACCAAATAAACTCACTAAAACCTCCCATGAACCAATTATCAAAGAACCAGTCTCTCCTTCTCCACCATCACCTACTAAATTAGAGGTATCTGTACCTTCTAATTTTATTTTTTTCCATAAATTCCATCTATTTGGGGCCTCTCACCTATCATTAGGTTAAGGAAACAAGGTCCCTTCCTCTCATTCATCTTGAAATAATCGATGAAGTTTCTCCCACTATTAAAACTATCCAATGTCAAGATTATGATGCAATTCTAACCTACACGAGTGCAGATGATTCCTATATCTAATGATTAATCCCATAAAAAACATAAGCTATGTTAAATAAATCAACCATTAACATTAACCTTCCCTCCCATGACAACCATCACATCCTCAAGATTGGCTAATCTTTAGATTCATCTAAGCAAGCTAACTATGCCATATTTCTTAATGACCATAGCAAAGCCTTTACTTGGTCATATAATGAAATGCTTGGTATTGACCTCTCTATCATCACCCATAACATTATCACCAATCAATATGATAAACCCATTAAGCAAAAGTTTTGAAAAATGCATCCTTGTATTACTCTCCTTGTCAAAGAAGAGCTCCAATGCCTCTTTTCTATTTAACATTATCCAACACATCGATTACCCGTAATTGATTTCCAATATTGTCCTTATTAAAAAATCTATCAAGGGAATCTTTTTTTTCACTGACTATCATGATTAAAACCTCAATTGTCTAAAAGATGATTTCCCATTGCCTAGTATCAACCAATTTGTTGATCTAATGACTGCCCATGAGATGCTATCACTTATAGATGGATTTTCTGGGTATAATCAAATCTTTGTTGCTCATGAGGATCAACACACGAAAACCTTTATTACCCCATGAGGACCTATTATTAGGTCATGTCCTTTGCCTTGAAGAATGTTGGTGCAACCTACCAACATGCCATGAATTACATTTTCCATGATCTCCTACACAAAATTATGGAAGATTAAGTGGATGACTTACTCAAAAAATATAAACTTAGTCAAGAACACTTGATAATTATCAAAACCATAATAACTCATCTCCTCCAATATAATGTTTGACTAAACCCAAAGAAATGTGTCTTTAGTGTTTTTTCCAATAAACTCTTAGGTTTTATCATTTCTCTCCATGATATTGATGCCGATCCTACTAAGGTTAGAGAAGTCCTAGAGATGCTTCCACCTACTAATATAAAAAAACTCCGTAGCCTACAAGGAAAAATTTAGTCCATTTGATGCTTCATTTCCTAGTTGTTAGATCATTGCCAACCCTTTCACCATCTCTATAAAAAATATGCCTCCTTCTAATTGTTGACCATTTTAGGTACAACAGGCCAAAATGGGTCCCCTTTTTTCCCTGCTATTCTGAGCCAATTCATTTTTTGATTTTACACAAGTATAGAAATTTCTAAAGACTATACAATAATTTTCTATAGACTCTATAGGAAATTTCTACAGACTCTATAGGAATTTTTTATGGACTTTACAGGCCTAATTTCTATGGACTCTACAGGTAGTTTTTTCAGCAGATGAAGAACCAATTCAAAGAGTGCAAGGTTTTACAAAGCTTCTTCAACTCTTGTCAAAATAAAATCATTTGGTTCATCACTTTGGTTCATCACCTTGGTTCAATGACAAAGGTTAAATATCTTGGTTCAATGCTTTGGTTCAATGCTTTGGTTCATTGCCCAGGTTCAATGGCTTGATTCAAGGCTTTGGTTCAATGGCTTGGTTCAACAGCTTAGTTTAACGCTTTGGTTCATCACTTTGGTTCAACGGCTTGGTTTAACACTTTGGTTCAATGGCTTGGTTTAATGACTTGGTTCAATGGCTTGGTTTAATCACTTTGAACTTGGAAATATTGAATCGTTAAACCATTGAACTGTTGAACCATTGTTGGTTCAAGCGATTGGTTCAAGTGTTAGGTTCAAGTGCTTGGTTCAAGTGGTTGGTTCAAGTACTTGGTTCAAGTAGTCAAATGATGAGTATAATATATTATTGAAGCATTAAACCATTGAACCAATTATTGGTTCAATCAAATGGTTCAAAGGAATGCCTGAAAGGAAAAAAGCCTGAGAGCAGAAGCTGATAAGTGTCATCTATCAGGACACATTATAATTTGTCTCTAAAAGTAGTAGAACATGCCACGTGTCCCTTGTAAAACTTAGTGGAGCATGACAAGTGTCTGCATCCTAGTTTCAAATCATATTTCAATAATCTTCCCTCAGAGTTCTGTAGAGGGCACAAAGTGGAAACTATAGAAGGTTTTGATATGTTTTTCTAAAAGTAGCAGAATGTGCCACTTATCCCTTGTAAAGCTTAGTAGAAGCTGACAAGTGTCAACATCTACAACTTCTTCATTCCATTTTGTTATTAAGGACTATGGTGGGCCCCAAATGAATTGATAAAGTAAGTAGAGTGTGCCAAGTGTCATCATCTATGTGAATTTGAATGAGTCCCAAATGTTTCTATATTGTTTCTAAAGCTCAGCAAAAGTTTCCATGTGTCATCTTCCATAAGATTATCAAAAGGTATCTAAAGCTTCTATAAGTTAAGTAGATGCTGCCATGTGTCCTCGCCTATTTCACAATGGAACATGCCATGTGTCACTTGTTGAGATTAGTGGAAAGTGGCCAAAGCAAGCAGGAAAGACACGAAACAATTGCTAAGGAGGATGACGAATCTGAAGATGTCAAATTTGTGGTAATGAAATAGCTATTGATCTTTGTAGACTTAAGGGTGAACCCGAAGGAATTCAAAGGCTTAAGGATAGAAGGAATAAATCATTGAGGAGGGAGTCCAAAGAGCCAAAGAATTAGCAAAAAAGACAAAGCTAGGAAGGGGCAAAAGAGCCAAGTGTAGAAACGAACAAAATAGTCCAAGTGGTAAAGGAAGGTGTCAACTCAAGGATTTACTCCAGTGGTTGACACAGTGTCTGTGAATTGGTCATCAAGAGGCACAAATAATGAATGGTGTGAACCATTTTTCTTCACTTTGCATTGATGAGCATACAAACTGTGTGAATGCCTTGAAGGAGTGGTCTTGTTTGCAAACAAATGGCACATCCTATGTTTTAAATGCCTAAAGTCAAAATAGGAGTGGACACAACATCCTTTCTCATCAGCTTCCTCTTCCCAATGCTCTAAATACACATGGACCAACTTGAAAAAAGGCACCAAAGTCTTTTCCAAAAAGTGCCAAAGTCTTTTCCTCTTCTCTATGTATATTGTAAACTTCTCATTTGAGAGGATCCTCTTAGCTCATAAGGCAAACCTCTACCCAAAAATCTCTAGGTTTATAAGGTGTAACTCTACCATATTTTTACCTTGAATCAAGATTTAGTAATTTTTTACCTCCATTTGAACTTGCACTCACACATATGTCTATGTTTTCTTTTATGTTAAGTCATTTTCTTTTATGCTTTCACAAAATGATTCTAGCATGTCTAGTGTATTGTGAAGTTTCTTCTTTTGTAGGTCTACTGAAGTGTCTACAGTAGGAATATAGGTGCATGTGAATAGGCTACCATAGTGTGTCTCAGAACACCTCTGGTAGTTCTTCCTCCCTATATCTCTACGGACCCCTATCTCACTAACATAGAAGAGTTTCCCATATCAGATGAAGTGTATGCCAGCTTATTTTTGGTGAAAAGCATATGTTTGATCTAGTTAGATCAAAAAAAATTGTTGTATCACCTTTTAATTTAGGTTTAGGTTCTATTTTTCAATAATCCTTCTCCCTTTTCACCCCCACTTTTTTTATTTATTTGTTAGAAGTAGGAAATCTAAAACCTAAAAGATACATCAAAGGGATCTAGCCCTTATCTAGAGACTCTCCCTCCAATTTTTCCAGACCCATAGGCAAGAGGGGAGTTTCCATTATTGCATGTGGAAGGTAGGAGCTCAGCCTCCTATCGAGGGTGCAATCCACTATGTAAACATTTTTTGTCACGCTTGGTGGGACCAACTAGGACAAGTTTTGTCCAAAGAGTTGAATAATTTTGGTGTGTTCTTCAACCAACCAACCTTTGGAGGATTTTTTATCAACACCAATGGTAACTATAAGTTGAATTAGCTGGTTAAGTAGTCCTGGTGCCATCAAAAAATCACATTTTTTGTATAACTTTGGTGAAGCTCAGGTTGTCATGGAACCACCTCAAACTCTAGCGTTACTTCCCTCATTATTGAAGGGTAACCAGGAGAGTTGTTTGGGGTGATTCCATGAACATTTTGAGCTTGATCAAAACCACATGAAAGAAAACAAGGTCCATGGTTTTGAGCAATGGCATTGTACATGCCAAATACATTTTCAATTGAAGCATCTCTTCTTGTGTATAAGCAAGCCCTTCCTAGTCTTGCTCAGCTCCCTCAGGTCTCAAAACATGATTGCAAGATCTTGACTTCAAAGCAAATAATGGAATCATGGGGCAAGAAGGAGGAGAAGAAAGGTTTTGTTCAAAATGTTGAAAAGAATGAACCTGCTCTTACTCATCATGATGATTCCTATGACCTCCAAGAAAGGTTGTTCTAAGAAGACATAGACAGGTGAATTGTAGAGTTAGAGTCTAGAGCGAGATTCCTTGACCAATGTTTGATGGACATTTTAGACTAAATAGTACATTCCATGTCTAAATACACCCCATTTGCACAGCTCTAAGACAACTATTAGGCCACATCTAATATAAATGAAGTGATGTCCAAATGGAAAGAGGAGAATCATTCGATTCTAGCTTAGGGACTGCCTCCTCTTGCACATGGGTTTAATCTTCAGCCTTCCACTTCATCCCTTCTTAGAGAGGAACCTATTTTGTAGGAGGAAAGTAAAGAAGAGAAGATCCAATCTATTGTTATCCAGGAGGCTATCATGAGTGACAATGAAGAAGAAATCATCATGGATTCTCCCTCTGAGGACATCATCAGTAATAGAGAAGACATGGGTCATGCATACATGTAGATGTTCCAGCAATATGAAGAGGAACGTAAGAATGGTGAGCTCTTTCCTCCCTTGTTTGATGAACTTCCTTATTGCTTCGATGAGGAGTATGACTATGCCATGGAGCCTGAGCTAGAGGAGGATCAGGTGGATGTCTTTGAATAACTAAAGACTCTAATCCTTAAGCACGAAAAGGAGAGGCTTGTCCATCTTGAGGAAATCCTTGAAGAAGAGAGCTTTGAACAAAAAGGTGATGTTTTGTGGGATGAGAAATCAGTTTTTGATTCCATTTTAGACATCACAATAGTCACCATTCTTCAAGAAAGCCATGAGGGAGTAGAAGATGAGTTTGACAAGGTCTTCAATGAAGTAGAAGGAAACAAGTCAAACCATGGTGCATTGCAAAGGGATTGTGCATTTCAAAGGGCTTATGGCGATGAGCCAATAACCATCAATTTCTTGATGAGATGCACCAACATGAAGTACCAGTATTCAATAAGCTTCTAAGAGTAAGAAGAGTACGTATATGTTAGAAGCATGTTTCACTCTGATCCACTCAGATGAAAGCCAATCGAGGTGGTAGGCAAGAGGAGTAGGTCACCAAATCTCTATTTCATTCAGCCACTTGTTTGGTACCATAAGTTTCTTAGCCAAGAAGGAGACTTAAGAAATTTTCCCTTTGATCTAGGAGGGAGGCAAATATACCTAATTAGCTATATATAGTAGTTTGATTTTAGTTTCTTTTCCTATTCTCCCTAAGTGTTGTTGGCACAAGTAGTGTTTTTATCCTTGTGTGTGTTTTCCCTTATGTTTGGGGTAAAAGGCTTCATGATTGATTCTTTTATATCTCAAAGTTGTTGCTAACTTTTTCAAGTTGCATTCTAACTTTGTGCCCAATGGATTTTAAGGCAACTAGTTTCTAAGCATAGTAGGCATGCTTACCTTGGGAGTCACCAATTTGTTGACCATTTTTGGTCTAACAAGCCAAAATTAGTCCCCTTCTTTCCCTTTTATTTTGAGCCAATTCATTTTTTTATTTTGCACAAGTCTAGAAATTTCTACAAACTCTACATGAAGTTTTTACGGACACTATAGGAAATTTCTATGGACTCTGTAGGAATTTTCTACAGACTCTGTAAGTCTGATTTCTATAGACTCTACAGGTAGTTTTTTCATAGATGAAGAACCAATTCAAAGAGTGCAATATTTTACAAACTTTTTCGACTCTTGTTAGAATAAAATCACTTGGTTCATCACTTTGGTTCATCACCTTGGTTCAACAGCAAAGGTTCAACGACTTGGTTTAATGATTTGGTTCAACGGCTTGGTTTAATGCTTTATTTCATCACTTTGGTTCATCGCCCAAGTTCAATAGCTTGGTTCAACACTTTGGTTCAATGGCTTGGTTTAATGGCTTGGTTCAATGCTTTGGTTCATCACTTGGTTCATCACTTTAGTTCAACAGCTTGGTTCAATGCTTTGGCTCAATAGCTTGGTTCAATAGCTTGGTTCAACGGCTTGGTTCAATCACTTCAAACATAGAAATATTGAACTGTTGAATCATTGAATTATTGAACCATTGCTGGTTCAAGCGGTAGGTTCAAGCACTTGGTTTAAGTAGTCAAATGATGAGTAGAACATAGTATTGAACCATTGAACCAATTATTGGTTTAATCAAATGGTTCAAAGGAATGCCTAAAAGGAAAAAAGCCTGAGAGCGAAAGTTGCCTAGTGTTGTCTACCAGGACACATTATAATTTGTCTCTAAAAGTAGTGGAATGTACCACGTGTCCTTTGTAAAACTTAGTAGAGCACAACAAGTGTCTGTATTCGAGTTTTGAAGACTCTATCAATAAGCTTCCCTTAGAGTTCTGTGGAGGATGCCAAGTGGCAACTGTGAAAGGTTTTGATATGTTTTTATAAAAGTAGTGGAAAGTGCCACATGTCCCTTGTAAATCTCGATGGAAGCTAACAAGTGTCAACATCTACGATTTCTTCCTTCATTTTTTTATTGAGTAAGGACTGTGGTGGGCCCCAGATGAATTGCTAAAGTAAGTAAAGCATGCCAAGTGTCATCATTCGTGTGAATCTAAATGAATCTTGAATGTTTCTATATTGTTTCTAAAACTCAGTGGAAGCTGCCATGTGTCATCTTCTGCAAGACTCTTAAAAGGTATCTAAATATTTTATAAGTTAAGCATATGTTGCCACATGTCCTCACCTATTTCACAGTGGAACACACCACATGTCACTTGTTGAGATCAGTAAAAAGTGGCCAAAGCAAGCATGAAAGACATGAAAGAATTGCTAAGGAGGATGATGGACCCGAAGATGTCAAATTTGTGGCAATGAAATAGTTGTTGATATTCATAGACTTAAGCATGAACCTAAATTAATTCAAAGTCTTAAGGCTAAAAGGAAGAAATCATCGAGGAGGGAGTCCAAAGAGCCAAAGAATTAGCAAAAAAGACAAAGATAGGAAGGGGCAAAATAGCCAAGCGTAGAAATAGACAAAAAAATCCAAGTGGTGAAGGAAGGTGTCGACTCAAGGAGTTACTCTAGTGGTTGACATAGTGTCTGTGAATTGGTCATCAAGAGGTGTAAATAGTGAACAACGCAACCCATTTTTCTTCACTTTGCATTAATGAACAGAAAAGATGCATGAATGCCTTGAAGGAGTGGTCTTATTTGTAGATAAATGGCATGGCCTATGTTTAAAATTCCTGAAGTCAAAATAGGAGTAGACACAACATCCTTTCTTAGCAACTTCCTCTTCCCAATGCTCTCAATGCACATGCACCAACTTGAAAAAAGGTGCCAAAGTCTTTTCTATAAAGTGCTGAAGTCTTTTCCTCTTCTCTATATAAATTGTAAACTTCTCATTTGAGAGGATCCTCTTAGCCTGTAAGGAAAAGCTCTACCCAAAAATCTCTAGGTTTGTAAGGTGGAACTCTGCCAGAATTTTACCTTGAATCAAGACTTAGAAATTTTTTACCTCCATTTGAACTTGCACTCACGCATATGTCTATGTTTTATTTTGTGTTAAGTGATTTTATTTTATGATTTCATAGAATGATTCTAGCATGTCTAGGGCATTGTGAAGTTTTTTCTTTTGTAGGTTTTCCAGAAGTATCTACAATAGGAATATAGGTGCATGTGAATAGGCTACCATTGTGTGTCTCAAAACACCTCTAGTAGTTATTCCTCCCTGTATCTCTATGGACCCGTGTCTCATTGACACAAAATATTTTCCCATATCAGATGAAGTGTATGTCAACTTATTCTTGGTGAAAAGTGTATGTTTGAGCTAGGTAGATCAAACTTTTTTGGTGTATCACCTTTTAATTTAGGTTTAGGTTCTACTTTTTAGTAATCCTTCTCCCTTCTCACCCCCCCCCCCCCCCCCCCCCTTTTTTTATTTATTTGTTAGTAGTAGGAAATCTAGGACATAAAAGATACATCAAAAAGAGCTAGCCCATATTAAGAGACTCTCCCCCTAGTTTTGCTAGACCCATAGGTAAGAGGGGAGTTTCCATTGTTGCATGTGGAAGGCAGGAGCTCAGCCTCCTATCAAGGGTGCAATCCACTATGTCAACACTAATGAAATACATATTTCCAAGAAGCCTTTGACACACTTAAATAATATCTCCTTTCCCCATAATTTCTTATTCCACCTAAGGAAAATCAACATTTTTACCTATACATCTCTGTAATAAACCATTCTCTAGGTGTTATGATTACACATCAAGATGACCAACATTGAGAGCAAGCGGTTTATTACATCATTCATACACTTATTGGTTATGAGACTCAATATACCCATACTAAATACTTTACCTTGCATTGGTCTTTTTCTGCCTCTAAACTTCATCATTATCTCCTAAATCATAAAACCTATGTGGTTACACATATTGATCCTCTCAAATACATGCATTACAAACCATATCACAACTAATATGTATCTCTATGGCTCATGCTTCTTGATGAATTTGACTTTGATTTTATTCAACAAAAATCTATTAAGGGTCAAATAATTATGGAATAGTTAGTTTTTACCCCTTTACCTAACAATCAACCTTCAAACCTTGAATTATCTGATGAATCTATTATAACTCTCTCCACCGATGACATATCCTATCAAATAATTATGTTATTTTATGGATCTAGATGCCAATATGGTGGGGGTGTGTGGGTCATTATTATTACTCTAGATGGTGAACCTATTCCTTTGTCATTTAAATTAGATTTTGAATGCACTAAAAATATGGCTGAATATGAGGCTTTGATTCTAGGATTTCAAATAACTTTCTTCTTAGGTATCAAATCCATAACAATTTTTGATGATTCTCAGCTAGTGGTTAACCAAGTTAATGGTTCTTACCTATGCAAAAATTAAATTATGTAATAGTATAAACATCATGTAGATGCACTCTTGGTATCATTTTACTCTTATCTCTTGAAAATTATTCCTTGATCTATAAACAAGTTTTCTGACATGATGGCTTCACTTACTTCACAGATACGTTCTTCATCCTCCTCTTTGATAATCTATGTCACTGTGCATCACTTAACATTACCCTCCTATGTCTCAGATAACATCCTCTTTGTTATAAATGTAACAACCAACCCATAAGACTTATGGTACAAACAACTCATGGATTATCTTTCCTTCTCTATTACCCCTCCTAATATTTCTAATAATGGGAAGTGAGCCTTTATAAAACATATCACTTGTTACACTATACTAGGGGGACTTCTATACAATTAAAGTTTTGATGGTCTTCTCCTTAGATGCCTAGATAATACTGAGACTCCCTTTGCTATTAAGGAAGTCCATGATGGGATTTGTGGTGGGTATTTCAATGGTCACATAGTTTATAAATTTATTCTTTGACTTGGTTATTATTGGCCCACACTTCATCAAGGCTGTGATAATTATGTTCAGTGTTATGCCAAGTGTCAATAATATGCTAACCTCTTTCACATTCCCAATCATGTATTACAAGTCACCAAAGACTTTTATCCCTTCTCCTAATGGGGCTTAGATCTAATCGTAGAGATTAACCCTCATTCATCTCTCTATCATTACTACCACTGAATACTTTACTAAGTGGGTTAAGGTTATCCCTCTTATTTCCACTAAAGCTGACAAAATTATCGACTTCATTAGCCATCACATCATGTATCATTTTGGTGTACTTCATAAGATTATAATAGATAATGTCATGTATTTCAAGAAAAATATTGTTTAAGATATTTGTGATGCATTTGGAATCAAGTTAGGCTTCTCATCACCATATTATCCCCAAGATAATGGACAATTAGAAGCTTCTAACAAAACTTTGACCAAAATTCTCATGAAGGTAGTAAATGATATAGGCAAGGATTTGTACACACACATTCCTTTTGCTTTATGGGCTTACCTCACTAGCATTAAAACCCCTATAGGTACTACACCTTTTTCATTGATAAATGGGATAGAGGCTATTTTACCTCTTGAGGTCCAAATTCCCTCTCTTCACATTCTTCTACATGACATACTTACTAACGATGATTTTCATGAAGAACGTTTAGCTCAACTTGAATTGATTGATGAATGCCATCTCATCACCCTCAACCACCTCCAAATCTATCAAGAGCATATCAAATGTGCTTATAACAAAAACCTCAAAGAGTGATATTTCAATATAGAAGATCTCATCTTAAAATAAAATCAACATGTGATGAGCATGGAGAAAAGCAAATGGGGTAAGTTTTATCCTAATTGGCTTGGACCTTATATCATAACTCACAAGTATGGTTCAAGAACTTATCACTTATCTTCTCTTGAAGGAAGGCCAAAACCTTAGCCTTTAAATTCCTTACATCTATGACCATTCTTTTGTTAAACTAGTGTTACTTTATTTCATGTTTAACTTGAGCTCATCCCTTGAGCATCGCTATTACATTCATTTCCCTTCCTCTTCAGCCTTACTCCTATACACTTATATAACTTACACAGTGGTATGGTTTTATCCTCAAAGTGGAAAAATCTTAAGCCTCTATAGTCTTTTTGATGACTAAAATAAAAAAAATGGGATAGTTGAAAAAGTTATGAAATCTTAGGTCATGCTTTTTAACCTAGCCTACTCCCTTAAAGGACAGCTACGTAACTTCCCTTTTTTACTATCAATAGATTGATCCCTTGAAGATAAATATATAAAATTCAAAATAAATGCTTAGAACAATCCCTTAAAGAATGGTTAAGCCATGATTTGTTCTCAAATGGAAAAATAAATGCAAAGGGATCCTCACCTCTACACAACCTTAACCTATACAAAATCCCATTGTAGGCTTCCCACATTGATTAGCTTACATAAAAAAAGCCAAAAAAAGGCTTTTAGTCATGAAATTGCCTATATTATCTCTCGGGTCACCCACAAAAGGGACATATCATTTCTACTAGCTAGGTTATGCTATCTAAACATTTTCCTTCATTCTAGCCTTTTTTCCTTGCATACTCTTTCAAGGGACTATGAAGCTCACTTAACATAAGGTAAGGATGACGCTTCTCTAACAAACATAAGGGTTCAAGGATATAAGGAATGAAAGAGGCTCATTTTCTTTAGCCTATTTATGTTCTACATTATGGTCTTTACCAATGCACGAGCATTCTACCTCTTTATTTTTTCATCTACATCACATGTCAATATCTCTATTTGAGATGAAGAAATAATGTCATACCAACACTAACATAACCATCCTATTTATTTTACACATACACCATCCCAAATATGGAATTTTTTGAAATAAATTAACCTAATCAACCTATTTATTTTCTACATACACCATTACAAATATGGAGAAATGCTAATATTAAACTAACCAAGCAACTATGCATATACCATCACATAAATGGGAAAGTCTAGTCTAAACTCAAATAACATGATCAACATTGATATCCAAATTAACATAGTATAAACATAAAATATCATCATCATAATCATAACCAACTCATATCAAAGAAACACATGGCAATAGATAAATATCTCATATATATAATATGTGATCAAAATATATGTTCATCATCTACATCATCATAACATCACAAATCTTTCTCAAAATGTGCATCTTGTATCTTTAGTTCACAGGTTGGAATACTTGTACACACACACACACACACACACACACACACACACACACACACACACACACACACACACACACACACACACACACACACACACACACACACACACACACACACACACACACACACACACACACACACACACACACACACACACACACACACACACACACACACACACACACACACACACACACACACACACACACACACACATAAACTAGAAAATGCTAATAATCAAGGTCATTGAGGATCTCCCTAAGGTCACGAAGATGTAGTATCATCACCACTTTATATACTTTTTCATCTACATGATCTAGAAGTTGTCACATATGACATCAACCTCTCCTACTCTCTAAACTCTAAATACCTCAATACTTGTAAGAACTCTCTAATCACCCTCTCATAGTAAGCAATCTCATCTAGGCAGTCAAATTTCTCACCATCAATATAGTCTATGGAGGACCCATAGCACTTGATGATGGCCCAACCTGTACTAGTCCCTATGGTGGTGGTGGAGGAGGAGTGGCCTAGCTTGCTACTCTTAGATTGTCTCTCTCTATTGTCACTATAGTCACCTGAACCTATAAAATAATCACCTAGCCCTATAGTGGTATAACATAACCCTGTAAAGCCCCAATCTGACCTTGTAACATCACCACCTACACTTTTAAGGCTATAACCTCTACTTGGGCTATCTCTCAAGCTTGCACCACTATATATCAAACTTGTACTATTGTATCTCATGCATGTAGTGCTACATCTCTCTCCCTAACTAACCCCTATAAGTCTATTGGTAGCCTCCTGACCTTTACTACTAGATGTAGCCCTACCCTCCAAGCCATATAGGCCATTGTTACCTTGGGTCCCAACACCTAGCCCTATTACTAGCTACTCAAAATCTATCCCATTGGTATCCTCAAGTAATGGTAAGGGTGCCTCTATGTCATCCCTCCTATATCAAGGGAAGTTAGGTAGAATATCTTATAGTGACCCAAATTACCTCCTAACCCATGCTATAGGTATTATGTCCAACTCATCAACCCATCTTCCCCTAACCCATAGTGAGATCTCCAACCCCACAAGCTACTCTACCTACCCTTTTAAAAATTGGGTACATTAGGTATGGTCTCCACATGATATTTGCATGGATCATGCCCTCAATCATGTACCTATAGTAGGTGATGTCTCTCATGACGCCATCCACTTGAGTCTGTGCCATTCCATCTCTCCACCAAATAAATATAACCTTAAAGCTAACTAGGATGGTGTTAGGTAACCCCATAGGTCATTTCACCATGATGTCCTCATATGCCCAATAGTGTAGTAGATGGCTAACATATAAACTATATCATCAATGTAGCCCCAAACCCCATAGCTCTCTATATAACTATGCCAAAAATACTGGACCCTAAGTAAAAATGATCTACTAATTAATCATCTACATAAGCACACCTATCAAACCAATCAAAAATCTCCCTCCATCTACATCAAATAATGCATACACTATGATCTTGATCATCATCAGGATGCTTAGATGATACTACTCCTCATCAGCCATGTAGAGTGGATCATATGCAAAACTCATCAAAATGGTAGGTCACCTCACTAACATGATTCCCATATAGAGTGATCATGTGCATATCATGTTCCTCTCTCAAGCATGTGAAAATCTTCTTCTCGCCCTAGAGTGGTAGTCTCAAAATTGTATATACATCCTCTTGTGTCACTATTAACTCCCATGTCAGTAGATAGAAGGTGTTAGTGGTATGATCCCACCTCTCAATCAAAGTGATCGTTCATGACACATCTTGCATGACATGATAGTACCATTACACTCCTCTTAAATCCATATTCACCATATGCTCCCATTCATCCAAAGGAATATCTCTCCTCATGCATGTCAATAAACATAGTAGATGATTTTGCAATGTTAGCTCCATCCTCATTTGCATCTATACATAAAAAACTCAAGTCACATCCCTTTCAATCTAATCTATCACTACCTTTTTCCCTTCTCATTGGGAGAACTAATTTAGTCCGAGGCCCTAAAATAAGCTATGTAGGCAACACTCAATTGACAAGGGGTCTTTTTAGGCTCGTTTGGCCATATACCCACCTTTCTCCACCATAGGCTTCATTGCCTCTCTCTCTCTACCCTAGGATTCATTTCCTCTCTCTCTACCCTAGGCCTACCCACACATTCCAACTCTAGGCATCACTATGTACATTATTAACTCTTTTCACTATGACCTATCTTTTAAGCCCTAAACATCTCCAACTATTTTAACTTACCTTTTTCCCTAAAACATACCATTTTAGATATTTTTTCCAGGTTTTGGGAGAATGACATTGGCCTAAGGCACTAAATTGGGATATGTAGGTAGAAATTAGATGGCAAGGGGTCTTTTATGGCTATCTCAACTATTAGGCTAGTTAACTACTTCCATTGGGGATCTAAAACTCACCCTTTCTCTTATTTTACTACTTTCTATAATCACCAAAGTTGGCATTAATGCTGACATTGACAATTTATCAGTCTACAACATAATGCTAACATCAATAGTTTCCTATTAATGTTAGTTGTGTCCTACCACAAGAGGTGCATGAGCATAGGATCCAATAGTACTAGCTAGGAGGAGATGGAGACACCAAAATTATGTTATACACATGTGCATAACTCCTTATGTCAAAACCCCCTAAACCCATTTTAATAATAAAAATTAATCTCACTAACCCATTATTTTAACCTTCACACATTTAATTAATTTAAAATACTTAATTAAGTTAATTAAAAACTCCTATTGCCACTTTACTTATCCACCTCACCCTATGACTAATTCCCTTTCAATGAGTCACCTCAAGACTTGATCCCCTCATCCTAACTACCCAAGACTTTTTCCCACTTCTAAACTAAATTCCTAAACAACTAATTCCTTCCTAATCTACTATTTTTACCATTTTATAATGGGTGTCACACTTAGCGTGCACAAAAATAAGAATTAATTTTCCTAATTTATACCTATAATATTTGTGAAAAAGAGTCAATGAGTGAGGAAATATTCATTATCTCCAAGAAAATTAGGTGAGGGTGAATATTTAAGTGATCTTCAATGTCATTTTGTCATGGTTGGGTGAGATATATGTGATATCTAGTTGCCCCAATGTATGGGTAAAGTTGAAAAAGTTAGGGGTGGTTGGTGGGTAAAAATAGTACTAGAATGGTGCTAAAGTCAATAAGATATGTTGATATCATTAATATAAAGTTCCAACATTAGCACAATTAGACAACATTATCAATGTTGGTAGGCATAAGCACCGATGTCAATAGGTTAGGTCAAAAATGTTAATGTTGACAGCTGACCAAACCTAACAAAAGGGGTTAAGTAGTCAACCAAACTCATTTGTAACTTTGTGATTAGAGAGAATAAATATATCTTTGAGATTTATTGGAGATGACAGCACAAGGAGGGGATCCAGTGGGAGGCTCATGACCATAGGATCCAATAGTGCCAGTTAGAAGGAGATGAAGAGATGAGATAAGAGCCTATACTAGTCTAATTTGGTTTTTGTAATTTTTAGGATAACTAAGAGGTAGGGTGGTATAAAATAAGAGTGAGGGGGGAAAATAGTCTAGAGGAGGTTTAGGATAAGGGAGGGGGATTTGTGGGTAGTTTTTTAGGGAAAATGTAAAAGGTGGGGTTTGGGTTATTCAGCCTTAGGGCCAAACTAGTCACCAATGTTGATGAGGTATATTAACATTAACTGATATAACACTGGGGTCAGTAGTTTCCTATTGATGTCAACCATGTCTTATAAACAATGATTGTAATTTAGATCAAGAAAGCATTAACATCAACATTAATGCCAACATTGGTGACTATAAAAAGTAACAAAACAAGATAAAGGGTGAGTTTTGGATCCTAGTGGAAGTATTCAACTAGCCTAATCATTGAGCTAGCCTCAAAATACTCTTCATCATTTGAGTACTACCTACATAGCCTATTTTAAGGCCTCAAGTCAATGTAGTCCTCCCAAAACCTAGAAAAAAGGATATAAAAAGGTACGTTTTAGGAGAAAAGGTAAGTTGAGATAGTTGGAGATGTCTAAGGCTCAAATGATAGGTCATAGTGTGAAGAGTTAAGAATATATTCAGTGAGTCCTAGAGTTGGAATAGATAGGTAGGCCTAGGGTAGAGAGAGAGGTAATGAATCATAGGGTAGAGAGAGGGAGGCAATGAAGCCTAGGATAGAGAGAGAGGCAATGAAGCCTAGGGTAGAGAGAGAAAGGTGGGTATATGGCCAAGCTAACCTTAAAAGACCCCTTGTTAACTTAGTGCTACTTATATAGCATGATTTAGGGCCTCATACCAATTTATTTGTCTGGTAAGAAAGGAAAAAGGTAGCAATAGAGTAGATTGAAAGGGATGTGACTTGATTTGTTTTTCTATGGATGCAAAAAAAAAATGAAGCTAACACTATCAGATCATCTACCAAGGTTATTGAAATGCATGAGGAGAGATATTACTCTAGATGAGTTGGAGCATATGATGGTTATTGGTTTAGGAGTGTGGCAGTACTATCATGTCATGTAGGATGTGTCATTGATAATCACTTTGATTGAGAGGTGGGATCATACCACCAACACCTTTCATCTATTGATAGGGGAGTTTATAGTGACATAGAAGGATGTTTTTAAGATTTTGAGACTACCACTCCAGGTTGCATGCTTGAGAGAGGAACATGATATACACGTGGTCATTCTATATGAAAAGCATGTTAGTGAGGGGACCTACCACTTGATGAGTTTTGCATATGATCCACTCTACATGGATGATGAGTAGCAACATCATCTAAGCATCTTGATGATTATTGGGATCATGGTGTATGCATTACCTGATGTAGATAGAGGGAGATTTATGATTTATTTGATAAGGTTGCCTATGTAAATAGTAGAGTAGTGGACCATTTTTACTTGGGGTCTAGTATTTTTGTCATAGTTATACAGAGAGTTGTGGGGTTTAAGGCTGCATCAATGATATAGTTTATGTATTGGCCATCTACTAAACTATTGGGAAAATGGGAACATCATGGTGACATAACCTTTGGGGTTACCTAACAACATCTTGGCCAGATTTAGGGTTGGATTTATATGGTGGAGGGATGGGATGACAAAACTCAAGTGTATAGCATCATGTGAGACACCACCTACTATAGGCACATGATTGAGGGCTTAATCAATGAAGATATCATGTGGAAACCATACCTAACATAGCTAGTTTTTAGAGGGTAGGTAGAGCAACTTATGGGGTAAAAAATCTCACTACGGGTTAGGGGGAGATGGATTGATGAGTTGGAGATGGTACCCATAACACAGGTTAAGAGGTAGTTTGGGTTACTACAAAATATTTCACTTGCCTTCCCTTGATATATGAGGGATGACATAGAGGCACCCTTACCATTATTTAAGGAGACCAATGGGTTAGATTTTTAATCACTACTAATAGGGCTAGGTATTGGGGACCCAGGGTGTACAGTGACCTATATAGCTTGGTGGGTAGGGCTACAACTGATGGTGGAGGTCAATAGGCCATCGATAGATTTATGAGGGTTAGTTAAGGAGAGAGATGTAGTGTTACAGACACAAGATATAGTAGTATAATCTCAAAGTGCAATGATGTAAGATCAAGATATAGCCTAGGTAGAGGTTATAGCCTTATAAGGGTAGGTGGTGACAATACAGGGTCAGATTAGGGCTCTATAGGGTCAAGTTGAAAAACTACAAGGATAGGTGATTATTTTATAGGGTTAGGTGACTATAGTGATATCAAAGAGAGATAATCTGAGAGTAGTAGGCTAGGACACTCCTCTTCCTCCACCACCATAAGTACTAGTATAGGTTGGGCCACCATCAAGTGTTATGGGTCCTCCATAGACTGTATCAATGGTGAGGTATTTAAATTCCCTATATGAGATTGCTTACTATGAGTGGGTGACTAGAGAGTTCTCATAGATATAAAGGTACTTAGAGTTTAGAGAGTAAGAGAGGTTGATGTCACATGTGACAAATTCTATCTCACATCGATGTAGATAGATAGAGAGTGGTGATGATACTACATCTTCATAACCTCAAGGAGAGCCTTAAGGACACTAAGTATCAATGTTTTATAGTTTTATTTATATATGTTACATGTATACCAACCTATGAGCCAAAGATGTGAGATGTACATTTTGAGAGAGATTTGTGATATTATGTTGATGTAGATGATGAACACATATTTTGATCACATATTAATGGCTCTTACCTTACATACTAGAAATATTTCACAAAATTTTATCAGTTTTTAGTCCAAATGAAAATAAAAATAAGGATGGGGATAAGTGATTATAATGAACCCAAATTTGGTTTGCACATTGTATCCAAACATTGTGAACACTCCTCTTTGGCTGGGGAGGACTACCTAAAAATAAGAAAATAGTACCACAAGATGTTTGTTAGTAGATAAATGAGTGGGCTTCCAAGCTATGTGCTTGTTTTAGGAAGTGTGAAAATTACCTAGAGATGATAGTCCACTTTTGAGAAATAAAAGAATAATAAATAACTAAAAGAGAGGTAAAGAGAGAGTGAAAGAGAGATAACATTACCATTATTAACAACCTATACATAGTAGAGAGTTATAAGGTGTAGGTGAGGTACTTTGTTGGTGTTTTATAAATTTTTTGGATAGGTTTTTGAAGAGGCTAGGAAATTGACAGTCACCAATGTCGATAGGTGTGTGACCAATGTAGGTTATACTGCTGAGGTCAGTAGTGAGGTGATCGTTGTTGGTTAGGCTACCGAGGTTGGTAGGGGTAATAATTGTCTAGAAATTTGTAGATGGATTTTATGAGTTTGAGAACTAGTTTGGATTAGGTCAGGGAGGTTGAGAGAGTTATGAGAGGGAAATTATGGCTTGGTTAAGTCTGGTCAGAGGTTTGGTATGTTAGGTAAAGGGGAAACAAGCAAGGAATATTTGTAACTCCCTCACAAGGGCACGATCATATGTGTATAAAGTAGTGTAGGGTAGATATAAAGAAATAAAAGAATAAATATTTAAATGACCTAAAATATTAGTGATATAATTAGTTGTGGTGTTTATTGAATGATAAGTGTCAGGTTGATGGTCTCTATCAAGGAGTCTAAACATGAATGCCTAAATAGAGAGAACAAGTGGGTGTTGCTAGTCCTCAAGAGCTCAACTGATAATTGTGATTGACTTACATAAGATAATTTTAAGCTTGGATGTCAAAAATAAAATGTTGAGAGCCTTAATGAGAGTAAGAGATGATTTTCTTAATTTCTACTAACCTGAACCATAGGTTTGAATTTGGCTTATATTACCGATGTTAATGATCCTACTGACATTGACCATGATCCTACTGATGTCAGCCATGGGTTAATCAATGTTGGTAGCCCTAGAATAGGTAAACCTTTCTATTTTTGGCCTAATTCTTGTTGTTTTACATGCAAAGTGTGACACCCATTATAAAATGGTAAAAATAAGAGGTTAGTAAGGAAGTAGTTATTTAGGAATTTAGTTTGGAAGTGAGAAAAAGTCTTGGGTAGTTAGGATGAGGGGAGCAAGTCTTCAAATGACTCATTAGGGGATAATTAGTCATAGGGTGAGTGGCTAGGTAAGGTGGCAATATGAGTTTTTAATTATCTTCATTAAGTATTTTAAATTAATTAAATGTGTGAGGGGTAAAAGTATGGATTAGTGAGATTAATTATTATTATTAAAATAGGTTTAGGGGAGTTTCGACATTGGGAGTTATGTATGTGTGTGTGACATAATTTTGGTGTCTACATTTACCCTTTTTTGTCTTGTAATTTGTACTGACATGTTTTAAGAGAAAAAATAGGAGTTAGATGCTCTAAGTATTGGATGAGGTATCCCCCCTCAAAATGGGAATCAATGGATGAGAAACTAAAATCAGGTATTGGTTTGATAACAAGGTAATTAGGTGAATGATAGAGAATTGAGCATTAATCCATATATTTAGGCCACCACAATCTATAGTCAATAAATTTAAGAACATGCAAGGTTAAGGAGGACTCAGATAGAATTAACCAAAGCATAACTTGTAAGTGATAGTTGATAGGTCAAATCAATCAAAGTTGTAGCTCCAATGGTCAATGTGTCTTAGGTATATAAGGTAGGAAGTGCCCCTAAAAAATACAAAAGGGTTGGAGGTGACAAGATGGGCTTGGTTTCCATCCACAACACCTAAAATACATGCATGTGCATAATAGCCAACTATAGCAGAGTAGCCTAAGCAGTTAGGATAAGCAATGCAAGGGTGGTGTAAAAGGGTCAATGAGCTTATAAATATTCATGATATCCAAGTAAATTACTTGAGGGTGAAGATTTAAGTGATCTTAAATGTCATTTTATCATGGTTGGGGGAGATATATGTGATCTTTAGTTGCCCTAGTATATGGTTATGGTTGCGCGAAATTGGGGGTTTGTATTGGAAAATGATATTAGAATTGTGTCAACATCAGTAAGACATGTTGATATTAATAATATAAAGTGATGACATTGGCACAACTAAGGAAATATTTCCAATTTCAATAGGCATAAGCACTAATGTCAGTAGTTTAGGTCAAAAAATGTTGACATTGATAGCTGACCAAACCTGACAAAAGGGGGTTTGGTGGCTATCCAAACTCATTTGCAATTTTGTGATTGGAGAGAAAAAAATAGATATTTGAGAGTGATTTGAGATGGTATCACATGGAGGGGACCCAATGGGAGGTGTATGACCATAAGAGTTATAAATGCTATCTAAAAGGAGATAGAGAGATGAGGAAAGAGGATATACTAGTTTGATTTGGGTTATGATTTTTTTAGGCTAAATGAGAGGTGGGTTATTTAAAATAGGAGTGGGGGGGGGGGATAAATTAGGTTAGAAGAGGTGTAGGATAAGTTAGAGGGAGTTTTGGGTAGGTTTTTTAGGGGAAATGTAAAAGGTGGGGTTTGGGTCATTCAGCCTTGGGGCTGAACCAGTCACTGCCATTGGTGAGGTCCATCGATGTCAACCAACATGGAATTGAGGTTGATAGTTTCCTAATGATGTTGGTTTTGTCTTATCGATGTTATCCATTACGTAGATCAAGAAAGCATTGATTTCAACATTAATCCTAATGTTGGTGACTATAGAAAGTAGTATAATAAGAAAAAGGGTGAGTTTTAGATCTCTAGTGGAAATAGTCAACTAGCTTAAGGGTTGAGATAGCCTCATAAGACCCTTCATTATCTAAGTGTTGCCTACATAGCCTGGTTTAGGGCCTCAAGCCAATGTAGTTCTCCTAAAACCTAGAAAAAAAGATATAAAAGGTATGTTTTAAGGAAAAAGGTAAGTTGAGATAGTTGGAGATGTATAGGCATTAAAATATAGCTCATAGTTCCAAGATTTAAGAATATAGGCAATGAGTCCTAGAGTTGGAATAGGTAGGCAGGCCTAGGGTAGAGAGACAGAGGCAATGAAACCTAGAGTAGAGAGAGAGAAAGGTAATAAAGCCTAGGGTGGAGAGATAAAAGAGGGTATATGGCTTAGCTAACCTCAAAAGATGCTTCATCGATTGAGTGCTACCTAAATAACCTAATTTAGGGCCTTAGACCAATGTATTTTTCCTAGTGAGAAGGGAAAAAGGTATTGATAGAGTAGATTAAAAGGGATGTGACTTGAGTTGTTTGTGTATCGATGAAGGTGAGGATGCAGTTGACACTATGAGATCATCTATCAAGGTTATTAACATGTATGAGGAGAGATTTTAATCTATATGAGTCAGAGCATATGGTAGCTATGGGTTTAAGAGGAGTGTGATAGTACTATCATGTCACATAGGATGTGTCACTATTGATTGTTTTGATTGAGAGGTGGGATCATACCACCAACACCTTCCATCTACTAATAGGGGAGTTGATAGTGACACAAGAGGATGTATACAAGATTCTGAGTCTACCACTCTAGGGTGAGGAGCTATTTTCATGCTTGAGAGAGGAGCATGACATACACATGGTCACTCTCTATGGGGAGTATGTTAGTGAGGTGACCTTCCACTCAATGAGTTAATAAAATCATTTCTTACTCTCATTCAGGCTCTCAACATTCTACTTTTGACATCCATGCTTACAATCACCTTGTGTAACTTAATCACAATCAGTAATTTAGCTCTTGAGGACCAACAAAAACTACTTATTCTCTCTATTTAGGCATTTAGGTTTGGACTCCCTAATAGAGACCATAAACCTAACACTTATCATTTAGTGACCACCATAGTTAAGTACATCACTGATATTATAGGTCATTTAAATATGTATTCTTATATTTATTTATATCTACCCTACATTAATTTATGCACTTTTGATCATACCCCTGTGAGGGTATATGTCCATATACACCAAACCTTTGACTAGACTTAACCAAGAAATAATCTCACTCTCATAACTCTCTCAACCTCCCTGACCTAATCCAAACTAGTTCCCATACTTGAAAAATCCTACTATAACTTTACAAACAATTATTTCCCCTACATACCTTGATATCCTAACTAACATCGATCACCTCACTACTGACCTTGACAGTATAACCCATATTGGTCACACACCTATTGACTTTGATGACTATAAATTTCCTAGCCTCTTCAAAAACCTCTCTAGATAACTTCTAAAACACCAACAAAGTACCTCACCTGCACCCTATCACTATCTGCTATGTACAGGTTATTAATAATGATAAAACTATCTTTAATTCACTCTCTCTTTACCTCTTTTTTAGTTTTTCATTATTCTTTTATTTCTCAAAACTAGATTTTCATCTCTATGGAAGTTTTACACTTCCTAGAACAAGCATGTAGCTTGGTAGCCAACTCATTTATCTATAATGGTCTGAGGCCCTAAACTAAGCTATGTAGGTATCACTTAGTTGATAAGTGGTATTTTAAGGTTATCTCAACCATATACCCACCTTTCTCTCTCCATAATAGGCTTCATTGCCTCTCTCTCTACCTTAGGCTTCACTGCCTCTCTCTCTATCCTAGGCCTGCCTGTCTATTCCAACTCTAGGCCTCACTACCTATATTATTAACTCTTGGCACTATGACCTATATTTTAAGCCCCAAACATCTCCAACTATCTAAACTTAGCTTTTTACCTCAAACACACCTTTATATTTTTTTTTCTAGGTTTTTTGAGAACTACATTAATGTGAGGCCTTAAACTAGGATTTATAGGTAGCACTCAGATGATGAGGGTTCTTTTGAGGCTATCTCAACCATTATACTAGTTGACTACTATCACTTGGGATCTAAATATCACCCTTTATCTTGTTATGCTACTTTTTATAGTCATTGACATCAGCATTAATGCCTATGCTAGTGCTTTCTTGGTCTACATAATGGCCAACATCGATAGGAAACTACCGACCTCAGTGCCATGTTGATCAATGTTGGTGGACATCAACAATGTTAGTGACTAGTTCGACCTAGGGCCAAATGACTTGAACCCCACCTTTTACATTTTCCCTAAAAAAACTACCCATAACTCCCCCCTAACTTATTATTAAAATTAGCTTAAGAGGGTTTCAACATAGGGAGTTATGCACATGTGTGTGACATAATTTTGGTGTCTACATTTGGTCCTTATCTCTTCATCTCCTCCTAGTTGGCACCACTGTATCATGTGGTTATGCCTCTCCTATGGTAGGACATGGCTGACATCAGTAGGAAACTACCAACCTTGGTGTTGTGTTAGCTGACATCAGTAGACCTCACTGATGTTGGTGATTGGTTTGGCCCTAGAGCTGAATGACCTGATCCCCACCTTTTACATTTTCCCTAGAAAAACTACCCATAACTCCCCCTAACTTATTCTACACCTCTTCTAACCTATTTTATGTCCCCCACTCCTATCTTCTACAACCCCACCTCTCATTTATCCTAAAAATTGCAAAAACTAAATCAAACTAGTATAGGATCTTACCTCATCTCTTCATCTCCTCTTTGTTGGAACTACTGGCTCTTATGGTCATGTACCTCACATTTCATCCTCTCTTTACACTACCATCTCAAATCACTCTCAAAGATCTATTTTTTCTCTCCAATCACAAAGTTGTAAATGAGTTTGGTCAACCACCAAACCTTTTTTTGTTGGATTTGGTCAGCCATCAACATTGAAATTTTTTTACCAAACCTACCTACATTGATGTTTATGCCTACCGACATTGATAATGTTTCCCTAGTTGTGCTGATGTCGGCACTTTATATTACCAATAGTGACATATCTTACCAACATCAACACCATTCTAATACTATTTTTACCCACTAACCACCCCCAACTTTTTCAACTTTACCCATACACTAGGGAAATTAGAGATCATGTATATCTCCCCCAATAGAAACAAAATGACATTGAAGATCACTTAAATCTTCACCCTCAACTACTTTTCTTGGAGATCATGAATATTTCCTCACTCATTGACCCTTTTACACCACCCTTGCATTGCCTATGCTAACCACTTAAGCTACTCTACTATGGTTGGCTATTATTCACATGCATGTATTTTAGGTGTTTTAGATGTCATCCAAGCCCATCCTATCACCTTTTATGTTTCCTATGGACACTTCTTACATTGGATACCTAGAACACATTGACCATTAGAGCTAAAACTTTCACTGATTTGACTTATTAGCTATCACTTACAAGTTTTGATTTGGATACTTTCATTCGAGTCCTCCTCAACCTTGCCTATTCTTGACTTTGTCAACTATAACTCATTATGTCCTACATATATGGAGTGATTCCCAATTCTCTATCAGTCACCCATTTACCTTTTTATCAAACTAGTACCTAATTTTGGTTTTTCCTCCATTGATTCCCATTTTGAGGGGGGTTACCTCATCTAATACTTGGAGCATGTAACTCCTATTTTTTGTCTTACAACATGTTAGTACTAATTACAAGATAAAAATGGGTAAATATAGACACCAAAATTACATCACATACATGTACATAACTCCCTATGTCAAAACCCCACTAAACCCATTTTAATAATAACAATTAATCTCACTAACCCATACTTTTACCCCTCACACATTTAATTAATTTGAAATACTTAATTAAGTTAATTAAAAACTCCTATTGCCACCTTACCTAGACACCTCACCCTATGACTAATTTTCCCCTGACAAGTCACCTCAAGACCTGGTACCCTCATCCCAACTACCCAAGACTTTTTCCCACTTCCAAAATAAATTCCTAAAAAACTAATTTCTTCATAACCTCTTATTTTTAACATTTTATAATGGGTGTCACACTTGTCATGAAAAACAACAAGAAAAAAGTCAAAAATAGAAAGGTTTAACCATTATAGGCCCACCGACATTGGTCAACCCATGGCTAAAATCGGTGGGATCATGGCTAATGTTGATGGTATCATCGATGTTGGTAATATAATCCAAACTCCAACCTATGGTTTAGGTCAACAAAAATTAATAAAATCAATTCTTACTCTCATTTAGTCTCTTGGCATTCTATTTTTGACATCTAGGCTTACAATCACCCTACGTAAGTCAATCATAGTCAAAAACTAAGCTCTTGAGGACCAAAAACACCCACTTGTTATCTTAGTTTAGACATTTAGGTTTGGACTCCCTAATAGAGACCATCAACTTGGCATTTATCATTTAGTGACTACCACAGTTAAGTACATCATTGATATTATAGGTCATTTAAATATTTATTCTTCTATTTCTTTATATCTACCCTACACTACTTTACTTATATTTTATTGTACCCCATTGAGGGAGTTACAAAGTTTCCTTGCTTGTTTCCCCTTTACCGAATATACCAAACCTTTGACCAAACTTAACCAAGCCATAATCTTCCTCTCATAACTCTCTCAACCTCCCTGACCTAATCCAAACTAGTTCCCAAACTTGAATCCTTTTGCAACTTTCTAGATAATTATTTCACCTACCAACCTTGACAGCCTAATGGACATCAATCACCTCACTACTAAACTTGATAGTATAACTGATATTAGTCAAACACCTATCGATGTCAGTGACTATCAATTTATTATCCTCTTTAAAAACCTATCTAGTCAACTTCTAAAACCCCAAAAAAGTACCTCACCTACACCCTATCACTCTCTACTATGTACAGGTTGTTAATAATGGTGATATTATCTCTCTTTCACTCTCTCTTTACCTCTCTTTCAGTTATTTATTATTTTTTCTCAAAAGTGGACTATCATCTCTAGGGAAGTTTCACACTTCCTAGAATAAGTGCATTGCTTGGCAGCCACTCATTTATCTGCTAGCAAACATTTTGTGGTAGTGTTTTCTTATTTGTAGGTAGTTCTCCCTAGCCAAAGAGGAGTTATCATAACATCTAGATATGGTGTGAAAACCAAATCCAGATTCATTTTAATCACTTATCCCCATCCTTCTTTCTATTTTCCTTTAGAATTAAAATTGACAAAATTTGGTGAAACATTTCTAGCACACTTGGTGGGACACCCCTATGTCAAAACCCCCCCTAAACCCATTTTAATAATAATAATAATAAATCTCACTAACCCATAATTTTATCACTCACACATTTAATTTATTTTAAATACTTAATCAAGTTAATTAAAAACTCCTATTGCCACCTTACCTAGCCACCTCACCCTATGATTAATTCTCCCCTGATGAATCATAATAAGATCTAGTCCCCTCATCCTAAATACCCAAGACCTTTTCCCACTTCCAAACTAAATTTCTAAACATTTATTTCTTTCCCAACCTCTTTTTTTTACCATTTTATAATGGGTGTCAAATTCGGCATGCACAATAATAATAAATAAGCCAAAAATAGAAAGGTTTACCTATTGTACGGCCACCAACATCAATTAGCCCACAACTGACATTGGTTGGATCACAGTTGACATTAGTGAGATCGTCGATGTCGAAAATATAAACCAAACTCCAACTTGTGGTTTAGGTTAGCAGAAATTAATAAAATCAATTCTTACTCTCATTCAAGCTCTCAGCATTCTGTTTTTGACATCCAATCTTACAATCACCCTATGTAATTCAATCAAGATAAGAAAATAAGCTCTTGAGGACCAAAAACACCTACTTGTACTCTTTATTCATACATTCAAGTTCAAATTCCCTAATATAGACTATCAAACTGACATTTATCATTCAGTGACCACCATAGCTAAGTACATCACTGATACAACAAGTTTTTTAAATATTTATTCTTCTATTTCTTTATATCTACGCTACACTAATTTACACATTTCTAACCATACCCCTATGAGGGAGTTATAAATATTCCTTGCTTGATTTCCCTTTACCTAACATACCAAACCTATGACCAGACTTAACCAATCCATAATATTCCTCTCATAACTCTCTCAACCTCCCTAACCTAATCCAAACTAGTTCCCAGACTTGAAAAAGCCTTTTTTAACTTTCCAAAC
This sequence comes from Torreya grandis, assembly GCA_037957365.1. NCBI lineage: Eukaryota > Viridiplantae > Streptophyta > Pinopsida > Cupressales > Taxaceae > Torreya > Torreya grandis. The sequence continues at coordinate 695,817 of JARHVA010004126.1, forward strand.
AATTATTTCCCCTACCGACCTTGATAGCCTAACTAGCATCAGTCACCTCACTACTGACCCCAATAGTATGGCCATGATCCTACCAATGTTGGCTATGGGTTGATCGATGTCGATAACCTTAAAATATATAAACCTTTCTATTTTTGGCCTATTTATTATTGTTGTGCATGCCAAGTGTGACACCTATTATAAAATAGTAAAAATAAGAGGTTAAAAGGAAGTAGTTGTTTAGGAATTTAGTTTATAAGTGGGAAACAATCTCGATTAGTTATTATGAGGGGATCAAGTCTTGAGGTGACTCATCAAAAGAGAATTAGTCATATGGAGAGGTGGCCAAGTAAGGTGGCAATAGGAGTTTTTAATTAACTTAATTAAGTATTTTAAATTAATTAAATGTGTGAGGGGTAAAAGTATGGGTTAGTGAGATTAATTTTTGGAGATGTCTAGGGCTTAAATGTATGTGTTGTTATTATGTTTTAGGGATTAAAGGTAAGTTGAAATAGTAGCCCTCCTCTTTGGCTGGGGAGGAATACTTGAAAATAAGAAAACCCTACCATAAGATGTTCGTTTTAGGAATGCCTAAGATGGAAATCTTAGGATTAGTAGGGGAGTGTCTTTGGTGAAGGGATGGGTCTAAGGTGTAGTAACCTTTTCCTTAGCTTTATCTTTTTAGTTTTATGACCATGTGGCCACATTAATTATGTTGATTTGAAAATTTGGTGAAAGAGGTGTTAAAGGAGTTATGATTACATCTTTGGGTTTGAATTTAGGTGGAATAATAAGAAGCACTATTGATTCTAAAGGTGGAATAATGGGAAGGTTAATAGTAGTGTCATTGAAAATAGTGTCAACATCAAAGTGTTGTTGAATAACCATTGTCAGGGCTTTATAATTCTCAGTATCATGTCTAGGTGAATGATGATATAAACATAATTGTGTATCATCAAACGAAGATGGCTTCATTCCAAAAGGATTATAGGGCTTAATGGGAGGAAGAGTTATTACCAAAGATTGCAATAACTGACATAAGAAAAAGCTTTGAGAGCCTATAAGTGGGCTTATGCTTGTCATACTAATAAGAGTGGACACCTTCTTTTGTTTCAGTATTAGAAATGTAATTTGATGTGGTGTATTGTTTAGAGATCATAAAGTTACATGTTTTGCTATCACTTTCTTAGTTTTAGATGTGAGAGGCCTACCAGATGGCAAAGGTAAGAGTGATGGTAGATTAACCTTTTATTTGGCTTTGTTAGATGGTATTCCAACTAAATTAAAAGGGTGCAGCCCCAAAATGGATGGTAAAGTTGAGGGTTAAAGAAGGGATCAGTGAGATATAGAAGGCTTAACATTATTCTATATTTTAGGGCAAGGAACTCTAACTTGTGGTTGAGGAGTTAAATCTAATTTCACCTATGGATGAATTAAATTAGAAATGGGGCATACACCTAAGGGCCTAATTTGCTTTAATGTAAAAAATTCTTACAAGGATGAGAGTTCTAACATAAATGGCTAAACTTTTAGTGATTTTGGTGAAGAAGCTATAGCTTTGTCAAATACCTTAGGGTCAAGGGTAGTAAGGTGATTGGCAGTAAAGGTTGACATTCATTGTGTCAGATACAAAGTCTTAAGCTGATCCCAAAATGTTGTATGTTCAAACTTTGTAGAGTCAATAAATTTTAGAATTTTCACCAAATGTGAGAAGTTTTTTGACAAACTTAATGTAAGCCTTATGGTTGTGTCTTTAGAAATATATGGTGTTTGGGAAAGAATAAAATTATTGGTTTTTGATACTTCTGGCCAAAGATGAGAAACAACCGCAATGGGGTCTTCTTCGATAGAGATGGGAGAAGAGACTTGGTCTACCATGGATGGAGGGGAGGTAGGAAAAGTGGGTACCTCAAGAGGGTAAAGCATAGGTATTATGGTTCCCTCAACATGCGGGTGAGGCATGGGTAAAGTATGATCCTCCATAGGTAAAAAAAATGGGTAAGAGTGGTGGAATTGGAGTAAGCACAATAGGTCTCTCATCTATTATGGGAGTGGATAATATGGACTCTTCTAGGTAGAAAGGTGAAGTTGGTGGGGTACCACTCTCTATAGGTGGAGGAGAAGTAGGTGAAAAAGGTTCCTCAAGAGGGTATAATGTAGGAATGATGTTCCCTTCAACATGTGGTTGTGAACAGGTAGGGTGTGGTCTTCAAGTGGTAAGAGGATAGATAATATTGGTAAAAATGGAATTGGGATTTTAGTCTCCTCAGATCGAAAAAGGAGTGGTAAAGGAGGTTCCTCTTATTGATGGAGTGGAATGGGTGAAATAAGATCTTTTATTTGAGGAGGAAGAATGGGAAAAATAGATGCCACTAAATGTGGGGGAGGAGTCAATGAAATAGGTGTCTCTTATTAAGGGGCAGGTTGAATTGAAGATGAAGGAAAAACCATATTAACCATATGGATATTATGATCACCTAAATTATTTGTGGACTAGACAATATTTTTGATTTTGTGAATGGTTAGGAAAAAGGTGTTTGAACACATCCATACTTTGATTATGAGGTGTGTTAGCATTATCCAAGATGAGCTCTCCTCTATAAAGCATATCCTGAACAATGTTCTTGAGTGTCATTCAATTATTAGAGTTGTGGCCTTTAACTCAATGGGAACCATAAAATTAATCTTCCTTATACTAGGTTAGGATAGGATGAGAAGGGTCAAACTATATAGGAAGTTTAATTTGAGGAAGGTTTATGACACCTTGTTACAATAGTTTCTCCAAGATGGATGTATATGATTCCCCAATGGGAGTGTATTGTCTTTGTTCATACCATTATTGCAATTGATTGGTTAGGTTTTGAGAAGTTGAAGAGTTTGATTGGTTTATGGTTGTGGAAGAGGCCAACTTAATGACCACTGCATTGGTAGATCCTTTAGCCTTTTTGTTAGGGGGTGAAGTTTTGAAGGAGGAAGAGTCATCTATCTTGGTGTTGGGATTCTTACTATGCAACTTGAGTTTGCCTTCATTAATAGCTCAAACCTCTAGTTTATTTATCATTGTAAAAGCTTCATCAAATATGCAGAAAGTTTGTACCTAGAGTGTGGATGAAATGTGCTTGGAAGATGCTCTTCAAAAAATCTAAATAAGCTCAGGTTGGCATAAGGAGAAGGAGAGTTGATTGATCAAGTTTCTCTAACAAGTGAAAAAATTAGCAATAGACTCATCATCAAATTATCTGATAAAATAAAGGTCTATTATAGAAACCTTCTTATAAATGTTAATAGGAAAAAGGTCTAGGAATATTTATGCAAGTTAGCTAAACAAAAAAGGGTGTGCTAAGGTATATAACTATACCAATCCAAGGTAGCACTTGAAAGAGACATAGGGAAAGTATGAAGTAGTAATGCATCATCATGCCCTGTTAAATAAACAACATGTATAAATGCTCAAAAGTGCTGTTGTGGGTCCTTTTTACTCTAAAAATGAGTAAATTTAGGTAGATCCCATTGGCTTTGATAAGGTAAAATAGGCACAGAAGAATGGATTGGTTCATTGCATATCTAATCATAAGATAATACATTATTTGAACCAAAAATAGATATCTCTAGATTAGACATCTTGTCTATTAGCATCTTAATGTGGTCTGAAGGGAGATTAGTTTGGGGGATTCCTCCTAAGTTATAGGGAAACTAATAAGAAGTAGAGAGAGCATATGACATAGGTTGATGAGGTTCTATCAGGTAAACATAAGGATAATCAGTCATAGGTTGAGGTAAAAAAATAAAAGGGACTTGTCCCATTGGGTTGGAGACTATGCCTTGGTTGGTTGTTGTTACTATAGGTTAAATTATTGACATGGTTAGACTAGATGAAGGGTGAGTCATAAATCAGGTAATTATATATACAACAGTGGATGAAATAGGTACCACTAAATTTTGGAATAGGTTATGACTTGGATAAACTTGTTACGGTTTTGAAAGTAGGGAAGTTACACCAGTGTTTAGGTAGGATTGGGCAGTTGGAGATGCCATATTTTGGATATTGTTTATAGTTGGGTTACTCATCAAAGTGGTGGTTTGGGTAACCATGGGGGAAAAAATGGAGGCAACTTAAACTAAGGTTATATCCATTAAATAGGTTGTCATACCATAGATTGGGTCACCTATAGAATTAAGAGTTCAGCTCATAACAAGAAAATGTTGAAGAGCTACCATATTATGATCAGGAAATTTATAAAAATATTGATCTCCCTCAGGCACAATGGGAATTTGGTTAATTATAGGAGTATGTTATATATCTGAAGTATGCTCCATCAAAAAATTAGAAGTGAGAGGGGAAGGTGGAAGTTGTTGTAGGCTTTCATAATCAATAAGAATTTTAGCTTGAGCTCATGTCAATACCATAAAAGAGGTGGTTTAAATAGTCTTACTACCCTGTATTTAAAATAGAATAAAGAAAAACTAGGTCTGGGTTTAGGAAAATGGGTTATTTTTAAAAAAATGGAGGCAACTAAAATTGAGGTTATATCCATTAAATAGGTTGGCATACCATAGATTGGGTCACCTTTAGAATTAAGATTTTAGCTCATAACAAGGTAATGCTAAAGAGTTACCATATTATAATCAAGAAATTTAGAAAAATCTTGATCTCCCTCAGGCACAATGGGAATTTGGTTAATTCTAGGAGTATGTTATATATTTGAAGTATGCTCCATCAAAAAATTATAAGTGAGAGGGGAAGGTGGAAGTGGTTTTAGGATTTCATAATCAAAAAGAATTTTGGCTTGATCTCATGTCAATACCATGCAAGAGGTGGTTTAAATAGTCTTACTACCCTATATTTAAAATAGAATAAAGAAAAAATAGGTTTGGGTTTAGGAAAATGGGTTATTTTAATTTTTTGTTTTGATCAGATGAAATTACATAGTTGTTGATGTTGGTAGGGATGACCTATATTAGTAGGAAAATTTCATCGATGTCAATGGAATAACCAATGTTGGTAGGTAAAGTCTATCGATACCAGTATTGTTAACTGAAACCAGTCACTATAAAATCCTAAGAAATGGAAGATCTTATGTTTTAAGAAATCATAGGATAAAAATAGATAGAATATTGGATGTAAAATGTCTATGTAAGAAGGAATAACACTTAGAAAATCTGAGATAACAAGTTATACATACAGAGCTTTTGAAATAGTATTGATTTTGTGAATCAATAGAAAAATGTTCTTACCAACTCAAAAATATATAAGGAAATTGAAAAAGAGAAAAATAACATTCAACTAGAAACTATTAAGTCCTAGAGATTAATTTTTTAGTCTCGTGTTGGCTTATTCCTTAATCAGATAGTGAGAAAATAATCTAGTTATTGAAGGTGATAGAAAGCAATCTAGAGCTAGTTTTAGGTTAGTTTTGGTGCTCAAGAGAAAATATGTGTTAGACCAGGTACATAGCTTATTATAATATTTTGATCTCCATGCTTCACAAACCTAGAGTTGAGCTAGGTTGCTTAGCCAAAATATACCTTCTATCGAGAGATTATACTTTGCCAGAGAATGGAGTGGGTTCTCCCCTTGGTGGTGAAATCCAAGTAGGATCCCCAGGTAGGGTAAGGTGATCCACTAGGTGATGAAATCCTGATGGGTCTTCTCTCAGGGGAGTTTAGATGTTTTTTTATGTGAATGTAATTTAGTTGTGTAACATAGGTGTACTATGATTTATTCAAAATGCTAGGTGAGTTAATATGCAACAAGCAAACTATGAAATGCAGTAATTTTTAAACTCAAATGTAAAATGTTTAGATTTGAATGAAAACAAAGAGTAAATAGGAATATAATATGAATTTGACTATCCTAATGTGCATGCAAGAGGAATTAAAGAAGGGATTCTCTCTTTTTTTTTTAAAAGACAATGACAAATTGATTTAGAGGCAAGGAAAAAAGAAAGAAAATTTTAGTTTTAATGCCTTTTAAATAGAGAATAAGGTATTGAATTTTTCATTTTTAAGAAAAAAAAGAAGAAAGTGAAATAAATGAAATTTTCACTATAATTCACGTATATAAATGTTTAAAATAATAAATGAACCCAAGGAAAACTCTAGGGTCCCATTGGGCATGCTAGAAATGTTTCATTAAATTTTGTCTATTTTAAGTCTAAAAGAAAATAAAAAGAAGGATGGGGATAAGTGATTACAATGAACCCAAATTTGTTTTGCACTCTATATCCAAACATTATGACCACTCCTCTTTGGCTAAGAAGGATTACCTAAAAATTAAAAAATACTACCACAAGATGTTTGTTAGTAGATAAATGAGTGGGCTACCAAGATACGTGTTTGTTATAAGAAGTGTAAAACTTTCCTAGAGATGAAAATCCACTTTTGAGAAATAAAAGAATAATAAATAACTAAAGGAGAGGTAAAGAGAGAGTGAAAGAGAGATAATATTACTATTATTAACAACCTGTACGCAATAGAGAGTGACAGGGTGTAGGTGAGGTACTTTCTTGATATTTTAATTACCCTGATGACATCAACACAACCAAGGTAACATTGATGATGTTAGTAGGCATAAGCATCAACATCAACACTTTATATTACTGATATCAACATATCTTACCAATGTTGACACCATTTTAGTATTATTCTTACCCACCAACCACCCCTAACTTTTTCAACTTTACCCATACACTACGGTAACTAGAGATCATGTATATCTCCCCCAACCACGATAGAATGACATTGAATATTAGTTAAATCTTCACCCTCAACTAATTCACTTAGAGATCATGAATATTTCCTTACTCATAGACCCTTTTACACCACCCTTGTATTTCTTGTCCTGACCACTTAGGCTACTCTATTATGGTTGGATATTATGCACATGCATATATTTTAAGTGTTGTTTATGGAAACCAAGCCCATCATATCACCTTCAACCCTTTTGTGTTTCCTAGGGGCACTTCCTACCTTGGTTACCTAGAACACATTGACCATTAGAGCTATAACTTTGACTAATTTGACCTATCAGCTATCACTTACAAGTTGTGCTTTGGTTACTTCTATCCGAGTCCTCCTTAACTTCTCATGTTCTTGAATTTTTTGACTATAGCTAATTATGGCCTACACATATGGAGTGATGCCCAATTCTCTATCAGTCACCCAATTACCTTTTTATCAAATTGATACTCAATTCCATTTTCTCCTTTGTCGATTCCCATTTTGAGGGGGATACATCATCCAATACCTAGTGCATCTAACTCCTATTTTTTGTCTTACAACATGTCAGTATAAATTAAAAGACAAAAGGGGTAAATGTAGACAACAAAATTATGTCACGCACACTTGCATAACTCTCTATGTTGAAACCCCCCTAAACCCATTTTAATAATAATAATTAATCTCACTAACCCATACTTTTAACCCTCACACATTTAATTAATTTAAAATACTTAATTAAGATAATTAAAACATCCTATTTCCACCTTACCTAGCCACTCACCCTATGACTAATTCTCCCATAATGAGTCACCTCAAGACCTAGTCCCCTCATTATAACTACCCAAGACTTTTTCCCACTTCCAAACTAAATTCTTAAACAACTACTTCCTTCCTAACCTCTTATTTTTACATTTTATAATGGGTGTCACACTTGGCATGGAAAAAAATAAGAAATAGGTAAAAAAATAGAAAGGTTTACCTATTCTAGGGCCATCGATGTCGATCAACCCATGGTTTACATTAATGGGATCATGGCCAATGTTTTTCGGATCACCAATGTCGGTAATATAAGTCAAACTCCAACCTATGGTTTAGGTCAACAAAAATTAAGAAAATCAATTCTTACTCTCATTCAAGCTCTCAACATTCTATTTTTGACATCCGAGCTTACAATCATCCTACATAAGTCAATAACAATTAGAAATTGAACTCTTGTGGACCAAAAACACCCACTTGTTCTCTCAGTCCAAACATTCAAGTTTAGTCTCCCTAATAGAGACCATCAACCTGGCACTTATCATTTAGTGACCACTATAGCTAAGTACATCATTGATACTATAAGTCATTTAAATATTTATTCTTCTATTTATTTATATCTACCCTGCACTACTTTATGCACTTCTAACCATACCCCCATGAGGGAGTTATAAATATTACTTTCTTGTTTCCCCTTTACCTGACATACCAAACCTTTGACCATACTTAACCAAGCCATAATCTCCCTCTCATAACTATCTCATCCTCTCTAACCTAATCCAAACTAGATCCCAAACTTGAGAAAGGCTTTTACAATATTCCAAACAATTATTTCCCCTACCACCTTGACAACCTAATCTATATCAATCACCTCACTATCAACCTTGGTAGTATAAATGATATCGGTCACCCACCTACTGACATCAGTGACTATCAATTTCCTAGCCTCTTCAGAAACCTATCTAGACAACTTCTAAAACACCAACAAAGTACCTCCCATACACCTTGTCACTCTCTATTGCATATAGGTTGTTAATAATAGTAATTTTATCTCTCTTTCACTCTCTTTTTACCTCTATTTTAGATATTTATTATTCTTTTGTTTTTCAAATGTGGACTATCATCTCTAGGGAAGTTTCACACTTCCTATAACAAGTGCATAGCTTGGTAGACCACTCATTTGTCTACTAATAAACATCTTGTGGTAATATTTTATTATTTGTAGGTATTACTCCCTAGCCAAAGAGGATTTATCATAATTTTTGGATACAATTCACAAACCAAATCTGGTTTCATTCCAATCACTTATCCCCATCCTTCTTTATATTTTCCTTTAGACTTAAAATAGACAAAATTTAGTGAAACAGTATGATCCAACCCCCTAGGAAACCAAGAAGTAACTCAAATAACTTTAATATATGATCATTATTAACACCTATTATTAATATTTAACTAATTATGACCTTCTTTGTCCTAACTCTTTCTTTTTCACTCTCACTCAAACAACTTTTAGAGCTCTCTTGCTCAATATGCCTCTTCTAGGCTCATTAAGTCTAATGACTTGTGTATCCACCTACATAAAATTAATTAGATATGCATTAATTATCCTATTATCCCTATAAATTTCCTCAATTATTTATCTATACTCCGTCAACGATCTATTTTATTTGCCTAAGTACACACACTCTCTACTAGCACAAATATGCCAATTAAGCCTTACCTTTATACCATAATCTTTATTTCACTCATATTGGTTGGAAAATATAATTAAACTATTTTTATCACTCTAAAATAGGTGTATACACATGTTTCATTTTATAAAAAAACACTCCATAAGTCATTTATAACCCATAGAGATTAAAACTTAATTAGGCCTAATAGAGACCTAATGGAATTAACCCTTCACACCCACACATTACACTTATGACCTATTGGAATATATTTATCCTATAAAAATGGATGAAACACATAACAAAATTCCTCAAATATACACTTTCTTACTCATACATGGGTCCATCTACCTGTAACTCTAACTCATCACTTGAACCAAGCCTTTTAGCTTACTCACCATTAAGAGTCCACATACTCATAAAGTCTATTTAAAAAAAAAGCATAAAAAAAAATATTACACATAAAATTATAATAAATTAATATAAATATATCATTAATTACCTATAAAAAATATTTATATCCATTGGACATATTCACATAGGCTCAAATCACCCAAAACCACCTCTGTAATAAGCTTACTCAATTTTGGTCAAACACAATCAAAGTATAGTCAAGCATATTGACTCTCCAATTTTGGAAAAGGATAATAAATATATTTAAATTCCTTATAATTAACCTTATATACTTATTTTTCAAGTTAAAAATAATTTGTTTCTTCAAATCTATCAAAAACACTTCAATTTCACTCCTTCAAAATGACCACTCAGACTCCCTGTAGCCTCTAAAAGTACAATCATGTAGAAATTTGTGTTTAGATTTTTTATGAAAATTATATTACTTATAATTCACATTAATATGTATTTTTTTATCTATATATCATCATAAAATAAATTTATCACTTGTTCTAAAAATAATCATTGGTTTAATAGACCAGTCTCTCAGGTTTCTATCTCACAGTCTCAACATAACTGGACAAATAATTTTGGATTATTTATTTCAAAAACTAAACCTATTTATTAAAATTAAAAAAAGAATTAAAAATTAAATTATGTCTCAGAAAACATCAAGGTATTATTTATATTATTCAAATCTTGTCAAAAAGACATAAACACGTCACTTCCCCTAGCACACCTGGAACTACCATTTTGGGTCAAAACATAGTAATGGTGAAACATAAATTATCACACTTGTACAATAAATTCATTTAAATAAAAATTTATTGAAAATTTCCATAAAATCCTTATCACATCCTCAAATACTAATACATATATGTTACAAAGTAAATATGGAACATATAAGTCAATTTATGAACCTTAATCTTTCACAGTCTTCATTTACTCAAACAATCCACTTTGAAAGCACCTTATTGCTTGTGTATCGGAACCAAAAACACTTAAAAATTAATGTAAAATTATACATATGACTCATAAAAATACACCAATTAGTTTTATTCATCCCTAATAACTTGGAACTCTTCCCTAAATGCTTTTTCACTTTACCTAGTTATTTCTCACTATTTTCATTGTCTGTAGTCTATATATAGGTCATCTTGATTGAACAAATTTATTGTAAAAAATTTTTATCTTGAAAAATAAACTCTATATACCTAAATAACAATTATTGGTCCTTAATATCTAATAAATTACATGCATTGACTCGGTCAACCTTGCCTATAGTATCAAGTTCTTCATAAACAAGTATTTTTATGTACCTTCTGCTCACTACCTCGATGCACCACTACCACCTAAAGCTGAATATAGGAGTCATATACAAAATTAAAACATCAAACAAGATTTAATAATCTATTCTAGGCCATTCTTAGCAAGTTTTCTCTAATTGGGTTACTATAAGTGTTTTTAGGAGGGTTTTGACTATTTTACATTCTTAACAAATGTTCATAAAGCTATGTCCTTCAAATGAAAAAAAACACTTGGAAATAATTCTTATGTCCATATTCCATTTCTCCAAAAAGTTTTAGGTCACCATGCAAACTCTACACATTCCAATGATCAACAAAAGTTCATTCTTAGGCTTAGAAACATTTAACTTACATGCATAAGAGACCTTCCAACATGATATCTTGCCTTCCCCTTCAATCCATGACCTTGGAACTACTCCAAAATATTGAAACAACCTATCATACCTAATTCCATTTTCACTTGGGCTTCAATACCTTGGAAACTCACCTTGACCCTTCATTTGGACCTCACTAGATCTCTATGCATGTTAGGTCTAGAACCACTATCCATACTTGAACCTTGAAAGCACTTCAAAAACTCTTGTAATAATTAAAAATAATCACACACATGTCATATACCTTAATAATATACTCACATAGGTACTATTACCTTAGAATCTAATCCCCATCTTCCATTTGATTGTATTAGGTGTTTTGGCATAGTAGGCCTTCAACTACAAGTCACATGTTGACCTTTTAACATACTTGAAAACTTTTTATTATACTCTTAAAACCTCATCCACATCTAAAATTAACTCATTCCATTCTCTCAAGTTTCCATCCATGTTCACACAAGTGACATATTTCTTACCTCAATAGGCTACCAAGCTTGTGCCTTCACACTAGATCTCTCATGTTAGGACTAGACCACAAACCTAACCTACCTATCATTTTAGATGAACTTTGAGACATTAAATCAAACTAAACATACTCATTCCAAGCTAAAAAACTACTTCACATCTTATTATAAGCTTGTCATACCATAACATAGAGCCAAAACCTCATATAACATTCATGAATCTACTAGACCATGATTAAGCCATCATGAAACTTATTATTCAAATTCAAATGATCACCTCTAGGACATAAATTATCTTCAAATAACTTTGACATAAATGATAACCTTAATGCCAAAAACACACTTATGGAAGAATACCTCAATGATTTTGTTGTGTAGACTAATTACCTAGTGAATACCAGATTTTTGAGTCTGATTAACATTAACTATCAACCTAAGGTGTGTACACTTTTCAAGGATTTCAACATTATATATACATTATTGATTCATAAATCAGCATGTTTTACTAGTTTTAGTACAATGATCTTATGTTGAATTTACCATATAGTTATACTATGAAACTACTATGACAAAAATACAAAAGTAATTCACATTTATAAATCACACATGCATCACACTTTATATAATTAGATTAATAATTAAATCTACTTACACACCCTTAACTAAGGAGGGTCAATATCTTCACTACAACTCTTTCTGACGGGCCCTTCCTTGTTTAGAACTAAGTTCCAATCCTTCTCTGAGTTATTTGCAAAAGCTTCTTACAAATCAACTTTTTCATTACTCAAATCTATATCAATTAACGATTACTATAGAAGATTACAATGAAATGACTTCTATATTTATATTAACTATCCAATCTCAATTTCAACTTCAATCACTTCTAATTTAATCTAGGTTCTACCATTAAATACAAAAGGTAGTTTACTAACTTCTAACCAAAGACACCAAAATATGAAAAATAAAAATACTTAAGAAACTACCCCAATCAACCTTCAAGTGGTTAGTAACCGAAGTTAATTGTTTTAGGCTCAACTAGGCTAAGGACAAGGTATACTATTTTATGGTTTTATTTCTTTTTATCTCCTTCTCATTATCCTTATATTTCTCATATTTGGTAGCACATTCAAATTTACTTGCATGTAGGGACTCTGTACAATTATGGTCCTTTCCATTTATCCATTCAGTTCCCAAGATAGCTAGGTGTGTCCTTTAAATCTGATCACAACAATATCTCTATTTTATATAGTAGATGTGGGAAACCTTTAGGTAAAACCTATAATTGTTGTGGGTACTCTATAGTGGCTACAAGTAACTTGTATATGAAGCCTACAATTGCTATGGGCATTCTGTAGTGGCTACAATAAACCTATAGGTGAAGCCTACAATTACTTTGGCTGACCTGCATTGGCTATAGGTAGCCTGTAAGTGGAGCCTACAATGGCTATGGGAGAACTGTAGTGGCTATGGGTAGCCTATAAGTGTTGTGCCCAAATGAGATCATGTAGTCTTACATTATACTTTAAATGCTTGTTAAATAAAGTTATACAAGTATAATCTAATAAAAAAAAAACATCAATAATTCATAACATAACATAACATATATATATATATATATATATATATATATATATATATATATATATATATATATATATATATATATATATATATATATATATATCAAATGCACACACAAAATAAAAAATTCATTCATTTGTACTAGTCATGGATGGTTATGGGGATTTACATATAGAAATATATATACTAGGTTTGGATGAGGCTAAAAAATAGAAGAATTGGTGGCCTCATCACACCCCCTAATTAACCTCTTTCTCAATGTTGAGCAAGTTTTGGTTGCATTTTAAAACCACAATTTTTTTTTAAATCAAGGGGATTAGTATAGCCTAGCCCTTTGAGGATATAGAAGCATTTAGAATCATCAATGTTCTCCCATATTTTCTTCTCACCCTCCATATTATCTGGGACCTTTCCCTCTTAGTCAAGAATTGGAAACCAAAACAAAGGAGGTTGAAACATCAATCCCAACCATTTTAGCCTTATCTTTCTGACAAGCCCAATATACATGTATACTCTATGTATAGCTTCCTTAATATTTTGAGGGGAGTAAGGTTCCTTTCTTTTTAAAGCATCAATGAGTTTTACCCATTTGTGAGAACAAGAAAGAAAAATTTTATTTCCATCTCCTTCCATAAGACTCAAATAATAATTTTGAACTTCTACCTTTTTCTTGATAGCCCATTCTTGTGGAGTACTTGAGTTCATGAAAGAGATCCATTCTTTTATTATAGCATCTAGATCACTTGATTCACCCCTGATCATCAAGGTCACTTATTTTTATTTTTATTGATACTCTTACTTTTATTTCCTTCTTCATGTTTCAATAAGAACATATGAAAAATGCATTCATTTGGACATCCCCATAATTATATGTTTGGATTCCAATCTACATTACTAGGTACAACATATTGGTGGATGTAAAACTAACTAAACTAAGCTTAGAGGTTAAGATCATCATGTTTATATACTTTAAATAAATATATAGGGTCACAAACCATGTAATATTGATCACTATAGATCTTTTCATATCTGAATTTAAACCATCTCTCTACTAAGTAGACAACATACACCCTAGAAGGTGGTCTACACCGCATTAATATTTTAGTGGTTTCAAGCATTTTATTAATATTTTCCTTTAGATACTTGATCCTAGTTTCAACTATTTCTAGTTTTTATTCCAATTCCACTTGTTGTTCTCTAGATCAACATATACTTTAAATCTTTGGGCTAACTTCTTGTAGTGAGTTTCATCATCACTAAATTGTTCTTTAAGAAAATGTAAGAGGTCATTAGTTTCTAAAAGTGTGTTAGGTGAAAGATCCACATCAATAACCTCTTCTAATGTAGTCATTTTTATAGTAGGAAATGGAGTAGGAAATCTATGGCAAAAGGTTACCAAAGCCATAGCATAATTTGTTGTAGGTACTTCTGTGGCCAAGGTAGATGAAGTTATTTTAGGTTCCTCCAAGGAATATACTATAGGTTCCTCTAATACCTTTTCTTTGTCCATAGAAGGTTATAAAAACTCTACTTCCCTTAGAAGTGTTTCAATGCCTCTTTTTTCTTTCAATTTTGTTATTCATTTCTTAGCCTATATATTTCTTTCATAGCTTGTTCCAATGTTTGAAACTCCTGAACATGGGGAAATATCTCTTGTTCTAATTATCTTTCCATAGTTTCTTCTTTAATCAATTCCTCTTCTATTTTAGGCTAATCTTCCATTCTCAATTCTTCTTCTATATACCCAAGATTTTTGAGGAGATCAATGTCTTCCTTAGTGAATTTGGATGGTTGGGGTGACTATTATTCTACTTCCTTGGTAGATTACTCATCAGTAGACCATTCTTCAATTTCAAACCCATCAAGGGTCTTCTAAAACCTGGGCTCCTTTTTTGGCTTTTCATCCTCACTGATGTCTATGGGTTAGGAGGCTATATTTGTATTTTGTTTCTTAATTATTTGAGATCTCTTAGGAGGAGGTCTCCTTATTCTTGATATAGTGGGTTTATTTTCTTTAATTTTCATCTTCCCTTTAAGAGGGGTGGTTAATGGAACTTTTTCTTCCTATACAATGGTTGATGGAAGAACTTCCTCTTGTCCTAAAGAAACGATGGTGGAAAGATCAATTTGTAGTAAGGAAATAATGGGAGAAGGAATATTCTACTGTAGACTTCCCTCTTCAATTTTAGAAGGAGGTAAGACTAGTTTCCTTCTCTTTCTTTTGCTTGTAGTAGTTTTAGATGGGCCCTTAGTAGATATGGATTGACCAATAGCACTAGTGCTCATAGAATCTTCTTGTACAATATATTTGGCCTACTCCTTAGGGGATGTATACTCATTATTACCCTCTTCTTACTGAGGTGCATTATTCCCTAGGGATAAAAACTATTTTTAACTTAGATTAGGTCTAAAAGAGTTTATTCTATGTTTATTTATCAACCATATTAGGCAATAATGGGATAGGGATTTTTCATTACCCTTCTAGTATTCTTTGGACATCTTTTTTAGAATGTTCCATTAGTGATTTGGAACATTAATGGTTCTGTCATGCCTCAAATGATACAAAAATTTAAACTAAAGAGTATAAATTAGGGAATACCTTCCTTCACAGGTCATATATATGATTATGTATGAGGCTATCTCCCTTCAAGCTATAGGTAAGATGAGTCTTTCCACACCACCTTTATTTAGTACTAGTATTTCATTTCCCTAACAAGATTATTATCTATATTTTTCACCATTAAGTTTGTCTTGCCAATTCTCTCCTATACTTGGTAGCCTAGTTGCCTAGCTCACCAGTTCTTTAGTGACTAGAAATATGATGTCATGTATAGTATCTTGGTTTCTAGTAAAGGAAACTACAAATTCCCTAGCAAGGGGTTCTAAGAAATTTTCCAATTTCTCAAAATAAGTGGTCCAAATATCTCTATTGAAAATAAACCAACTAGCTTAGTCTCCTTGAAGTTGCCTATGATCCATGGGTTCACTCCTCATAGGTAACCCTCTAATTCTTCTATGTTTAAATTTTCTACCAATCCTTTCAGCCAACAATAGGAAACACACTCTGTTTCGTTTATAAAAATTTGCCTATAGTAAAGTAGGGATTTGCTCAATAAGGGTAGTTTGTGGTTATAGGTTACAAGGTTGTAGGTTGTAGGGTTATTTTAGTTTTGTGTGAATGGGTGTACTTGAAAGGGAAATCAATGAAATTAATTGCTTTCCATATAGGTTATTATGGCTTCATTATGGCATTTAGTCCCACATTTTGGATCATGTAGTGCATGATATTCTCGCCTATAGCACCCTCCCCCCATGTGAGCTATCACATGTCCTCAAGTGATGTGGAGTGAATAGGATGGAAGGGATATAATGAGGTCATAAATAGGGGTATAAGTGTGGGTTGGCATCTCATCATGTGGGTTTAAATGTGAGTTGAGGGGTATTAATGAATGATGTGTTTCATGATTTAATATCTTTTTCAATATCATACATGATATATTAAAATAATGAATAATTTTCAATGATCAAAATACCTTTTTTAATGTTTTACTTGGGGTTACACTGAGGATATGCATGTGAGTGTTTGCATGTAAGTAAATTGATAGACTTAAATGACTATGTTTATAGTTGTAACTAGACTAAAGTGTGCCCCTTTTGAAGAAATGATGGGATCACAAGGTGTTAGGCTTGAATGGTGCCCTCAGCTCATCGAAATGTGTGTCATGATAGCTTGTATGGAACTAAAATAGGGGTCTTAGACTTGGATGAGAGGTTATTGTTCTCCTACCACAAAGTGGTTATTGCAAAGTTGGGTGATCAAAGTTAGGTGCTACATGAAAATGAAAGGGGGTAGCTGAAGGTGTTTTTAATTTTTGATCTTTAATTGCATGAGCCTACATGATTTATCTCTATACTATCTTATTGCTTGTGGATTCTGTCTAGTGATTTTGCCTTGTTATTCAAGGGTAGGCCTGAGCAAAATTTTGAATTTTTTATCTAATACTTCTTAATTCCTCCTCTGGTTGGTCTGATTTCTTCCACATATGATTAAAATATCATAACCAAGGTTATAACTTAGAGTTTAGGAAAAACTATCCTGCGTGTGCTTAGAGAGATGTTAGGGTATGCCTAAAATAACCAGAGATGGTGCCCATAAAAGTGTTTGTAGTAGCTATAGAAGATCTTGTAGAAATTGAAGGAGGTGCCTATAGTATTTACAAAATAGCTCTTGGAATTTGGAGGAGGTTAAATAGTTTTCTTAGAATGATTATTTATTTTTCATTTTTTTTAACCCTAAATAGCTAACAAGCTAGTTTTCTATTTAGGCCCATTTTATAGTTATGGGCAACCAATAGACTAGTTTTCTATCCATAAACTACCAAAAATGCATTAAAAAAATGTTTTCATTTTACTCTAACTATTACCTATAGTAGAATGTTTATTCTAGGTCCTTACTAAGCCAAAAATGAGGGTGACTAGTTAAGGACCAAGTGAAGGTCTCAGTCTTCATGTTAGAGGAGAGCTAGGATGTCCTCCTATCCTTATTTATCTATGTGTTGGTTGGTTCTCCATTTTTTTGGTGAGACGTCATGTTAATCCAACACATCATTGTATTCATTTTGTAATTACATATGTATGTGCTTGGAAAACTCCTCTTGAGTGAGTGGATTTTTGTATAACTTTAGTCTATGGCCATTGACCAAGAGATAGAATCTTACCAGATCAATGGTTTAGATTTTCACTACTCCATTATCAAAAAAGTGATCAATATTGAATAGACCAAGCCATCTGGTTTGAATTTTATCCTTATGATCCTTATGTTTTGAATCAAAAATAAGAGCCCAATCTCCTACATTGAATTTCCTAGTCTTAATGTACCTATCATGCCAGCTAATTTGTTGGTGTTATACAAGTTATATGGTCTATAATGCCTACTATTTGTATTCATATAAGTCATTTAGTTGTATAAGTCTTTCTTTTTGTGCTTTAAATAAATCCATCCCAAGTGTTAGTGCTATATGTAAGGTTTTATGCTCAAATTCTATTGGTAATATAGGTTTCTTCCCATAGACCAATTCATATGGGGTGAAGCCTGTATTAGTCTTCCACATGATTATATAAGACTAAATAGCTTTAATAAGTCTAGCCTTCCAATCCTTATGAGACACACTAACAGTCTTAATCAAAATATTTTTTTACTCTCTGTTGGTGACTTCCACTTATCCATTGGATTGTGGATGATATGGAGTTGATTTTTTATGCCTAATTTCATATTGTTATAACAAAGAAGTAATTAAACTAGAAGTGAATTAGGGTCTTTGATCAGGGACTATTTCTCATGGAAAACCATATCTTGTGAATATTTCTTCATAGAGGAAAGATTTTACCTTCTCATCTCTAGTGTGTGTAAGGGACTTGACCTCCACCCATTTAGTGACATTGTCAATACATACAAGGATGTACTCTTTATTATTGTATTTTGGATCGAAAGGTCCTACAAAGTCTAGGCCTTATTTTTCAAATGGTTCAAACAATATTTGAGTCTATAAAGGCATCTCATCTAAACGTTTATGTCTCCCCATATGATGACATCTATCATAATGAGTATTATACCTTATTCCATCTTTATGGAGTGAGGGCCAATAATATCTTGTATTTAGGATTTTTATTGTCATACGCTTGGCGATAAAGTTCCCTCCATAGGGTTCATCATGGTAGGCTTTTAGGATATCTAAAAAATTATCTTCTTTGAGACATCTTCTGATGGAGTCATGCCTAACATAGAAAATAAATTTGAACAACCATGAATACCTACCAATTTTTTGAATCAAATCTCTATTTTTTGGGAAGAAGTGTTATGGGAGTAACCCTATGGCAAGGTAGTTATCAATATTAGCATACCAAGGTGTGGTAAGGGTGAAGGAGAATAAG